>CM070618.1:33297385-33849615 GCA_036346255.1 Ampelocalamus luodianensis
TAGCTTCTTCCGCCTCGGCCGTCGTGAGCCCATCTCGGCGACCATCGGGCTCGCGTCACCGTCACCGGGTTCGTGAGATCTTTGCGAACCTTAAGGTACCACTCACTCGTCTTGAGACTCATTGGTTTGCTAGATCACTGCGGCACTGCCGTGCCGTGCTCTCGCAGGTGAAGCCGCGGTGAAGATTAGTTTAACTCTAATCATGTCTTCTTTGAGTCAGCGATTTGTGGGCCCTCTTGGATTAATCGCGTTTAGAAATCCTTTAACCCAGCCCGTTATTTGTTCTCGAGTCAACGCCATGTGGGTCCATGTTGTCGATTAGGTTTGTGTAGTTCGGTTATCGTTTTCTCTAATGGGAGCGTATTTCTCGTGAGAGTGTTTTGGGTTTGCACCTTAGTGGCCAGAAGGCGTATTCTTTGAACACGCCTTCAACGTCACTTTAAGCGGTCTGTTGTCTGTCAGCGTTCGCGCGAGCCATTGTCGATGTTGGGGCTTCTTGTTAGCGGTAGAAAAAGGATTTAATGCTTTAGTATTTACGGTTTATGTTTTCATTTGCCTTTGTTAATTCATTTAAACTTAGAAAATGCATAACTAATTCAATTGTTATCCAAATTGCATGAAACCAGTCTTTGTTAATTTTCATTTTAAGTGTGCTATTTGATAAAATTAACTTCACCCATGTCTCTGTAGCAGAAATCTGTTAGCTAATAAAATGATGTCTTATGTATCCTTTAAATTAGAAAATGCATATCTCTTCCAATAAATGTCCAAATTAAATGAACCCAATTCATAAAATTTCATTTTCAGTATACTAGCTATTAGGATAGGTTTTATACACTGGTTCTGTTCATGAAAATTTGTTAAGTAATTAACTAGTAACTTGTTGTGTTTTTAGCTTAGAAAATTCATAGAAAATTGCTAATAACTTAAAATGATTTGTTCCCTGTTTTTAAAATTTTGTTATTTCATGCTTAGGCTGCTGTGTGAGTTTTGGCTTGTTTGATGTTGTTGAATGTTTGAGTTTTGTCGGTGTTATTCGTTCTTATTTCTTTGTTATGTTCGATCGTTAGGCTTGATATTTGCGGCAACCCTGAGGACGATCCTCCGCAACATATTGAGCAACAGCAGCCAGGCAAGCAGTTTGATCATGTTTAATCCCAGTATTTTAAAGATTAATATTTTGTTTCAGCTGTATGTATGCATTGCTTAATTTGTGTTAAATTGATTAGTTAAATCCGTAGCTGCATATCCTGTAGACAAAATATTGATCTCTACTACCTGAGCCTAGGTTATTTGCTGTGATTAGAGGTCGCTGGATGATCTCTTATCACTTAGTAGATCCGGGTCAACTTGCTTAGACATGCTTAGCTATCGGTAGAACTGGGCGGTTATCGACTTTAGTCGGTAACCTTGATCACACAAAATCTACTATAACTTTATGTTTCAGCACTTTTGCTATGTTATTTGCAAAATTAAAAATGAAAACAAAAATGATTTAGACTTGGGCACAATGGTAAGGCGGTGTGATCTGTTGGGTGTGTTGGAAAGGTGCAGTCGATTAAGGACCGAGTTACTTGCGCCACCGTCTTGAGCATTTTGCGTGCTAACCACACTAGAGTATATGGGACCTCTCTTGACCTAGTACTTTGGCGTGTATTGGCTCAGGGTCGCAGGAGGTCGCGGGAGGGACGGAGGTGGGAGCATGGTAGTTGTCAGAAAAGCTTTATCTGAGTGGGTAGTTGTCTTTTCGGCTTTACCATGTAGCGTATGGGTTTCTATCCATACGGCGGCTCGTGAGTTAATACACAATATTGGAAAAAGTCTCGTAGGACTTAGCCGTGCGACATACCTTGGAAGTGTGTTTTGGCTTAAAGGCGGTGCGAAGTGTGGGTACATTGGTACACCTGCGGGGTTAAAACTATTGAATAGCCTCGCCCTAGGTTATGGACACGCTCGGATCGCCCCAAGAACTAGACTACAATATTTAAATTAAAACTTGATGGGTGTGCGAATGCAGGATTCGTGCTATTGTTAATGGTGACTATTGGGATAGTCACTTCTAGGTTGTTTTATCTTTCGCTTTTGTTATTAATACCCGTACTGTTATTTCAATCTTAAAAATGAATTGCAAACTTGCCTTTAAAACTGTATTACCTTATTGCAAATGAAAATTGGCTTTATGCAAATGAAACATATGGCCCCCACCAAACAAGCCTGCATGTAGCATATGAACAGGTCTGCTAGTTCACACGTCAGTCTTGCGGGTACAAAGACAATCTTTGTACTCAGGTGCTTTGCTTGATGTTTTTGTTGCAGAGGAGGAAGGTGAGCCTCAGGGGCCTCACTTCTGTGAGCTGTGCTGTCGCTTCGTGGGTGACGACTAGTCTTGGCGGTCCGGTCAGATGCCTTGTGGGTGAAGGCACACTGATTGGCTTTGTTTATAGCCATCTTATGGCACTTTTGCTTCCGCTGTCTTCTTTTTGTTATTTGTGTATCTTGGCCTACCGGCCTTTGTCTGTAATAATGTTACTATTTGTTTATCTTCCGTTTGGTAGTGTGGTGTTTGGACTCTATGTTTGGAATGTAGTTGATGTCTAATTTTGTACCGAGGTGTGTATACTGCTTTCTGGGAAGTATACATATCTCGAGGATCAGTTTATTTGATTTGTGATGCTAGGACCAGGTGGTTGGTTAAGCATTACAAGCCAAATAAATTGGGGTCCTCACATGCGTGCTTTCCAATCATCTACTCCCGCCCATGCATGATGTCTTTGCCAGAAGTACCTAAATCAAAACAAAACAAGGATGAGCCATAGGACTCAGCAAGTATCAACAAGATTACAGGATCATAAAGACATAACCGTTTGAACAACTTTAATCGACATTACTCATGGCATTTCAAATATTAAAAATATGTTGACAATGCTATGCACTCTTTGTTCTTTAACTCTTTACGCATTTTACCGGTAATGCGGGGTATTCATCCGTCAATGGATACCCATGCCTGTGCCATCTGGCACAGGGACCAAGAGCCTATACAACAACTTGTATAGGGACCTTTGCCCGTCATCAAAATGTCGGGGACCTCTGTACATATTGCCCACATTTCATAAATGTGGGGACCTCAAGCCTGTCATTGACTGACAGGGACCTCAACTGAATCACTTGGTCACCTCGTGACCAAGTTTCAAGATGCTCAGGATATGCATGAATATAACATCTATTTCTTCTCATTCATTAGAATTCATCATATACCTTAGTCATGAAAACAGTAGCATTATGAAATAACTGCAGTCATAAAATGCAAACATCAACACCACTAGGGCCATCTCAACATCACTTTCACATGACAACAATGAACATTACACAACTCAATCATGACATGCAACAAGAATTTCCATTTTAACCCGAATACTTGCCTCAACAGGTGTGAGAGCGGCGGACGCTGAAGTAGGTGCTGCCCTTGGGACCTCGCTGCCACCTGAACAAGAATAAAACCCCAAACTAAGACTAGCTTACTGGACCAAAACCATACATAACATCACATTCGAAATCGCTAACTTTTTAACATTTCCAACTTTTCTAATTTCTAGCGATAGGTCACTGCAAACAGCATACTTCAAAAATTCATAACTTTCTGCTCAGGGGTCCAAATGAGATGATCTTGGACTTTCTGAAAAGATAATTAAGTTGCCTAAATAAACCTAGTTGGGGTGACCCTATGATTCGGCCATCTTCTACCCGTACCAATCCCTTTAGTCAGAGCAGCTCAACAGCATTCAGTTTCTGGACTGAAATAAAGAAAATAGCATAACTTTCTCTACGTTCATCCAAATTCAGTGATCTTTAGTTTTCCTGAAAGCTAAGAGAATTAGCTTCATTTTTCGTTATGGTGAGACCCTCTGGAAACTCCTCTAACAGCAAGTTTAAATCAGGTTAAACCGACACTGTCAAATCTGTTACCTACAGAAACATCATAGCACTAAAAAAATCATAACTTTGGCTACCGAAGTCCGAATGACCTGATTCTTATCGGCAATGAAAGATAACTACGATACCCACAACTTTCTAGGAGATGCCCAGACCCAAATCTGCCTTTACCTTAACCAAAAACGACAATATATGCTACTGCAGAACACCGATCTACTGTCATCCGAAAATTGGACAACAAGAAAATGACCCAAAACAAAGAACCACGGGTTACCCTTGCGAAAGCGACGAAAGTGCGCTGCGCGGATGAAGATCACCACGAGTTCCCGGTTGCGGATCCTTCTTCCCTTCTCCTTTCTTCTCTTCCTTCTCCTTTCTCTCCTTTTCTTCCCTTCTTTTCTCTTCCTCTTGGCCGGCCACCCAAGGCTTTTCTTTCTTGCTCTTGGCCAGCAACAATGGGGAATTAAGGAGGGGTGCAAGGAGGTGGGGAGGTGGGGCTGCGCAAGGGGAGGGGAAGGGGAAGGGTCGGCTGCAAGGGAGGAGAGGAGGGGGCGGCTGCTAGGGAGGAGAGGAGGGTTGGTCGGCTAGGGTTTGGGGGGGAGCCCCCTTGGCCGGCCACCCTCTCGGGCCTTGGCGGGCCCAAGTGCCGGAAGTTTCGTTTTCCCCTCAAAAACCTGGTTTTAGCGAAAAAACTAAAGGTCACTTTCATGATTATCAACTGCTCTCAACAAAGCGACAAAACTTTCCGGGATATTCTGGTCTTCCCTTAAACAATCGACCCGAATTCTAAACGTCTGAGCACAAGAGAAAGCGAGGGTGAACACTTAACATACAATGGATACACACAAGTGAATAATTCGGATAAATCTCGTATGCGAATTCCAATTCCACGTAGCTTCCGCTCGGTCTGTTGTGACCAAAGTACCTTAACATACTTCAGGACTTGTTCCTTAGTGCCTTCTCGACTTTTCCAAAATTCTTACGGCTTGGACTCGAAGGATAGATCTTGTTCAATGGTTAAGGTTCCAATGAAATGTGATGTTACGGATCTCGCAAGTACTTCCTCAACATGGATACATGAAACACGTTGTGCACACCTCATGGACTCAGGAAGGTCAGGCGGTATGCCAACTTCCCAATCCAGGGCTAGGATCGCGAATGGGCCAATGTACCTCGGGCTAAGCTTCCTTTGGTACCAAATCTCACTACTCCTTTTGTGGGAGACACCCTCAAGAGTACCGTCACCCACTTCAAATTCTAAGTCTCTTCTCCTTACATCCGCATAGCTCTTACATGCGCTTTGAGTGCTAATAAATTCTGCCTCACTAAGGCTACTCGTTCCACCGTCTTTTGTACCCAATCACGGGCCCAAAGCGCCTTCTCACCTGACTTCCCGGCAAAGGGTGATCTACACTACGTCCATACAAAACCTCAAGCGGAGCGGCCTTTATCTTTGGGTGATAAGCTGTTATTATAAGCAAATTCTGCCAAAGGCAAGCCAGTCTTCCAGCTACCCTTCCAAGATAGGACACGGAGTTCTCAACATATCCTCCAAGGTGCGAATAGTGCGCTCTGTTTGTCCATCTGTTTGAGGATGAAAAGCGGTACTCAAGCGGAGTTGTGTGCCCAAAGCATTCTGCAAACTCTCCCAAAACTTGGATACAAACTTAGCATCCTGTCGAAATGATGGTTTTGGCACTCCATGCAATCTCACAATCTCACGCACATAGATAGGGGCCAAATCACTATTTGAGTTAAAGTCGAGCAGACAGAATAAAATGTGCGGACTTGCTGAACCGGTCCACTATAACCCAAATTGCATCCTTACCTCGCGGCGGCGAAGGTAGCATAACAACAAAATCCATAGAGATATCATCCCATGGCCATTGGGGTACCTCAAAGGCTGCAATAATCCCGCAGGCGTTTATGTTCGGCCTTCACTGTGACAAACACCACAAGAAGCTACATAATTGGCAATATCCACCTTCATTCTTTTCCACGAAATTTCGCTTCAAATCACGGTACATCTTTGTCTCTCACGGATGAGCGATTATCATGGAGTCGCGATGTGCCTCCTTTAAAATGTCATCCTTAACTCCTGCTTTTTGTGGCACACATAATCGTCCCTTGAATCGCAATGCTCCAAACCCATCCAAACTGAAATTCCCTTCCTTTCCCAGGTCCAAACGCTTCCTGACCCTCAGCAAAAATGGGTCATTTTTTGCGCTTCTTGTACTTCGTTGTGGAATGGTGACCCCAAAATCAGCCGTGTGTCGACATGGAGATCCCTACATAGCAATACGATATCTCCATACGGTCAAAATCCGCAATAAGACAATCCAAAGTAGCGGTGTCGCCTTGCGACTAAGAGCATCGACCACCACGTTAGCTTTGCGGGATGATCTTGAATTGTGAGATCATAATCTTTGATCAGCTCTAACCATCTTGACTGTCTTAGATTCAAATCCCTCGTGTAAAATGTACTTAAGACTCTTGTGATCGTAAAGATATCACAAGATTCGCCATAAAGATAATGCCTCCAAAGCTTCAAAGCGAACACTCTGACCAATTCTAAATCATGAGTTGGATAATTACGCTCATGCTTCTTGGTGTCTAGGCGCATAAGCGAGAACCTTCCGCCCCGCATGAGCACACAACCCAAACCAACTCGAGATGCATCGAGTACACCGTGAATCGCTTCCCGAGGCTCGGGAATAGTAAACCGGGCGGATCACCAACTTTTCCTTCAAAGTCTGAAAACTGCGCTCACAATCATCGTCCCACAAAAACTTCACATCTTTCTGAGTGAGCCTGGACAACGGCTTGGCAATAATGGAGAAATCTTGCACAAAACGCCGGTAATAGCCTGCCATACCCAGAAAACTTCTCACTTCCTTGACATTGGTCGGTCTTGCCCATTCAACCACTGTGGAAATTTTCCCTGGATCGACTGATATTCCTTTATCATTTATAATATGCCCGAGGAACCCCACTTCGGACATCCAGAATTCACACTTTTGAACTTGGCATAGAACCTATTTTCTCTTAGTGTTTCCAACACCAACCTCGGATGACGCTCATGCTCAACCGGTCTTTGAATAGATCAAAATATCATCAATAAAAACTACGACAAAATCATCCGGATACTCATGCGTTATCCTGTTCATAGTTTCCATAAAAGCAGCGAGGGCATTCGTTAGTCAAATGACATAACTTTGAACTCAAAGTGCCCATACCTTGTAGAGAACGCCGTTTTCTCAATATCCTCCTCTCGGTGGAATTTGGTTGTAACTTTGTGAAGATCTATCTTTGAAAACACCTTTGCCCCCTCAACCGATCAAATAAGTCTTCAATGCGAGGCAAAGGATATTTATTCTTGATGGTCATTGGTTGAGAGCACGGTAATCAATACACATGCGCCAACTACCATCTTTCTTCTTGGTAAACAATACCGAGCTCCCCATGGTGACACACTAGGTCGAATAAGATCTTTCGCTTTTAGATCATCCAGCTGTTTCTTTAATTCTTCTGGAAAGAACGCGCGAGCGTCTGGGGTCATGGAAACGGTTGAGCACCGGTATCAAATCAATCCAAAACTCCACGGGACGAGGAGGGCATCACCGCAACTCTTTGGAAAAACATCTAAGAACTCCCGAACCACGGAACTAGTGCGAAGCCAAAGAAGAACTTGGCTTTCCAATTAGAGACAAAAGAAATCCAATCTTCGCAATTCGACTCACCGGGAAACAGACTAGCCAACATGCAAAGAGAGTAGGAAGGGGCACCACCCTGAAAAACTACCTCAAGACCAGAAGGTGCTTGCAGAGTTACTGTCTTCCAAAAGCACGAAATAACTGCTCGATAACTATGTAACCAGTCCATACCCAAAATAACATCAAATGGCTCCATTTTGGGACCATTAAATTAGCAATGAAATCTTCCCATCCAATGAGATCACACAACCCGGATGATGTGGAGCTAGCAAGAATTCCACCGGAGAATTAACTACAAGCCGATCGAGATAAAGTGCATACTCAAATTGGCCCGACTAGCAAACTCTAATGATACAAAAAGAAAGTAGCTCTGAATCAAAAGAACATAAGCCTCCACCGAGTCCACTAAGAGCGTACCTGTCACCACATCAGGACGACCTGCCGACTCTGCCGTCGGCATGGCATAGGAAACTGCTGCTACTGCTGGTGCGGTAGGAACTCCGACACCCTGAAAAGGAGGTGCGGCAGCTGCAGGAGTCTTGAAGGCCTTTGGCAGCGAACAGCGGTCTTTGAAGGCACGGTGGCCAAAAGTACCCCGGCGGCGGCATCCCTCCAGGATGCTGAAAATAGGGCTGAGGCTGACCCCAAGACTGTGTAGGTGTGGCTGCTAACATCTGAACCGACCCTCGCAAAGATGCCGCCTGCTCTGGTGTTGACGCCGGTTCTGGTTCCCATTTGATAATATTGGCGGGATTCCGCCGACAAACCAATGCCTTGTGGCCCTCCCGACCACAGTGGCGACAAGATCCTGACCAAGAACACTCTGACGCCCGATGCTCATTGCCACACTTGAAACATTTCATACCACCTTGCAGGCTGAGGCGCAACCTAAGCCCACTCACCGCCGATCGGAAATAAAAGATGACTGTGGCCTTGAGGTTCGGACTTAAAGGTGCTGCGGCCCTTGAACTTCTTGGGACCGCTTCAGAAATGACCCACTTCCTCCTCCATAATTCTTCTTTTGAGTGACACTAGCCCCATCCTGGACCATGGTACTTCCTGTACCTAGTAGATCCTCCCCAAGCTGCATCTCTAGCTCCATGCCCCTGGCTTGCTCTACCAGGAGCTAAAGTCACGCAATTCTAGCGCTCCCAAGACTGACGGAACTCTGCTGAGCCCCTGCGAAACCTCTTAGCCTTTTACGCTTCATCAGCCATGCCAGCTGTACAAAGCGGATCAGTTGTTAAAACCCGCTTCATATTCCGACACCGTCATCTTACCTGCTTGTAGCTCTGCGAGTGAGACTTCCATCCTCTCCACAAGCGATGCTGGATAAAACCTCCTCCTAAACATTCCACAAACAACTCCCATGTAATGAGCCATGGCGGCGATCCAGTGTCAAGACTCCTCCCACGGATGTCCGCTTAATTTGAAATGCCACAAGCGTGCCCTCATCTCGGGCGACATCCCCAAAGCACCAAAGTGCCTCTCCATGACGCGACGGTTGGCGCATCCTTTGGAGTGCCCAATCCATCAAAGGTATCAAAGCGCGGGCGTTCGATGCAATCCATAGTAATCGCGCGGGTACCACCGCGGGGGCCAATGGGACATCAGCGGAACAAGCGGAGGAGCTTGATCCCCGAGAGCTGCTGAAGCAACCTCTTCCTCGACCTCGCAGACTTGCTTCACCACTCTGCACGAACTTGGCGGGGCATTGCGCCCTCGCGGCACACTACCAAAGCCACGACCACGACCTCGCCTCTTGCCATCTAAGAACACCACAATAAAACTAACCACAATAAGCATAAGAATAACTAGTATCAAACCTTCGAGAATAATCATACAATGACAATAAGCGTAGTGCAATGCAAAAGAAAACCCAATCCCACCTACATGTGCTTAGTGTGTCAAAATTAATATTTCGATGCGCATGGACCTCTGATCGCTCGATACCAACTGTAACACCCCAACTCGTAAGCGAGCACGGAATGCTACAAAACTAAATACAACTAGAGCGAATTTACAAATTTTAATGAGTTTCCCTGTATAATCTATGAGAATAAATTTTCTAACAAGTGAACATAACATTTAACAGTAATTTCATAAACCAATTCACTCATGCATAAGGGATAATCATATGAAGGAAATCAAATAACACCATTCTCACATCCATAACTTATTTCGTCATTCATAATCATAAAATAACTATGGGTATTTCTCGTGATCTATTTATTCTTATGTGATGCTAAAATAACAATTGCATTATTGTTGTGAAGTGGTGCGTGCTTTCCAATCATCTACTCCCCCATGCATGGCGTCTTTACGAAGTACCTAAATCAAAACAAAACAAGGATGAGCCATAGGACTCGGCAAGTATCAACAAGATTACAGGATCATAAAGACATAACCGTTTGAACAACTTTAATCGACATTACTCATGGCATTTCAAATATTAAAAATATGTTGACAATGCTATGCACTCTTTGTTCTTTAACTCTTTACGCATTTTCCGTGTAATGCGGGTATTCATCCGTCAATGGATACCCATGCACAGTATATCCGCAGGGACCAAAGCCTATACAACAACTTGTATAGGGACCTTTGCCCGTCATCAAAATGTCGGGGACCTCTGTACATATTGCCCATATTTCATAAATGTGGGGACCTCAAGCTTGTCATTGGTCGACGGGGACCTCAAGCTGAATCACTTGGTCACCTCGTGACCAAGTTTCAAGATCTTTCGAGATATGCATGAATATAACATCTATTTCTTCTCATTCATTAGAATTCATCATATACCTTAGTCATGAAAACAGTAGCATTATGAAATAACTGCAGTCATAAAATGCAAACATCAACACCACTAGGGCCATCTCAACATCACTTTCACATGACAACAATGAACATTACACAACTCAATCATGACATGCAACAAGAATTTCCATTTTAACCGAATACTTGCCTCAACCGTGAGAACAGCGGATGCTAAGTAGGTGCTGCCCTTGGGACCTCGCTGCCACCTGAACAAGAATAAAACCCCAAACTAAGACTAGCTTACTGGACCAAAACCATACATAACATCACATTCGAAATCGCTAACTTTTTAACATTTCCAACTTTTCTAATTTCTAGCGATAGGTCACTGCAAACAGCATACTTCAAAAATTCATAACTTTCTGCTCAGGGGTCCAAATGAGATGATCTTGGACTTTCTGAAAAGATAATTAAGTTGCCTAAATAAACCTAGTTGGGGTGACCCTCTGATTCGGCCATCTTCTACCCGTACCAATCCCTTTAGTCAGAGCAGCTCAACAGCATTCAGTTTCTGGACAGAAATAAAGAAAATAGCATAACTTTCTCTACGTTCATCCAAATTCAGTGATCTTTAGTTTTCCTGAAAGCTAAGAGAATTAGCTTCATTTTTCGTTATGGTGAGACCCTCTGGAAACTCCTCTAACAGCAAGTTTAAATCAGGTTAAACCGACACTGTCAAATCTGTTACCTACAGAAACATCATAGCACTAAAAAAATCATAACTTTGGCTACCGAAGTCCGAATGACCTGATTCTTGTCGGCAATGAAAGATAACTACGATACCCACAACTTTCTAGGAGATGCCCAGACCCAAATCTGCCTTTACCTTAACCAAAAACGACAATATATGCTACTGCAGAACACCGATCTACTGTCATCCGAAAATTGGACAACAAGAAAATGACCCAAAACAAAGAACCACGGGTTACCCTTGCCAAAGCGGCGAAGGTGCGCTGCGCGGATGAAGATCACCACGAGTTCCCGGTTGCGGATCCTTCTTCCCTTCTCCCTTTCTTCTCTTCCTTCTCCCTTTCTCTCCTTTTCTTCCCTTCTTTTCTCTTCCTCTTGGCCGGCCACCCAAGGCTTTTCTTTCTTGCTCTTGGCCAGCAACAATGGGGAATTAAGGAGGGGTGCAAGGAGGTGGGGAGGTGAAGTGCGCAAGAGGAGGAAGGGAAGGGTCGGCTGCAAGGGAGGAGAGGAGGGGGCGGCTGCTAGGGAGGAGAGGAGGGGGTTGGTCGGCTAGGGTTTGGGGGAGGGGAGCCCCCCCCTTGGCCGGCCACCCTACTGGGCCTTGGCCCAGGCCCAAGTTGCCAGGAAGTTTCGTTTTTCCCCCTCAAAAACCTGGTTTTAGCGAAAAAACTAAAGGTCACTTTCATGATTATCAACCTGCTCTCAACAAAACTGACAAAAACTTTTCGGGATATTACAGTCAGTGAGAGAGAAGGGTGGCTCGGGCGAAGCTGGTCCGGCTAGACCCGGTGGCGAAGGGATCCGGTCGGACTTGAGTGCGGTCGGAGGAGCAAATTTCGGTTTGGATTAGGTTTTGTTTTTGACCAGAAAATAAGCAAGTTTGACCTAGCCAATTTAATTAGAAATAAAATTCGAAAAATTCTGCCAATTTTTGTAGACATTTTGAGGTTCACAAGGGACTTAGGAAAAATAATTTCAAACACTTTATATATTAAAATTTGTTAGAATTAAATTATATTCAAATCTGCATTAGTGATTTCATTTGAATTTTGGTGAAGTCAAAAACAGTTCTAAAAATTTGGTAAAAATAATTACAATTCAACATAAATAATCTAGTATTTGAATAAATTATTTTAGGAAACTTTCATTCATACATTTTTCTAGAATTCAAATAGAAATGGAATTTTAAGTTTAAAAGTTTGAAATTTCTACACAAACTTTAATACAAAACATCCAAAGTTTTAAATTGTGCACAAGTTTTTAGAAAACCAAGAGCATGACCAAGAGATACAACAAAAGTTTTTAAACTTTAATACTTTTTATACATTTGAAATACAAACCCTAATTTTGGGGTTGTTACAGCCTCCTCTGCTGGCACCGTCTCCGGCTTGGCGTGCGCCAGCCCGTGTGTTGCCTCTCCTGTTTCCCCCGGAACGGCTCTCCTTCCTCGGATTTGGCTTCGCCCAGGGCGGCGGCCATGGTGACGCCGCACGAGATGGCGCGGCGCCACCTCATTCGTGCCGCGCCGTGCCGTCCCACGCGTCACGTCGCCACCTGCTGGCGGCGCCGTGGCCATGGCGATTAGCTCCCGGCCGCGGCGCAAGGTCGACGGGAGAGAACAAGACCATCTAGGTCGCGACCTCCATTCTTTGGATGGACTAGAACTCCCTCCATAGTTGCTTGGCTACACAAGCGAGGTTGTAGCAATAAAGGTTAATTTTGGGCATCGTTTAGCATGGGGATAGGTGTTGATATTGCTTCGATCATTCCTTATTTTGTAGGCAATCTTGCCTCCGATAACAATGATGCCACATTGCTGGAGACTTTCTCCAGTATGTGTACCTCTGTCAAAGGTGCTAAAGAAGTTTTCAGTCAAGTTCCAATGAGAACCAAAGTCAATTCAAGATTCATCAGATAAATCAAGAAAAAGAGGAACATTGTTCCAAGGTGCAGTGCATTCTTCTTTGTTAAAATGTGCAATGACGTCATGACTAAAATGCATGACTCAAGCTCTAAATGTATTGCTTAGAGTAACATAGCGTTCTATATTTTTGTTGAGTGGCTCTTTGTTGTAGAACTCTTGGTTATTGTCATTGAGCTAGAGTCTCTAAGGCGAGTCGTGCAGCAGCTTAATGCCAAGCTCAATAGAGGGGGGGGGGTGCAAAAGAGCCTAATGGTCTACCTGGAGCCAATGCTACTAGTAGTGCAAGCAGTAGGATGAACCAGCTTGCACCAAGTCTATATATCGAGCAGGTGGTGGTGAACTCCGGTGTTAGGGCGTTCCGCCTTTTATCTTCCGTCTCACGGTTGAGGCAAGTGCAAGTATTATTAATGAGTTGCTATGTTATATACTTGAGGAAGGCCATAGTTGATCGATGTTGATTGTTGCTTGGTAATGTTGATGAGCCTAAATGCCATGGTTTAATGACGATGCTTACTACTTGGGAGTGTTTACATGATGATGCATGCTAATGGTTACATGATGATGCGTGTATGTTACTGCTTACATGGTGATGCTTGCATGATAATGGCCATATATTGATGTTAATGATGATGGGACAAGGTGAGCAATGAGACTACCTTGCTAATAATGACAATGATGAATCATGACAGTGATAATGGGCAAGTGCAGATAGTAAGAATGTGTTGCCTTGTTTCCTAATTGATGAATGCCATGGTGTAACAATGATTCTTTAAGTTTGATAATGTTGCTGAGCACTACTTTTCATGATGAGTTGATATCATACTATACATTCTGCATCATGGCATTGGATCCCTGTGCCTTGAGGGCACAGGCCTTGAGTATGTATTGGATCCCCGTCATGCATTGGACGGGCTTTGGCCCCCCACACTCGTGGAGTGTGGGCTTTGGATCCCTGTGCCTAGAGGGCACATGCTTAGAGTATGTATCGACGGATACACTACTCGGTATTACCGGTAATTGCGAAGAAGCGAAGAGGTGCATTCATGACATGTTCATTGCATCTCTGCATAAGAGTTGGATTTATGGCATATAATGATGTGGTTCATGATGGAATTGTTTATTCCCTACAACTACTTATGTTGCTATCATAAGAGGTGGGTTGTGGTATATAATGCGGTTATTCATGATGGAATTTTTTATTCTCTACAACCACTTATGATGCTATTGTTTGATTTGCTTTGCACTTTACTGAGTCGTGGACTCACACTTGCTATTTTGTGCTTGCTAGGTACCTCTCGAGGCAACGTCATGCATGGGAAGGGGTAGACATGGTGCACGACACATAAACACAAAACACAATGAATAAACTAGTTCAATTAACCGCAATTCTTATTCTTGATAATTTCTTTAGTTTAGGTTTTGTGACCATCCTTCGAGGTGGATGTTTTAATTGTGCTCATGGGTGATTCAGTTATGTTCTTAATTCCTTGTTATTTTGAGGACCTTTCATTCTTGAGTGTATCTATTTGCTAATGGATATCTTTGATTAATGCTTTAGTCATTTCGGACTCTTGGGAAGATCTGTGATGATTAGTTTAAATTGGACGATTGAAAATATTGATGGATGTTATAATAGAATGTTAGAACTCTTTGGTATAGTCACCTATACAAAGGAGGTTTTGCCGAAATTTTAGAGAAGTTGGTCAGTGATGCTTAGATGTTGCTGTTGTTCATTACCTTCTTGGGCTTAGTAAAGTTGGACTACTTTAACCTGGTTGATAGAGAGAATACTCCTTAAGTTGATTTGTGCTCAATAGTTAAATCATGTACTTTTATTGAGTATTGATAAACTGTGTTAGCGTCGAATATTATCATTAGGTCACTCATGAATGAAGGTTTGATTGTTGGTTATTATCATCCTTCATGGTATGGTTGGGTTAGTATTAGATTAGTGACCTTCGTATAGACTCTTGATAGCGATATCATAATTGTTTTATTGTGATTGGGTGCTTGAGATTGAATTGATGTCGAATTCAGATTCAATTCTTATATTCATTCTGCTAGATATTGATCTTTTTAGGTTATGTTTGAAAAATGGTTGAAATTTATTCTGTTTAGTTTGTTGTATGTTGGTTTTTTTAGGTAACATTTTGGCTTCTGCTTAGCCAGGGTGTTACACTTTTATTTGCACAAAGCTAAGTTTGAATTAGAATAGTTAGTAAGCAATTCCTAAGATCTAGCATTTTAACTAACACAGGTTTTGATAAAATTAAGTTTTGTTGTAAAGTACTAGTGGAGGCTCCAACCTCCTATACCATTGAGTGGGTCGATCCACCCAATGCTCATATTCTTTCTCGGGTCATATCCTGTACTTATCACTAGTTCTCAACCAGGCTATCTCAACTTTCTGGGCTCCAATCTAATATTTCTAAGCACTGGGCTCCAACCCATCCTCTCATCCCACCCACAAATTATTTTACAAAAAATAAAAGCTAATTCAAGTAAGTTCTCGGCACCACCCATGATCGTGGGCACAACTATCTAAATAGTTTTCTTACTGTACAGAGTTCGCACACTTTACCCACAAGAGATAATCGTCTTATACTATCAACACGCAACCGTAGGTGTGAGATTAAGATAATCATCACAAGGCTTTTACAATACCTTACCCAACGCAACCCCATCTTCTAGGTTTTGCCACTGAAGGTGATTTCCTAATGCAATACAGTCGCGCCACCATTTGGATTCCCATCCTCCGGGTGGTTGTCAGATAAAGCCATACTGCATGCCACCCTTCGTAGCCCCCTTTTGCACCGTAGTGGTTTCCTAATGCATTATAGCTGCACCACCCTGGAGTGGTTGTCAACTAAGGCTATAATACATGCCACATGAGCGGGATGGTGAAGCAACGCTGAGGCGAACAAATTAGTTAGCCAGGTCGTACCTATTATAGACTTGTGGTTACACTGTTTTTACATGAGAGGCTATACAAGAACTCGGTCCTTTATTGACTGAGGCGGTACTTCCCTATACCCACTCTGTCGTGCTCTTTCTAGCACCCGCCATGCTTTCTAGCCGCTCGAGTTGAAATCTATTTTTGGTCTTCTTTTTGTTTTAAAATACTTTTCTAGTTCCACATATCAGCCAAGCTCCAACCTTAACTGCGCAAATCCAGTTTCAAATTTTATATATGATGTTGGGGCAAATCATTGCCCACATACCAATATACCTAAGCAAGGCTAAGCATGACACTTAGGTACAGACTTAGTAGCTAGTATGCATACCATTAGTCTAGGGTGACAAAGGATAGTATCTAAGTTCAAGGATTGGAAGTTTATACACATTATCATTAAGGTAGTAGCTATGAGCAAAATCAATATATTTCTATAAATCATAGCAATGCAATTTCATAATTTCAAATAATATAATTGCATTTCAAAAGTAGGTGCAAAATGATCAAAGTGTTGACTTGTTATGCTCAATGTTTTGATAATCATCTTGCTCAATGTTCTGATAATCTTGGTCTTGGTCTTGTTCTGTCTCAACTGCAGCTTTGTCATGGCTTCAAATTCTAACTACACAGAATAAGATTGAATCCGAGAACATCTTAAAGCAACCAAATGAAAACACTTCAAACGAAAGCAAACATATCTAACAACATCTTGAAAGAATGAAGTACTCCAGATGAAACTTATCATACTTAGTGGAGTTGATGAAGGAAATATTTCAGACGAAGTATATCAAGGAAGTTGATAAAGGAAATACTTCAGGCAGATTGAAGTATATCTAGGGATATTTGGAATGAAGGAAGTACTTCAGACCAAAGTAGATAGATCTAAACTCTATACGTTTGGTCCAGTGGTGGGGTCTTTGGTTGATAGTTAGGCTTAGGGTTAGGCAACCATTTGATCCGGAGTGAGGGCGAGAGGGATCGAGCTCTCGAGAAGTCCGTTGGTGCAAGGAGTTAGGACTCCAGCGGAAAGGGGAGAATATTCATAGGAATATTTCTCATCAGTTACCTAGATGGGTGTCATCACCTTGTTAGGTAGGACTCTTTTGATCCACCTTCGGATCACGAACTATCCTTCTATCAGGAACTGATAGCGAGGGGTGATGGCTAGAGCCTAGACGATGTTGATTGGTGGTTGAACTACTATCGCCCACCTAGGCACATATCACCGCTATCCATAAATAGCGCCTAGTTGTTCTAATAATTCTGTTAGTTATTACTTCCTATTTATCGAGGAAGTTCCATGAGAGTCAGGTGAGACCTATGTATAAGTGTGGGGTTCGCTCTAGGCAGACATAAGTCTCACCGACACATGGGACCTAGTTCACTTATTGGTTTTCTTATCGATTCATATTTACTAAGGAAGTTCCATGAGCCTTAGCTGGAACTTCTAAACATTGCCTAGACACCAGCCTTACACTAGTCTAGGGGTGTCTACGGGTTGGTTTGAGTTTCACCATCGAGTTGACCCTTTCTACTCACTCTAACTTATGTGACCTAGTATACACTAGAATGAACCTACTACACTAGGTTGGTCCCTATCTTTGACATCTTAACTTCTAGTTCTGGGTAAAACCTAGCCACGCATGAGGTATACTCGTCATATCATGTTTTCATTGAACGGGCTTTGTTGAATGTGCCACCATTCAACTTGGTCATGGTTAATGACCCAGGGTTAGTAGTCACCTAAACATTCCTTTACTGTCTATATGACTACTCCTTATCAAGGTGCTTATTCTATGGCTCGACACTATCTTACTTAGAGGTCCTAGTTTATTTTAGCTATTCGTGTTATATCAACTAGTTTCAACTAAGGTCTTTTACCCTTACACTTTACTTGGCATCGTAAAGGTGGTTAACCTTATGTTAGGGGATCCTAGGGTTACCGCCTAGGGTTCGGATGCACATGAGAGAATGCAAATTGCATTAAAAAAATCCTAATGGACTCCAAAATGGATGTTTTCTGGTTGATTGGATAGGGTTTGATTTTAGATGATTTTAGAAAGAAGGATCGTTCAATTTGGATTTAAAACGAGAGGGGACATGCTCTCTGAAGTTCAAACCTTAGTTTAATTCCTGGAAAAAGAGAAGGGAGAGAGAACTCTCTCTCTTACAGGCGGGGCCCGTTGGTTTTATTTTTTCCATTGTTTTATTTCCTATCTGAAAAATGGTCTAGTGGATGACAGGTGGGCCCGCATACTTTTATTTTCTTTTTCAATTACTTTACTAAAGGAAATCTATTCACTTACAGACGGGGCCCATCTATCTGTGGCTTGGTTCACATGGATAGTGCATGGACCGGAGGTCCACATGCACTGTGCCAGCTTATGGACCTGATCTACACTCAGCTTTTAAGGTGGCGGGGCCCAATTGTCATTGAGTCATGTCTGAACTGATTTTAGTTAACTTCCACTGACTATTTATTGGGTTCACGTGTTAGTCTAACAAAGCGGCATTTACTCAATTCAAATTACTCCCTAATCATTACGCTTCCCTAATGACCTAGATTCAGTCTTAATGACTAGCTATAGTACATGTCTTGACCAGCTGGAGCCGAGGAGCTCTAGGGGTGCTCCCACCATGCTAACTGCTTTGGTGGCGGGATTACGGGCGACGGTGGGGCCAAAATGGAACCCCACGGCTCGGGAAACCTCAATGGTGCCAATGGCGAGGGCTACGGTGGTTCACCGCGACAGTGCAACGACATTGAGCGGCTGTGGCTTTTGGGGCTACAGCGGCTATCACGCTCCAACCGCGCCCTAGTCTATCAGACGTGCACACGAGCATCTACGAGGGATGGGAAACCTACCGGAATCGATGACGTCGATGGGGATAGACGGAGTGTGGCCGGCGGCGATGACCCAAGGCGGTAGGGAGACCTTCACGAGGTGGCAGCAACCTAGGCAAAGGAAGACGCAATCAACCACCAAGAGATCTCAAGGGAGGTGAGGTGGTGGTTGAGGCGGGAGAATTGGAAGGGGGTTTACCAGAGACGATGCAAAGGCGGAATCGGTGCTCTTGGCCGGGAGTGGAGAAGAATGCTTTGGCGAGCTCCTGTGGGCAAAAGACCAAATTAACATGGGGGAAAAGATCCTCATGGCCCAAAACACGTGGTGACACAGGTGATTTGGAGAGGATCCCATTGGGGAGGTAGCGACGTGGTGGTCTGCGCGGCAGCCAGAACGAGGGCTCGCGTTCTCCCGGCAATTGAGCTTGGTGAAGGAGAAGGGGAGAGGGAAAATGATAGGGGAGGCGTTGGGTAGGATCCGGGTCAACGATTTATAGGCAAGAAGGGAGGGGGAGCCGTGGGGGCGACGGGATGGCCGGGCATCGATGTGGTGTGGGAGCAGTGCTCAGGACATGACGCGGGTTGGCAGCCGAGCGACAACATGGTTACGGCTGAGCGATGGCGGTGTGACAGGAGCTACACTGGGTGGATATCATGGGGATATGCTCATGATCTTAGGATGATGTGACAATTGGCAATGACGTTGAGCGTTTGCGAAACACGAGTTTCGGCAAAGTTCGATCGTCGAGTCTCAGCGGTCGATCGGCTACGATGGCGGTCGACCGCCCATGCCTCGGTGTTTTATCTGGCGGTCGATCGGCGGTCGGCGATCCGACCGTTTGGGTAGCGATCGACCCGTCGATGATGATCGGACCGGCAAGTTGAGTGGCATTGGAGTTTGGTGGGCCAAAAATAGAGGTGTAGGCAAGTGAGGAGATTCTCGCACTTGGTCCCATAATTTTGGAGCCTCGGTCAAAAGTTCTATTCGTTTTAAATTTCCAAAGAGGTTGCGGATTTGGTGTTGAAATTTTGGCTAAGTCTTTTGGTGGCGGTCGACCGCCTTGATTGGCGATCGACCGGCCAAGGCCAAAGGCGATCGACCGATTTTCACTTATGTCGTCCACCGGGTGTGCGGCGATGGTTCTTGATTAGGTCAAGTTCATGGGTTTCATGTCATATGTGTTGCATGATGCATGTTTTGACTAACGTGGGTCAAGTTGTGAAGAACTTGTTCCCGAATTCGATTTTCTTGTCTATTGTTGTGCAAGTTGCTTGGTGGTCAACGACGATCAACGGCGAGGATGATCGGGACTAGGTTTGGAGAGCGAGGTTCAAAGCGATCGGCGATGCGGGTGAAGTCATTGGACTCAAGTATGGTGCAAGATGGACAAAGGTGACGAGCAGGCGGTTCGGTGCGGCCAGGTTGAATCAAGCGGCACGGGGGTCGGTGCAAGTGCCATGGTGGTTTCGGTGGGAGCCGGATGGGAGAGACTTGCCGACATGATGAGAGCGTTGGATCAACCTACACGCGTGGCGAACAGCGAGTGCCGCACAATTTGAACACGGCGCTTTAAAATGCGTGTGTGTCACCCGTTTGTTTTGGGCCTTGCGGGAGCCCATTAGGGAGACTCTTTTAGAAACCCTAGGCCTCCACTATAAATAGAGGAGGAGGTGGCTGCACCCTCTCCCGGATTTTCGACCCTTTCATTGTTTAGAAACCTAATTTACTTAGGGAGGAGGAGTGGAGGTTAGGGTTCTAGAGAGTTGGATTGGATTTCGTGCTCATGTATTGAGTCTTTGTTATCCATTGATGGAGTGGCTGTGAACCAATATCATATCAAATCAATCCAAAGAAAGTTTCTTCAAGATGAGTTCTTTCGCTTTCGTTCTCTCTATTTGATGATTTGAGTCTTTGTTTGATCCATGAGTTTTTGTGTAGTTTCGGACGTGATCTAGCTTGCTGTGGCGTGTGAGAATACATCTAGGATCATCAAGATCATCAATCACCCGTGCAAGTCTCAAGATCATATTTTCGTTTTGACTCGGTTTTGACCTAACCGCTCAAGCGGGAAAAGGTCGAAACGAGCAAGGATCATCACGATCGTTGCTTGGAATAGGTTCTGACATCCTTGGGAAGGTTTGTGTCAAGTTTCACGGCTTGAGCGCACGAATCAAAAGTTTGATCAATTTGCGTTTCGGTTTGTCGGGCTGATTTCTTTGTTCATCGAGCGGCGATCGACCGCCGAGCGAAGTCGACCGATTTCAGCGGTCGACCGCTAAACCAACCGGTCGACCGCCCGTGAGAGGTCGGACCGCTTGAGTCTTCTGTTTTGGTTTTGTATTGATTTTACTTGGGTTTTGAGTTGATTCAATACAAGTCTTCCATTGTGCATGATTGATTGATCTTCATAGCTTTCATAGCTATTGGAGTGAGATTCGTATTGAATTCAATTTGGGAGAAAAGAGATCGTGCTCCTATTCACCCCCTCTAGTCGCCTTTTCGGTCCAACAAGTGGTATCGAGCCGGTTAGTTCAATCTTGATCTTAACCGGTCACCGAACTTGGCGATGGATAAATACTCTTCCAAACCGCATATCTTGATGGGCACGACTATACCTTTTGGAAGAACCGCATGCGTGTCTTTCTTGAGAGCGAACCACGAGGTATTTGGGAGGCTGTTCGAGGTCCGCTTATCTTGCACGAGGTTGCTCGCGCAGCTCGAAGCCCTCTTGGCTAATGACCGTAAGACAAAGAATTTTACGTATGGTGGGCTTGGTAGACAGAATATGGCAGGATTTGCAATCTCGAGATCGCACATGAGATTTGGAAGACCCTCGAAACCTATCATGAGGTTCTTCCCAAATCAAACAAGTGCGTCAAGAGTCTATAAAGAGAATATAACAAATTCGAGATGCGTCCTGGTGAGAGCATCGATGACATTTTCAGTCGCTTCAACACAGTGATAAATCAGATGAAGTCTGTTGGTATTGAATTTACCCAGTCTGAAAATGCCATCCATCTCCTGGCTGCAATCAACACCAGGGAGTGGGAGATAAAGGCTACTGCCATTCAGGAAAATGTCAACTTCTCTGATCTGATTTTGGAGCTGCTCTATAGCAAGCTCAAGACTCATGAGATCCAGAAAGCTGACCATTCTAAGAAGGGTAACATGGCTTTGGTAGCAGACCCGCTTAAGAGAGCCTCTGATGGGTCGTTTGAGTCCTCTTCAGTTTTCACTTGCTTCTTTATCGCAATCCAAGAAGAGGATCTTGAGAGTATTCTGAGCCGAGATGGCGCTTTTGATTAAGAAGTTCACACAGGCCTACAACAATATGAGAAACAAAAAGAGCGGCCTGTGACTTGTTATGAGTGTGGAGAGCTTAATCACATCGGGCAAATTGCCCCAAGCTGAAAGGTAAGAGCAACCACAAGGATGAAAAGCCGGCTTGGAAGAAGCCTCAGGCGCAAGTCGGGTTTGATGATGCCAAGCTCGGAAGGTGCTCACGGGTTCTTGCCGCTCTTGGAGATCGATCCTTGAGTGATGCGGACTCGGGGCGAGGAGGACAGGAGGAGGAGCTCCTCAAGACAAGAAGGGAAGGCCAAGGACTTCACGGCATGTGCTTCATGGTGACTCAGCGACATCGATGACAACAATGAGGTATCTCCTTCTTATGATGTTCTCTTTGCTAGATGTGAAAGCGTATATGAGCAAATGCTAGGTCGGGATAAAGCTTTAAAGTTCATCATGACTAAGAATGAGGAGTTAGAGTCACAAGTAAAGAATCTCACATTAGAACTTGTGAATGCTAAGAGTCTTGAATCGATGAATGTTCATCTGCTATGCTTTACATTACGAATTTGCTAAAGCGCAATCTGCTCATGATATTGCTTTGCAACAACTTGAAAATGCTAGGCGAGCTAATTGAAGTTAAATCTGCTCCTTGTGAAAAATGCTTAAAGTCTAGCAAGTTGGTTGTTTCGATGTGGTTGAATCTAGCTCTTGTTCATGCGCTTAGAACGTGGGCGTGAATTACATGATGTTGTAGAAGCGGCTAGAGCTAAATATGCCAAGCTTAGGGCAGTATTAATTACGCTACTTGTGCTTCATGTGAAGCTCTTAAGCTTGAAGTTGCTCTTTATAAGAAGAGGTTTAATGCTAAAACTTGTGATTCGTGTGTTAACCTTAGAAAGAAATTGCTTACCTTAATGACACATTAGAAAGATTTTCTAAAGGTAAGAAACAGTTAAACATGATTCTTGACAAGTCAAAAACTCCTTATAAGAAGCAAGGGTTATGATACAACTTTGCCTAGGATAAATCTAATGACATTCAAATTTTGAGAAATGACTTAGTTGAATTTGATACCCAACCTGCAAAGATTACTTTTAAATCTGCGGTTTTGCCCAACCATCTGTTCGAGTCAAAGGTGCTTCTCCCGGTGGTACCAAGTACCATTGCACCTATTGCAAGAAGGATGGGCATTTGGTTGAGTTGTTGGCGTAGGTTGAAAAATGCTAAGAAAAATCTTGCTAGAATGTCATCTAATCAACCTAGAGCTTTTGTGAGACATGGTAATTTAGAAAGGAAGAAACCTGGTCTAGGATTTATTTCACATGCTAATCATGCTCATGCTCCTAGACAGGATAACTCTCATGTTAGAGTAACTATTGCTCTGTGAGAATTTCAAATAGAATCAAGGATAGCATACGCTTTGCATACTACTGCAGACGTGTGTCTCGATCTTGGGTTCCCAAGTCATGTTTAACTAACTTGATGTTGAGACACATCGTTCTTCTGTGCCTTGATTTTCGGGATCGCCGCGGAAGGAAGGACACGTGGTTCGTCGACTCACATTCACGCCACATGACCGGAGACTCAAAATGGTTCACCTCCTTCACGCGATCGATAGGTGATGTCCTCATCACCTTTGGAGACAATACACAAGGGCGGATTGAAGGCAGGATCAATCGGGGTGAGCGACAATTTCATCCTAAGGGCGTCGCCCTTGTGGACAAGCTTAGGTTTAACTTACTCTCTGTCTCACGGTTTCTTGATGATGGTTATGAGACTATATTTAAGAAAAATGCTTGTCGGTGCTTGATTCTTTGGTGAGCTCGTTTTGGGATTTATAGAGTTGCTAGGATCTTTGGAGCTGATTTTACGAATCTCTTTTTGGTTCTCTTAAATGTTTGTTTACACCTTCTTACGAGTTCGGCTTTGGCACCGACGTCAGGGCACATTGGTTTTGATCATCGCGAGTTAGCAACCTTGATCTCATGAGAGGTTTGCCCAAACTCAAAGCCGTCAGGATCTTGTATGTGCGCCACAGGCATGGCAAGCAAGTTGCCGCCTCACACCCTTCAGTGACTTTGGTCATGGTAGACGGACCGGGATAGTTATTTCATATGGATCTTGTTGGTCTGCTAGGGTTCGGTCAATTGGTGGCAAGTGGTACATTCTTGTCATAGTTGATGATTTTTGAGATACACTTGGGTGTTCTTTCTTGCTTGAAGGATGAAGCTTTTGGTCATTATCGTGATCTTGTTCTTCGTTTGGCTTCGAATTTTCGGTGCCTTGAGAGCGATCCATGATGACAATGGCACGGAGTTCAAGAATGCCTCGTTTGCCTCTTTTTGTCTTTGGCGGAATTGAGCATCGTTCTCTTCTCCACCGTCCCTCAACAGAATGGCGTTGTGGAAAGGAAAAACAGAACCTTAGTCGAGATGGCTAGGGCAATGCTAGATGAGTATAGCACACCGAGGAGGTTTTGGGCCAAAGCTATTTCTGACTTGCCATATTGCAAATCGTGTCTTCTTGAGACCGTCTTTGGGCATGACTTCATATGAGCTTTGTTTTGGTAGAAAACCCTCATTTCTCATTTTCGAGTTTTTGGAGCTAAGTGTTTCATTCTCAAGGCAGAAACCTAGATAAATTTGAATCAAGGACTTTTGATGGTTTATTTACAGGTTATCTGCACATTCGAGGGTTTTCGGGTTTTTAATGTTGAAACTAACATTGTCCGGAGACATGCAATGTCACTTTTGATGAGACTAGCCACGGAGCTAGATCAGACATTTCGGGTAATACGGTGTGAAAGCATTTTTGTGGAGGAAGATGATGATGAAGGCGATACTTGTCCTCCACTGCTGCTTTGTTGAGGCTCTGTCCAAGTTCAGAACACCTTTCACCGCTTCACCTCAATTGAGGCTCTGCTGCATCTTCTTCATCGCAGTACTGCGGAGGTTGAGGAGATATTGTCTCCCCCAGGCGCTCCACTTCACATTCAGAGGCATCATCCTCCGGATCAGATGATTGGTAATCTTAATGAGCGAGTCACTCGCTCTAGGTATCACGATCAAGTCTCTACTCTCATTTTGCATTTGTTGCTTCTTTCGAACCCCGCGATATATCACATCGTTATCGATTCTATTTGGGTCAATGCCATGCATGAGGAGTTAGAGAATTTTGAGAGGAATAAGTGCGGAATCTAGTAGAACCTCCTAGTGGTCATAATGTGATAGGAACCCGTTGGGTGTTCAAAAATAAACAAAATGAGGATGGTTCTGTGGTTAGAAACAAGGCTAGATTGGTAGCTCAGGGTTTTGACCAAGTTGAGGGGTTAGACTTTGATGAGACATTTGCTCATGTTGCTAGATTGGAAGCCATTCGCATTCTGCTTGCATTTGCTGCTTCTAAGGGCTTTAGACTTTATCAAATGGATGTCAAGAGTGCCTTTCTAAATGGTTTTATAGAGGAGGAAGTGTATGTTAGGCAACCCCCAGGCTTTGAGAATCCCAAGTATCCACATCATGTTTTCAAGCTATCCAAAGCCTTGTATGATCTTAAGCAAGCCCCTAGAGCCTGGTATGATAGACTTAAGACCTTTCTGCTTAAGAATGATTTTGAGATGGGTAAGGTAGACAAGACCCTGTTCATCCTTAGGCGTGGCAATGACTTCCTGCTTGCTCAGATTTATGTAGATGATATTATCTTTGGTGGTTCTTCTCATGCTCTTGTTTCTAGCTTTTCTGAGACCATGTCCGAGGAATTTGAGATGAGTATGATGGGAGAACTCAACTACTTTCTGGGGCTTCAAATCAAGCAATGCAAGGAAGGGATCTTCATCCATCAGACGAAGTACACCAAGGATCTGCTCAAGCGCTTCGAGATGGGTGACTGCAAGCCGATCGCCACTCCCATGGCGACTTCGGATTTTGGATCGGATGAGGAAGGAGAAGCCATGGATCAGCGCGAGTACCGCGACATGATTGGCTCATACGCCTTGCGGCCTCAAGACCGGACATCCACTTCACGGTGCGCCTGCATGCGAGGTTTGAGCGTCTCCGAGGACTTCCCATCGCCAAGCCGTTAAGCGCATCTTCAGGTATTTACACTCTACCCTCCAGTATGGTATTTGGTATTCCTGCTCTTCTTCTTTGTCCATTCGGGGGTTTTCTGATTCTGATTTTGCGGGCTGTCGGCTAGATAGGAAGAGTACCTCAGGCACTTGTCACTTCCTAGGCACTTCTCTTGTCTCTTGGTCTTCTAGGAAGCAGTCTTCTGTTGCACAATCCACTGCTGAAGCTGAATATGTAGGCTCACGCTAGTTCTTTGTAGTCGATTTTGTGGATGGTGTCCACTCTTAAGGATTTTGGGTTGGCTTTTGATAGTGTTCCTCTTTTACGTGATAACACTTCTGCGATTAACATTGCTAAAAACCCATGCAACACTCTAGGACCAAGCACATAGACATTAGCTATCACTTTCTTAGAGATCATGTCGAGAAGGGTGATATTGTCTTTGCATTTCGTGGAGTCAGAGGCTCAGTTGGTGATATCCTCACCAAACCTTTAGATCCAACTAGGTTTGCCACCTTGAGAAGTGAGTTCGGGGTAATTTATCCCTACGATTTGGTTTGAGGGGAGTTTGATCTTTTCTTGATCTTCTTTTGAACTTTTGATCTTTTAGGTTTTTTGAGTTCTTCTCGCATCTCATTGTATCATATTGCATTTATATGAAAATCCAAAAGATGCATTGTAATATAAGCTTTTACCTTATCTTTTAAAATTGATGAAGCTTTGCTTATTACCCTCTTGAGCTTTAGTATTTCAATTGCTCAATACCATGTCTAGTTCTTTGACTTGCTAGAATTATCATGCTTTCATATGTGTAGCTAAGTCTTTCTTTGAATGAGCTAGAACTTTAAGACAACTTGAACTAAAAGCGCAATTTGTGGATGTTTTAGCTAGTTGCGCAATTAGTGCTCCTTTGTGACATTGGCCCTGTCAAAATTGCGGTGTTAGTTCTTGAATCTAGTATTGATCATTACTTGAGCTTCTTGTTCTTTTAAGAATCTAAATATGCTCTTGTGAACAAAAAAAAAGGAGGTCTCTTTTGTGCGAAAAAACTGATCTCATCAATTCTTTCTCATGAGACGGCTTGCCATTGCACTAGGCATGAACTCAGGGGGAGTTTTGGATGACCTATACCATTCTTTTAAGCTCTTTTGTGCTTAAGATGGTGTGGCAAGGCTTGAGTTCTAGCACATGGATAAGAAAATGAATTATCAAAATTGGTAGAAGCTTAGGAAGAGTTTGTGGATGGCTCCTACTCGGGATCTTCTTCACTAAGATATACCTTTAATCAACTTCAATATTCATTGCAAATGATAAAGCTGTTGAAAAATGGGCGTTTGAGAAAAATTGAGCAAAATGATTCAATTCGGGACTGTTTGTCTCTTAATGTGGTCATTGTTAGCTTCTTGGTCTCACATTGACATTTTGACATGGCGACATCATCTTAGGATCCTGTTGATGGACTTGCTAGATTTGAAGCTTTGCTTAAAATGCTAAAATTCATTGCTTTATATTGAGCCTTCTAGCTTTAGCTTTGTTATATATGTCTTATCATGATCTTGCTAGCGCTTTCGGTGATATGTTGTTTGTGCAATATTAGAAATGTTAGCTTGTTCTTTTGGGTAATCTCCAAAGCTTCTTGAAATCAAAATTGAAAAATACAAAAATATGAAGCCACTCCATTGCATTTCATGCATGCTCCTTTATGCTTTTTCCTCATTCTCGCATTTGTTATCTCTGGACGAGAGGAAGGCGTGATTCCTTGATGACTCCATTGTCAAAGGGGAGAAGATATTTCAAGATGTGTAAAGGAGAAGTTTTAAAAGTATTAAAAAGGGGAGAAAATTTGGAGAATTTGAAGTTTTACAAATTTGATGATCATAGTGAGGGGAGTTTCTTATTTGCATTCTTATGGTCTTATTGCTCTTTACGAACTTGAATTGCAATTCTTGATCCTCACCATGATCAAAGGTCATTTGAACAATTGTTCTTTCATATGGACCTTAAGTGAGTTTTTGACTCATCTTTGAAATTGAAGCTTTCTTGCTTTCTTTTACCTTATTTCACTTGCCGATGCTATTCGAAGCCGGCTTGGTCATTTTCATTGCTTTCTCTTGCATATGGACCAAGTTGTGCCTTTGCGCCGTAACGTTGAGTTTTACCTTTCAAACCTCAAAACTTGCATTTGTTGGGAATTGCCAATGTGTTCATCAAGGGAGATTGTGGATATCATGGGGATATACTCATGATCTTAGGATGATGTGACAATTGGCAATGGCGTTGAAGTTTGCGAAACACGAGTTTTCGGCAAAGTTCGGTCTGTCGGTCTCAAGCGGTCGACCGGCCTGGTGGTGTCGGACCGCCCATGCCTCGGTGTTTTGTCTTGGCGATCGGCCGGCCGGTCGTGATCCGGCCGTTTGGGTAGCGATCGGCCGGCGTCGATGAGCGGACCGGAAGCAAGTTGAGTGGCATTGGAGTTTGAGTTGGGCCAAAAATAGAGGTGTAGGCAAGTAAGGAGATTCTCACGCACTTGGTCCCATAATTTTTGGAGCCTCGGTCAAAAGTTCTATTCGTTTTAAATTTCGAGAGGTTGCGGATTTGGTGTTGAAATTTTGGCTAAGTCCTTTGGTGGCGGTCGAGCCAGGCCTTGATTGGCGATCGGGCCGGCGATGGTGGCGATCGACCGGTTTTCACTTATGTCGTCGGCCGTGTGGCGGCGATGGTTCTTGATTAGGTCAAGTTCATGGGTTTCATGTCATATGTGTTGCATGATGCATGTTTTGACTAACGTGGGTCAAGTTGTGAAGAACTTGTTCCTGGTCGATTTTCTTGTCTATTGTTGTGCGAGGTTGCTTGGTGGTCAGCGACGGTCAACGTCGAGGATGATCGGGACTAGGCTTGGAGAGCGAGGTTCAAAGCGATCGGCGATGCGGGTGAAGTCATTGGACTCAAGTATGGTGCAAGATGGACAAAGGTGACCGAGCAGGCGATTCGGTGCGATCGGTTGAATCAGGAGCGCGCGGGTCGGTGCAAGTGCCATGGTGGTTTCGGTGGGAGCCGGATGGGAGAGACTTGCCGACATGATGAGAGCCGTTGGATCAACCTACACATGGCGGAGCAAGCGAGTGCTTCGCACAATATGAACACGGCGCTTTAAAATGCGTGCGTGTGTCACCCGTGTGTTTTGGGCCTTAACGGGAGCCCATTAGGGAGACTCTTTTAGAAACCCTAGGCCTCCACTATAAATAGAGGAGGGAGGTGGCTGCACCCTCTCCCCTGGATTTTCGACCCTTTCATTGTTTAGAAACCCTAATTTGCTTAGGGAGAGGAGGAGTGGAGGTTAGGGTTCTAGAGAGTTGGATTGGATTTCGTGCTCATGTATTGAGTCTTTGTCATCCATTGATGGAGTGACTGTGAACCAATATCATATCAAATCAATCCAAAGAAAGTTTCTTCAAGATGAGTTCTTTCGCTTTCGTTCTCTCTATTTGATGATTTGAGTCTTTGTTTGATCCGCGAGTTTTTGCGTAGTTTCTGGACGTGATCTAGCTTGCTGTGACGTGTGAGAATACATTTAGGATTATCAAGATCATCAATCACCCACGTGCAAGTCTCAAGATCATATTTTCGTTTGACTCGGTTTTGACCTAACTTCGCTCAAGCGGAAAAGGTCTGAACCTGAGCAAGGATCATCACGATCGTTGCTTGGAATAGGTTCGACATCCTTGGGAAGGTTTGTGTCAAGTTTCACGAAGTTTGAAGCGCACGAATCAAAAGTTTGATCAATTTGCGTTTGGTTTGTCGGGCTGATTTCATTCATCGAGCGGCGGTCGACCGCTTGGCGGAGGTCGACCGATTTCAGTGGTTCGACCGCTAAACCAACCGTCGACCGCCCGTGAGAGGTCGGACCGCCCGAATCTTCTGTTTGGTTTCGTATTGATTTTACTTGGGGTTTTGAGTTGATTCAATACAAGTCTTCCGCTGTGCATGATTGATTGATCTTCATAGCTTTCATAGCTATTAGAGTGAGATTCATATTGAATTCAATTTGGGAGAAAAAGAGATCGTGCTCCTATTCACCCCCCCTCTAGTCGCCTTTTCGGTCCAACACACTGCACCAGAGGGGAGGACAACTGAGCGATGGCGGCATGATGTCTGTCATAGGCACAAGTGGCAAGGACGGGAGCATCATCTCCAGACGTGTGGCTCCAGTGTAACATTCTGGCTATGCGGAAGCCAAGATGCCACTTAGACTAACAAGCCAAAACTGAATCTACAAGTTCCTTAATCAAATTAACAACAACTGACAACTAAACAACAACTAAACAATTATAGTAATAATGCTAACGTAAAGATTTCAACAAGTAATTAGGTACAAAACCACAGTTATTACATCTCAATGAGATCATAAGTATCATGGATAACATCCAACTAGATAGAGGCAGCTTTTAATATTTGAAACTCTGAAAGAAAGCATTTGAAGTACGAAAGGACCATTTACTACATTAATTATTTCTAAATCCAAATAAGATAATGGAACTAATATTCTGGTAGAGAAGTATGCAACAATGTGGAATGCATCCGTGATCTACTTTCCCCAAAGAATGTCACCTTCAATGATCACCTAAACAATAAAAGAGAGTGTGTAATACCCTAAAATAGGATTCGGGAGAAAACCTAAAGATTTAAAGGAAACGAGTAATTAGAAATCGATCTAGGAGAAGGACCTTCTGGAAAATAATTAAAAGGGTGGGAGAAGAAGGGGTTTAACGAAACTAAGGCAACTTTGGGCACAGGCTTGGCCCATAAGGCCTTTTTGGTGGCCGGCCAAGGGAGGCACCCTTTCTCCCCAAACCCTAGCCGCCCCTACCCCCTTCCCCTCTCCCTTGCGCCCCTTCCCTAGGCAGCCGCCTCCCCTTGTGCGCCCCTCCTGGTCAAGCACCTCCTCCTATGTCTCCCGCTGTCCGGCAGCGCGACCTCCTCCCGCTAGTCGTCCAAGGAAGGAGGCGAAGGATCGCGCGTGTGGTGGTCGGCCAAGGAAGGAGAAGATGGAGGAGGAGGAGGAAAGGGTGGTGGTTCTTGGGCGGCATCCTGGTCATCAGCGTTCGTCAAGGGTAACCCCGGATTCCCCCGAGTAGATGCATCTTTTGATTGTTGTAGCAATGTCGGTATTTCTGTCTCCTCAGGACAGATCGCGTTAGACAGACGTTTTGATGTAGTTAAGTGTGGATTCAGTCTTGGGCTTCTCCTAGAGAGTTGTAGAGGACGTCAATAGCTTTCAATGAAGTGCTAGATCATATTATTTGGACCCCTGTAGCAAAAGTTATGAATTTATTGGTGCGGCTGTTCTGCAACCCTGTCAGTTTCTGGACAGGTTTTAGTGATCTGACCTTTGCGATCAGTTAAAGGGAGAATTAGAGGATCTCAGTATAACGAAAGTTGTAGATAATTATCGTAGCTTTCAAGGAAGCACAAGAACGCGAAATTTGGGTAAACGAGCTGAAAGTTATGTTAGTTTCAGTGCTCTGTCCAGAAAGGGTGACGCGAAATCGATGTTTTGTTAATCAATTTAAAAGTGATTTTAGATGGCCGAATCAGGGAGGCTCACCAACTAGGTTTAGTTGGGAAATTTGATTACCTTTCAATGAAGTCCAAGAACACCTAATTTGGACCACTGTACGGAAAGATATGAATTTTAGAACTTGACTGTTCACAGAGGGCATTTCAGTACCTAAGAAAGCGGGGTCGAGATCGCGTTGCAATCTGTTACTTGATGTGTTCGCTTATATAATTCATGTTTTCGTTGCTGGGGTCTTAGTTTGTTTTCTTAATGTATTAGGTGGGGATTGGTACGGAGGCAGCACCGTCTTCACGTCCTCCATTCGCACGCGGTTAAGGCAAGTGCATTGTTTGTTACTTGGTTCTGATTGATTGGCCATGTTTGTATGTTTCGATACATGATAGTGTAGCAAGATTGCTGGCATGATGATTGTTTCAAGTATGGTGGTTGCTCCAAGTATGACTATGCTTTACTATGGTATGATGTTGTCGTCTTTTGGTAAATTGATGAGGAGTAAAAGATAAGCAAGTGCATTGTTTGATTCGTGGTTGCGATTGATTGGTGTTTGTGTGCTTTTTCGATATGTGATAGTATAGTGAGATTGATGGCATGATGTTGGTTTAAGATTGGTGGATGCTCCAAATATGTTTATGCTCTGTTGTGGTATGATGTTATCGTTTTGTGGTAAATTGATGATGATTAAATGATGAACATGTGCATATTGAGATCATGTTGAGGCTTGGTCACGTGGTGACCAAGTATGTTTCGTTGAGATCCCGTCATGAATGTGGCGGGCCGAGATCCCACACTCGTGGAGTGTGGGCATGAGGTCCCCAATACTTGGAGTATTGGGCAATTGGTCCTGTGCGCGCGCACAAGCATGGGTATGCGGCGGCGGTCGATACTGTGCATTCTGCAGTGTAATACACACGAAAGTTAAAGATAAAGGTTCCTTGAGCATTGCATTTGCATATGAGATGTTCTAATGTTGATCTCCTTTATATGTATGTTGATGTTATAGTTTCTTTATGTACTTGCTGAGTCTATGGACTCACTCTTGCTTTATTGTTGTTTTAGGTACTGAGCCAAGAATGACATGCATGGGGAAGTAGACTGCTAGTCACACACATACCACATGAACTAAATAAAGTTGAATGATCTTGAGCGTGGTTGATTTTAGATTATTATGTTTTGTCTTATGCAATGGATTAAATGTAATAATGATGAGTAGTGGAACTTCATACCTCTCTAGTTATGTTAGACACTTAACACGTCTTTGTTTATCTCTTGATGTCTCTAGATGATAGTTTAGTTAATACATGTATTATCTGTATGTTGGAACCTCCGTGTAATTAACTTTACAAGGGAGGTTCGGCCGAGATTTACTAAAATTGCCTTGATTAGAATTATTAGGGTTTTGTTTAGTAGCATTCCAGGATCATGTCGAGCTGGGATGTTACAGTTGGTATCAGAGCGGGCAGTAGGTCCGTGGTGATTGGATTTACAACCTAGGCAACTTGAATTGCTGAAATTTTGTAATGGTTAATGAACTTATAAACCTGACACACTGGTGCACAGTAGGATGGGGTGTGTCAAACATTGCATTTACGCATTTGTTGAGTTGTATTAATGATTCCTGTTTTGAGATGATCTGATATATCTATAGTATAATACTATGGTTATTATGTGTGGGGGTAACCCATGTTGAGAGGTGGAGGTAGTGGTTGTGGTCCTGGGCTATACCAGGTCACACCACTGTTCGTGGTATAGGAATAGCGAAGTATCCACATGAGAGATCGTAATCTGAGCGTTTGGTAGTGAGTAGACTTAAAGAGTTGTTCTCTTCCTGAATTTGAATTTGGTCAACTCTTATCCAGTTGAGATTGATAAGTTTCTCTTGGGTTATTCATTCTTGTGGTTGATAGGTTACTTTGAGAAAAGTTGATGCATTTCCATTGGTTTACTTTGCCCCCTTAAAGCATTTATTGTTTTCCCAAGCTGTTGAGTTAATCTTATGCCATGAATTTGGTTAATTGTAAAGATTGGCCTTTGTGTTGGAGTTGTGTTTGTCTTATTGGAAAACATGACCCATTTATTTCACTTGATGTTTTGGTTAATAAAAGTTTCGTTTTGCAAGTCCTTTAGTACAAGAAAGCTTTGAATCAATGTAACTCCTTGGGTATTTAGTGGTGAAGTTGAATGGTTCTCTTTTATGAAAGAAAATATTAAATTCTTTAGCGATGTCTTCTTGTGGTTAAGATGGAGGTTATAAACAAAGAAATTGATGGGAATGATATGTGTTATCGGTGAGGTCTGCAGTGTGTGCATGATCGATCATAACTAAGATCCTTCAAAGGAAAGCTCATAAATTTGAAAGTGTCTTGTAGTAGTTCTGATGAGCCGTGGTTAAGAGTACAACTATACCTAATTGTAAACCGTAGAGTTAACAAGAAGTGTGGAACATTGATGAATTGAGTTGATCATTAAGAGTGATACATTTGGTAAACTTCTTTGGTAAATTGGATTAACGGATCGCAATGGATTAACCTAACCGTTTGGGATGGTTAAGTACAAAAGGAGTTAGATTATTGTGTTAGTGGGTATTAATCTTGGAGTAACCCTTGGTGGATGTTTAGTGATTGTATGTAATTGTTAGGTGCAATTATTGACTATTAAAGTTGGTGTTGAGCTTTACTAAGAGAAAAATTGATGGGATTTAATAGATGAACAATAATTACATGATGGTAGAACTATCGGATAATAGTATGTCATTGATGGAAGGGCTTTGGAATAACCTTTTAAATTGTGTAGTTAGTTCCCTCTAAAATAAAGTGGTTGTTGTAGTGAGGGTGTAAGAATCTGGTATGCACTCATTTGAGGATGAGATGATAAAGGGGTACGTAACATTTTGGTGAGCCTTGGTGACTAATAAGGGAAGAGTTGAGGATAACGAATCTTGTTAAGAGTGAATTATTCTTGGTGTTGATAAGACTGTCCACAAGAGATTGTGACGCGTCGGAGTGGTGATGATTCTTCTAGAAGAAAAAAAGTCGATTGCTTTTCGTAGTATCGGATAAATGAAATGTTTGGAGTTTGGCATTCTTGATCCTTTGGTTGTTCATGATTTATGTCGTAGATGATATTAGTTTGACCAATGAGGTGTCTTGGAAGGTTCTATTTAGTTCTTAAGTCATTAATGTGATTTGGTTTTAAAGGTACTACTGTTTGGGTTGACAAGTAATGATGTAATCAAAAGCGCTTTAATTGTTGACGGAAAATGAGTACCATAAGCATTTGAGGTTGGGGTTGAGAATTGTAATTTGCAACCTTTACGTCGTTGCGACTTAAGAGTTTCTTGGGTTTCCTTATCAATGTTTATTATGATTTATGGAGGTTTGAAAATTCCTTCTTGTGGGACATGTGCCCAATCGTGGACTTGTGTTTTGTTTTTTTGAGATCATTGCTATTTGATTGTTACTCTTGGTCTCGTTCTCATTCAGACGAGCAAAGTTTGCTTGTGTGTTGAACCTTGTATTTGTTTGTTTCTTCCTTTTTGAGAAAGGATTTAACCTACTTGTGTTGCCAAGTCTAATAGAGAGTATTATGGTGATAGTTGGAGGTGGACAAGTATATGGTAGTGGTGAGATTTTGGGAACCAGTCTATGTGAAGAACAGTAGAAGGTGTATTGGTTTTGACCTATAACTTCTTTGAGAGAATTTTATGGAATGATTGTCATTGGGAAACAACTCATTAGTGTTTCGACTAGTGGAACCTAGGGCGAATTATGATCCAGTAACCTTTGTCGATGTTGGAATATTGGGATTAACGAAATTATGGACTCTTGATAAACTTATCAGAGTATCGCAATTGGATACTTAGTATGATTGTGCGAAGGAGTTTGGTTGTGAAGATTAATGAGAGGTAGCGGTGTGGAGAAACCTAAGCGTTGTGCTAATTAATGGGATAGCAGGAATAGTTGAGTATTGTCAAGTGTGACTTGGTCTCAGTGAGTAACCCTATAGGAGTTAGATTATCTCTAAGGATAACTTGGTCAAGAATTTATATATTCATTTATTGACGTTAGTGATTGAGTATGTGTGAATCCTGGTCAATCAGTTAGGGTATTGTGAGTGAGTATATTGTAGTCAAGTAGCTGCATTTGATTGGTATAGGTTAGAGAAGGTCTAAGATTGGTAAGATGAATCGCCTTGGGCGATTATTTGATTAGTAAGGAATGTGGACATAATGACTGAGATTATTGTTGGGTCATGAAATTTTGGTCATCGGGTTTGAGGTTACGTATCAAGTATACCAACATTCATTGTAAGAGTCGTAGAGGTTGAATTGGGCTTTGTATATTTTTTTTATACTAGCATCTTGGTTCCCAGGATTAGGTTCCAAGAGTTATGGTGATCTCTGAAAGCAGTAAATGAGAGTGAATGTGGGAGTTTCAAGTTGTTTATCTTTAAAAGTATGAGGGATGTGATGGTAGGTGAAACCTACAAGGAATTGCGTTGGGAATTGTTTTGTCAAAGTATTCATTTGGTAGAAAGGTTAGCTAGAGTGTGATATTGTGAATTGGAAGAGTCTCCCAGTATAAGTGTGGATCTTGTGTTCGGTTGAACATAGCTTTGAGGTTGCCAATTTAAAAGAATTGAGTTAATGTGTCACGCGATGATTTGGGATCCTATGGTTTAAGAGAAAGTTAAATTTTTAAAAGAAAGACTGTGGAAAAAAATGTGATCTTGGATAGTGAGATATTCTCTTAGTTCTTGTTTGAACTATGTGTTTTTGACTGATATCAATTACCAATTGTGTTGGTTCTTGTCAGTAAGTGTGAATCCTTTTAGTTAAGAAAAAGAAAGGGAATGGTTAATCCGGTTATTTGAGTGTTTCGCTTTTGTCTTTGGTGGCATTTATTACTAAACTGCCTACTTGAAAAGTGGAGAAGTTTTCTTGTTAAACCCATTGATTTTGGTTTGGTCTCTTCTAAGGGAAAGTGGTTTCGAGTTGATTGCTTTAAGACTCTTATGGTTTCAGTTGGGAACTGTTGTGCGTACCTGGTTAAAAGAGGTGCTCATTGTCAAAGTTAATAAATTGACTGATCCAAAGATCAAGAGTTTGTGTGTTATGCACAAGTTTTGTGGTTTGGTACCAAAGGGAATGTTGCCCCAAAGTACCTTGGTTGTATCTGGAAGTTGTGGAGATTTGGGAGATAGCGTATCACTAGGACCATTTGGAGTCCTGGCGTGTAGCACGGAATGTTTTGTTTGACCTTTTGTCGAGGGAGTATTGGAGAAATCTGGAGGGTAAAGTTTCCTTAGAATAGTTGACCCACGGGTAAGACCGTGCCTTGAGGCGTGTGCGTCGAGTGACTCTTGAAAGGTTTGGACAAGTAGTAAGGCGTAGCGGCGTCAGTGCGTCAAGGTGTTTTTGTCGCAGCAAATCGAGAGAGAGGCCACTTGGGAATTTGAGTCTCGCATGCGCGAGCAATATCCGAGTTATTCACGTAGTTCATGGCAATGTTAATAAGTTTTAGTTGTGATCAACTCTTTGGCGTAACGTGATTAGAATTCGGGGACGAATTCAGTTTAAGGGGGGTAGAGTGTAATACCCTAAAATAGGATTCGGGAGAAAACCTAAAGATTTAAAGGAAACGAGTAATTAGAAATCGATCCAGGAGAAGGACCTTCTGGAAAATAATTAAAAGGGTGGGAGAAGAAGGGGTTTAACGCAAAACTAAGGCAACCTGGGCTGGGCCGCCCATAAGGCCTTTGGTGGCCGGCCAAGGGGAGGCACCCTTTTCTCCCCAAACCCTAGCCGCCCTACCCCTCCCCTCCCCTCTCCCTTGCTCCCCTCCTCCCCTAGGCAGCCGCCTCCCTTGTGCGCCTCCTGGTCAAGCACCTCCTCCCTATGTCTCCCCACTGTCCGGCAGCGCGACCTCCTCCGCTAGTCGTCCAGGAAGGAGACGCGAAGGATCGCGCGTGTGGTGGCCGCCAAGGAAGGAGAAGAAGGAGGAGGAGGAGAGGAAAGGGTGGTGGTTCTTGGGCGGCATCCTGGTCATCAGCGTTCTTCAAGGGTAACCCCGGATTCCCCCCGAGTAGATGCATCTTTTGATTGTTGTAGCAATGTCGGTATTTCTGTCTCCTCAAGACAGATCGCGTTAGACAGACGTTTTGATGTAGTTAAGTGTGGATTCAGTCTTGGGCTTCTCCTAGAGAGTTGTAGAGGACGTCAATAGCTTTCGATGAAGTGCTAGATTATATTATTTGGACCCCTGTAGCAAAAGTTATGAATTTATTGGTGCGGCTGTTCTGCAACCCTGTCAGTTTCTGGACAGGTTTTAGTGATCTGACCTTTGCGATCAGTTAAAGGGAGAATTAGAGGATCTCAGTATAACGAAAGTTGTAGATAATTGTCGTAGCTTTCAGGGAAGCACAAGAACGCGAAATTTGGGTAAACGAGCTGAAAGTTATGTTAGTTTCAGTGCTCTGTCCAGAAAGGGTGACGCGAAATCGATGTTTTGTTAATCAATTTAAAAGTGATTTTAGATGGCCGAATCAGGGAGGCTCACCAACTAGGTTTAGTTGGTAAATTTGATTACCTTTCAATGAAGTCCAAGAACACCTAATTTGGACCACTGTACGGAAAGATATGAATTTTAGAACTTAACTGTTCACAGAGGGCATTTCAGTACCTAAGAAAGCGGGGTCGAGATCGCGTTGCAATCTGTTACTTGATGTGTTCGCTTATATAATTCATGTTTTTCGTTGCTAGGGTCTTAGTTTGTTTTCTTAATGTATTAGGTGGGGGATAGGTACCGGAGGCAGCACCGTCTTCACGTCCTCCATTCGCACGCGGTTAAGGCAAGTGCATTGTTTGTTACTTGGTTGTGATTGATTGGCCATGTTTGTATGTTTTCGATACATGATAGTGTAGCAAGATTGCTGGCATGATGATTGTTTCAAGTATGGTGGTTGCTCCAAGTATGACTATGCTTTACTATGGTATGATGTTGTCGTCTTTTGGTAAATTGATGAGGAGTAAAAGATAAGCAAGTGCATTGTTTGATTCGTGGTTGCGATTGATTGGTGTTTGTGTGCTTTTTCGATATGTGATAGTATAGTGAGATTGATGGCATGATGTTGGTTTAAGATTGGTGGATGCTCCAAATATGTTTATGCTCTGTTGTGGTATGATGTTATCGTTTTGTGGTAAATTGATGATGATTAAATGATGAACATGTGCATATTGAGATCATGTTGAGGCTTGGTCACGTGGTGACCAAGTATGTTTCCTTTGAGATCCCGTTATGAATGTGACGGGCCGAGATCCCACACTCGTGGAGTGTGGGCATGAGGTCCCCAATACTTGCGGAGTATTGGGCAATTGGTCCTCAATGCGTGCGCGCCTGAGCATGCATGGTATCTTGGCGATCGCATACTCTGCATTACAGTGTAATGCACATGAAAGTTAAAGATAAAGGTTCCTTGAGCATTGCATTTGCATATGAGATGTTCTAATGTTGATCTCCTTTATATGTATGTTGATGTTATAGTTTCTTTATGTACTTGCTGAGTCTATGGACTCACTCTTGCTTTATTGTTGTTTTAGGTACAGAGCCAAGAATGACATGCATGGGGAAGTAGATGCTAGTCACACACATACCACATGAACTAAATAAAGTTGAATGATCTTCAGAACGTGGTTGATTTTAGATTATTATGTTTTGTCTTATGCAATGGATTAAATGTAATAATGATGAGTAGTGGAACTTCATACCTCTCTAGTTATGTTAGACACTTAACACGTCTTTGTTTATCTCTTGATGTCTCTAGATGATAGTTTAGTTAATACATGTATTATTTGTATGTTGGAACCTCCGTGTAATTAACTTTACAAGGGAGGTTCGGCCGAGATTTACTAAAATTGCCTTGATTAGAATTATTAGGGTTTTGTTTAGTAGCATTCCAGGATCATGTCGAGCTGGGATGTTACAGAGTGAGTATAAGACTTAGCAAATACAATTGAATATCATAAGAAACATCGAATCAAGACAATTCATTCTCAATATATCGAATACATATGAAAATGTTATGCACTTGATGCAAAACATGCATATGACTTTCACTTCTCTTCTGCATATACCGGTATAGCCAGTGAAACACCCGTCGGTGTTCACTCAGGTCCGCATTATCAAAATGCAGGGATCCAAGGCCCATATGAAGAATATTTCATACGGGGATCCATTTGCCCATATTGAAATGATGGGACTTACTTGGCCATATTGGAATGATGGGACTTTCATTATCCACTCCCGTGGATGAGGCATGAATGATTGGAAAGAAATGAATAATATAAATGCATTCTCTCATAGAAGCAAATTGATAACAACAATGAACATAATCATGTAAGAACAGAATTACTCATCATCCATAGAATTCTTCCATAACATACTCATACAATTGTTTTTAACCAAACAAACAATCAAAAAAATTCAGTCTGTACTTGCCTTTCGCGTTGCAACACATTAGAAGGTAGAGGAGGTGCAACTAACCCCGAAGTCACCCCCCTACAACAATTAATTTACTTAAAACTAGCTTGACAAGGTAATATAACACTATTCGCAATGCTCTCAAACGCATTCCCAAAACCCATGGTTCAATTATTTAATCTACTCAAGTATGACGTCGAACTAGCAGAAAACCAAAACTGGACAACGACCTACTAAAATACATAACTGCCAATCTGCTAATCATATAAAGGTATTTTCAGTCTCTCTGGAAAGATTATAAAATTATCTACAAAAATGTAGTTGGTGAGATATCCTAATTCTGCCTTTAACTAAACATAACAGACAGATGAACACCTACTATCAGAATTGACAGACAAACTGGACAACAGCAATAGAATAGCTATAACTTTCAATTGGATGATCCAAAAATTGATTTCTTTATCAATCTGGAAAGCTAATTGAATTGTATACAAAAGTCATGTTGGGAGAATCCCTGATTCAACCATTATTAAATTCTTATCTATCAGTTAATAAGACTGTTGTAATTTGACAGGGTTTCTGGACAGTAGCAAACAAATTTTTATATCTCGAGATCTACTCATCCAAAAATTGTGATCCAACACTCTAAAGAAAGATAACAAAATAACCAATCTTTTATCTAACTATATAGAGTTCTAATTTCGAGTTTCACTAGTCCAAATCGCCCTTGCAACGCACTACCCTAAACCTGACAAATCTGCACAGAACCGAAACCTAACTTCCTATTGGCTAAATGATCTACAAATTGAACCAAAATTATACTAGGGCTTTCCAATGACTTCCATATTGTTACCCTTGAAGGCATGAAGTCAAAGCATGAATTCTCACAAAACTACTCCTCTCCTTCTTCCTCTCTTCCTTTTTCCTCTCCTCTCTCTTCCCCCTTGATTCTCCTTGGCAGCAGCAATAGGGGAAGGGGTGTGCTATAATAAACACGGTGCTACAAGGAACGACGCTACAGTAGGTGGCACTACAGTGCTAGGGTTTGCCTCCCCTACCCTCTTAAGCGGCTCCCCACTTGGGCCAAAAAGCTATGGGCCGAAGGCCCGAGCTCTAATACTCCTCCCAAATTCTGATTTTTTTCTTTTCTAATTCTATTTAATTTCAGTACTAATTACTTATTTGTTTTATTTTTAAACGAGATATTACATCCAGTGAAGTGGGCAACGCGGCATAGCGGCGATGGCATGGCTACAGAGGTTGGCGACGGGATGGGAGAATAGAGGAGGGCCGAAGGCTGGCAGCATGGCGCCAGGGTGCCAGTCGGGGAAGAAGCAGAGAGGAAGGGAGGTGACGCTGGCTAGTGAGCCAGGAGGGAAAAGGAAAAGGAGAAGAAAAGAGAAGAAAGAAAAAGGAAAGATATTTTCTTTTTCTTTTCTTTTCAAACTCAGGTTTGAATTCGATTTTCAGTTTTTTGGGTTGAGTTTTCAATTAACAACTCAAAAAATCGCACATTGCTGAAGCCTAACAAAAACTTTTTAAAAATCCTACATTTTTAAACAGTTTCAAATGTTTAGAATGTTTGGTATGTTATAGATGGCAAAAGGGAAATTTTTTTCTCTTAGTGGCACCGAAAAAGCCTAGTCATATGTTGATCTCCGATGGACCACTTTGGCTAGAAAACACCATATTCCTTAAATAAGTACATAATAACTTAAGCCCTAAGACTTGGAGTCTATATAACATTATCCTCCACCACACTGATTTCTTAATTGAAGAGCTTTGTAAGCAGAATGTTACAGAGTATATATTGATTTCACGCCAACAAAATTGTACTCCTGTTGAAGTATGATTACAAATCTTTAACTCTGAGTTAATTTCAAGCAAATGCCTGATGCACACGCTATCACTTGGGATTTTTGTAGTTGGTATGAAAAGAGGGAGGATATTGGGCTTGGTGGGATATTGGAACCTAAGAGACATAGAAAAATATTAAAAACAAGAGTCATGTTAGGCGCAGTGGCAAATCCTAGGTCAAAACCAGAAACAAACATTAATCTAGTCTACTTTGAGAGATAATAAAAGTAAATTGCATGATTATAATCCTAATCCAGTTGATATGGATAATGGCATTTACGCCATTGCTGACACTCATGTTGTTGGCAACCACAATCATTGTTGTACACGAAGGGCAATTGATTTGTGCCATTAGCAATATGTTAACCGCCAGCATGTGGGAATGCACACGGCAAACCAACAACCACTTGACGCGGTCACACATGTGCCATGTTGGCTATGCACCGAAGCGCGTCATACTCATCGGAAATAATATATGCATAAATTGGTAAGTGTGGTATGCAACTGCATTACTACCAAAAGCCATATCTCTTGCTTGAAGCAAATATAGCTCCTGAAATAAAATATAATGACCTATTGGATTTTATTAATCCTAAATGATCTAAATTTGGCTATGTTAATTATGGAATTACAAATTAAAATCAGGTATACAATTTATCACCCTTAATTAAATATGGTGTTCCTGTTGAACAATAAATATTCCCGTCGAATAGTTATACTATTTGGGCGATTCAACTAGATTTGAGGTCCAGAAGAAAATCTATTATTTTAGTGCAGATTAACTATGGTCAAATATTTTTATATTACAGCATTATATTTATGTTCCTAAAGAGCATTATGTAGTTTTATGTTGTTAGAACATACTGCTTATGACCATAAGAGAATATGTTGTGTAATTATAAACTTGAAGTTTAATGATTCAAATTATTTAAAATATGGTATAAGTAATTAGATCAAAACTAGAGAAAATAATAAAGAAACTATTCTATAGAATAAGTATGCCAACTCTTGGACCCCTGTATGGGACCTTTGTCACAGATTAATAACCAACCAGAAGTTGGAATATTCTAAAGAATGATAGGATCATATAGTTTTCACGCCCCTGCAATGATAAAAGTCTAGCTCACTGCATATAATTATCAAACTCCTTATTGAAATTAGTGTGTGTTGGAGAAATCAAGCATTTTCCACATGTTATCACCACTGTAGTATACACCTTTGGGCCCCCACCAGCTGTTGGGGTCCATGTTGGATCTGAAATTCAAACAATCATATGCCCATGATAGTGGAATTTTGTAGTATACTATTTAATAAAGATCGAATCTCAGTATTAGGGGGAGAGAAATGCCCAAAAGTTTGAATGATGTCATATTTTTATAGAAGAAAAAGATTTTTAGTATTAAGATACACGCACTAGTCAAGCTAAACTTAAGGTTTAGTTTATATTCTTGTACGCTAGAAGTGGGGAGCCTGCCAGATACTTTTCAATTATGGGGGAGTTACCACCGTATTTACTTGTAGTAAATACGTTGCTAAGAGTAGAATACTCTGGGTTTAATAGTATATCCACCTATGCGAATTTGACTTATTGGTCTTTGATCCAAAATCTGTGGGGACGCCTGCGGGTCTAATATCTAATGACACTAGTCAAAACAATTATTGATCACTCCTTTAACTCTCTTGAAGAGAACTCACCTTGAAGATGAAATACTCATGTAGAGGTTCATCATGAAGATGAAAGCCCCAGCAACTTGATGTGCACATATTACAATGCTGGGAATGCGGAACGACCAAGAATCTTTTGTTTGGGAAATGACAAAGATTTGGTTAACACTGATATACCCTCAATTTAGAGGATATGGGAGAAAAGTTGTCAACAATCACTTTGCCTCTACAATTGCTAAAGTTTCTCTCATGAGAACACGGATCTAGAACCAAAGTCCATGGCCGAGCACTTGAAGCGTTCATATCGGGTCACATAATGAAAACATTTGAGGGTGAACCATAATCGCTAAATAAAAGTCTTGAAACCAGGTAGTTCAGACTTGATGGGTAATTATGAATATAATGAAGTGGTGAAAACTATGATTCAAAGGTCCCCGTAGGGACCGTTAATGTCCTATTATGAATGATATAATGTTCCATTGCATAATAATTCTGGCAAATAGCATGAACAAATAAATAAAATATATAGTCAGTGGGTTTTGAAAATCCTTGATGAGATCCTCGGAGGACTAAAAAATATTCCTAGTAAGAAAAGAAACAAAATCACAATATATATAAAACTGATACCCAATAGCCTTTTACCTGTAGTAAGAGCATCTCCGAGAAGAGAGAGCATCTCCCTAAAGGAAAATTATTTTACCAGTCGATCTCTTAATCACACCAATAATCATATGATCTCTAGAAGTGGATAAAGACCCATCAAGACCCGAAAGAATGAAATGAGGAACCTAAAGGCCAGAAGTGTGCTACACAAGCCCTTATAAAGTGCATCTTCCACCAGAAGTTAGTGGAATTGTGATTTCCTCTAATACCATGAAGGTACGATATACATTGATGATATTGACAATTAATCCACTTAACACCAAAACTAAGATTGGTTATATTTTACTCTAGAGTAGTGCAACCATACTATATAGTGATATAGCACTATATGAAGCCTCACTTGAACGTGTTTGGTGTAATACCCCAAATTACATTTAGCGAGAATACTATTCGTAGAGGGAATTTACTCAATATTTGATAGCAAATGTAATAAAGATTAGAGAGAATTTTATTCGGGAGTTGGAAATTTTATTAAATTCAAAGTTTTGGGGATCTTTGGAGTGGACCCCGGCCCAAGCCCATCCATCCCTTTGGCGGCCGGGAGGGCCATTAAGGGGAAGGTGCCCTAGGTCCCAAGGCCCAAGCGCCCCCTCCTTCTAAACCCTAGCGCCCTTACCCCACCCCTTGGCGAATTTCCCTCCCCTCCCTCTTGCACCGCCACCCCTACCCCTCCTCTCCTTGCGCCTTCCACCTCCTCCTTGAGTACTGTAACACCCACTCGGCATTGAGCCCGGAATACTACCAAAATTAAATTAAACTAAACTAAACTAAGATCAATTACAAATTTTCGGCAAAACATCCTTTGTATAGTCGGCTATCCGAGGTTCCAACAATTAATCATGGCATTTATCAATATCTTCATAATCGAGTTCTTTCAAGCATGCGGGATAATTTCATAAACATAATCAAAATTTGCTATTCTCATTATTACGATTAATCTGAAACTCAAACCATCCATAAGTAATTCTTAAGATTGAGTGGTAGTGCGTGCATCCAAACATCTACTCCCTCCCATGCATGCGTGGTCTTGCAGTTGTACCTAAACACATCAAAGCAAGAGTGAGCCCAAAGACTCAAGCAAGTACCAACAAGGCTAAGCAAGTTATCGTTCATAGCATCAACAATCCAAGATAAACAATGCACCAAAGTATAGCCTTCATGCTCATGTGAATGCAACCAATGCAATCTACCTTTTCAACTTTATCTCTTTCGCATTTTACCGTGTAATGCGGGGTATACAACGTCATTGTATGCCTTGCACGTGCCCTCCAGCACGAGGACCAAAGCCTATACACCACACGTATAGGGACCTTTGCCCATCATCATAATGATGGGGACCTCTTTCTCATTGCCCACATTCCACGAATGTGGGACCTCAAGCCCGTCATCTACATGACGGGGACCTCAACATGCATAGTCACCACGTGACCAATCCTCCAACATGATTGCATGATGCACATAAACAAACTTTAAATCATCATACATATGGATTCACAACAACGACATACATGAATAAACTCATTCATACTTCTAGCATTCATCACCATTGACATTTGTAGCATTCCAGCATCCATGAATAGCACATATATTCATTAAACTAGCAAACATGAACATTCCTTCATGAATAACATTTAATCATTTCTCATTATCATGTAGCGGTAGCAACATGCGGTAGAACAATTTAACCATAACTAACAGTCATCAAGATAAAACAGTAACTCATCTCATAAACAGGCAAGCATGGCTATACTGTCAAGATACATCACAATCACATCATGCAAGCATACATATATAATAGCCCGAATACTTGCCTCAACCGTGCGAGTACAAAGGACGCGAAGAGGCGCTGCCCCGAATCACGCTCCCACTTGAACATAAAGATATCTCAATCTAAGACCAACATACTGGACCCAAAAGCATAAAAACAACACAAACGAACTCACTAAACTCCCAAACGTTTTCCAATCTTCCAATTCCTAGCGATCGCTTTGGTGATCACTGCGGACAGTCAACTTCTAAAATACATAACTTTCTGCTCAGGGGTCCAAATAAGGTGTTCTCAGACTTTCTGGAAAGGTAATTACATTACCTAAATAAACTTAGTTGGGGAGCCCTTTTTATTCTGCCATTTACTGCCCCTAGCAATCCAAATTATCAGGCCTCAGAATTCACGTCGGGTTCTCTGGACAGTACACTAAAACCTCCATAACTGTTGCTACGAAGGTCCAAATCTCGCGTTCTTTATCTCTATGAAAAGGTATAGAAATTACCCACATTTTTCGTTATACTGAGATTCCCTGATTTTCCCTTTAACTAGCAGTAATAACCAGTTTTCTACAGACTGCCCAAAACTGACAGATTAACAGAGCAGCGATACTAAAACATTCATAACTTCCTGACCGTTAATCGGATTTGGGTGATCTTGGTGGCCACGGAAAGCTACGAACATAACCTACAACTCTCTAGGAGACGAAAACTCCTAATTCTGCCTTTAAAGACACGAAACAGACCACACAACATTCTGGACAGATTTAACTTTCTACTCGCAGCAATACGATCTAATCAAAATTGAACCAAAACACATCTACCACTAATCAAATGATGAGGATCGGCACTCGTTACCCTTGTAGCAACCAGGAAGTTGAAGATCTTGCCCCGAAGATCATGATCATCCCATCCTCTTCTTCTTCCCTTCTTCCTCTTGTCCCTCCTTCCTTTGGTTGGCTTCAATGGAGAGACCACCCATGGTTGGAGATGAGCAGCAAGGGATGCAAGGGGAGAGTCTGGACAGAGTGGAGCGCAAGGGGAAGAGGAGGTGGCGGCCAAAGGGGTGGAGGGGAGGAAAGATGGGGCGGCTAGGGTTTGGGGAGGGGTGGCGCCTCCCTATGGCCGGCCAGCCCACATGGGCCTAGGCCCAAGCCAGTTGCCCACAAAGCGCGGAAAACCCCTCTCATTTCTGATTTGGTGTTTTACTAAAGAACCCTTCTCCGATTCAATTACTCTCTCGATTTAATTACTCTCTCGACTAATCCTTTCGAATATAATTTAGGGTATTACATTCTACCCCCTTAATGCAATTCGACCAATTTTACTGTCATCTACTAGCAAAACAACAACAACCCCAGCGAAAATCAATAACCAACAAGATGTACCCGCGTGAACAACTTTGGTTAACGTTCGATGAAGCGAGACTACCTCCCAAGTCTCTTCTCTTTCGACCGACGTGAACATATCACCATAACGTATACCCATGTCTAAACCTCAACACTCTCTCGACCTCTCGGACATGTATCGGATGTGACTCGGCGAGATCTTCCTCGGCGGTCGGCGGCGTTAACACACTTTCAAACTACGGATCTTCCGGTACTCACTCAACACCAGAACAAACAAGGCGTTACGTACTCGCGCACGGACTCGAGGCGATCCTCGGCGTACGCCAACCAGCGAAAACAACCCAATGTACCTTGGGGCAACCCCTAGTGGTACCAAACCACGCGACATGCGCATAGAACACTGAACTCTTGTTCCACCTCTCAATCGAACTTTGCACCCCAAAGAAAGATCTCCTCCTTTAACGAGGACACACAATGACACTCGCTTTAAACACACTCTTTACCGATATAGCCCAACTGAAAATGAAGGATTCTCATCGCAACAAGCGTTACCAACTCGGTACTAAAAGAGTCAAATTCAGAATCGAAGATTTATCACGAAAATCTTTCCACCTTCAAATTAGAAAATTTGCAATTAAACACCACGTCCACCAAAGGAAAATCACTCGAATAACCAAATCCATCATTTCTTTTATTCTTTACGATGATAAGAACCACACATACGAAGATAAAGCCAAACTCAACTGCGAAAGACAATGGTCAACAGCATAGAACTTAAACGAAAATCAGAAAAACGATTCACTTCTTGAGGAAACATCAATTTAACAGTTTCTCTTTTAAGACCAAAATTTCCCTCAAGTTATGCAATCCCAATCATCGCACAACACACTAACTTGTTACTCTTAACTTGGCGATCTCAACGCCAAACCCAAATCAAAACACCTTGTCAACACCTTTGAAAAAGGGACTCTGATGATCTCACAAAACATTCTCTAACCGATTTTCTTTACTGACAGAATTACTTTGATAGATAACTTCTGATGCATCCCAAAATAGATCTTCACACGTAATCACGTTACCTCAAACCTCAAGAATGGACAACTCGGAATTCACATCACATATTCTCATGTATTTCATAAAAAAATTTCTATCAATGACCATCCCACTGTTCGAAATCCACCCTTATACTACTTTTTCACATTATCAATGGGCGTTCAAAGTTCTAGCACAACAATGCAAAGCCCAAATTTAACCTCCAAGACTCTTGCAACGAAATTCTCATATAAAGTATAGGGAAATCCTCATATTAAATTCCTAAAAATCCACAATTCCAACATACTCACTCATTAAAATCATCATAAAAATATTTTCTTGACCAGTTAACCATTACAAGGATTATAACTCTCAGAAGGTTACACATTTAGAGCCAAATCACTCTTGACATTACTCAACATTTTCCATTATCCCATTAATTGACATGACAATTCGATTACTTTATAATCCCACTCTCATTAAACCACATCATCAAGTTTAACTCTCATAGCCTTGCAATACTACCAAATTGTAATACTCTATAAAATTGATCAATATTTCTATACTTTGATAATTCTAATATTCCATGAAGTGAACAGGAAGATCTTGGACCACACTCACTATAGGTTCTACTAGTCTGTAACAATGCAATCAGTTTAACCTCATAAGACAAACTTCCATTGAGTTAGACTTCTCTCAAAGAACTATATTACTGAAATTATTTCATCCTCCAAGCTCATCGAATAACTTACAACCCACAGTTTCACCACTACAATTATTCAACACCTCAAAAGACTCAAGTGAAACGAATAGGTTGATTCTTCCTCAAAAGAAAGAGCGAATAGAATCAATTTTTCAACAACTTGGAAAACATGTGCCACTTAGGCCAAGAACTCGAAAGAAAAAAACATAAGGGAAAGTCAATAGTCAAGGGCTCAAGCCCTCTTTGAAAGCGAATACCAAACCACAAAAGAGAAGAACGTAATACCCTTTGAACATTGATAAACCCTTATGGAACAAGCTGCATAAGGTTTAAGTACTCTCAATAAACCGCAAGATGCGAAACGACTTAAATCTCAAACACTTAACTTCTCTCCTTCCTTTAACAAGGATAGTTATTTTCGTGATTACTACATCACCTTGCCGACTTTAAACAAGATAAGCTCTTATGACCAAATCATAGGAACAACTTGAGAACCAATAAAATCTTTCAACATATCACTTTGCTCAAGCAACTCAATCACCACATAACTCAAGAGGTCGAAATGATCCCCATCGCAAAACTCGAAACACTCTTACAAAATCCCATTTACGAAAGACGATCAATTACTTTACTTCTAAAAGAATCATCACCACACACTCAAGTCACCATCTCTTGCAAATAATCTTACTAACATCAGAATAATATACTCTGAACACGAATATTTATCATCAACTATTCCATTAGAAAGGCCCCAGAGTTCCACCAAATTGTTCCATACTACCTTTGCATCCCATCTTCGAAATGAGAGTATACCCAGAACCATACAACCTCACTACATCGACCTCTTATGTTTAGAAGGGGTCTACTACAGAATTGAAAAGCTCCTACCAAAACTCTTTCATCAAGGACACATTATCATCCGATTATTTCACAATTATGTGGGCATAAGCCCATATCAGTTCAACTCTTAACGATGCTCATCGACTTCAACACACAACAGTTATTCCACAACCGTTGTTGTTATCAACTGGCTTCATTATGAAATCTAGTTGCTACCTACTTTTATTCCCAAATCACATGGATATTAACAAACACGTATCCGATTGTTCCTCCTCATATTTGGATTTCAGCAAAAAAATACACTAAAACTTCAAAAATCGAAATCTTCTATCGATCAAAAGTCTTAACAACGTTACAACCAAATTCATCGCGTCATTCTATACGAAGAACTACATGGAACTCCTTTCATAAATTCTAGATCCACCGATATTCAATCCGATCAACCGGTTATACAGTTCGATATCTAATCATACTAAGGAATACGTAAATCTGGTATTCCCTCTAATTTTTCTTTCCACACAATTAAATTAATCCATGGGAACCAAAGAACCCAACAAGTTTAGCAACCTAAACATTTTTAATGACCAGACTAGTTCATCAAGTTCCATACTTCTTGATATCTCTCAATCACTACTCATATATACTGTTCATCAAGAACTAGAAAAAGACAACATCAACTTAATCAATTTCACTTCCAAGGTTACTAATTAATATTAATTTTGCACTATACCAATGACTCATCTTGATACCCATACCACATCAAGTTATTTGATTACAATCTCTGATTTAACCATAACGAGGCATCACAAAAAGATTTTAACAATTTCCAACAGAACAGAAATGCCTTAAACTCCAACACTCGGTATAATCCAAAAGGAACACGTAGGGCCAAAGCTTCTCATGCTAACAAACTTGCAACTTCAAACTCTCAATACCCAACTATCAAACGAATAAATGAGTCATTCTTTGCTAAAGAGAAAGAAGGAACAACCAAGGAATTATCGATAATTACCAATTGAGAAAGATCACAAGTAGCCAAAGCGACTCAACAATCGGAAAACAATAATTGATTCAGAGAACCATAAGAGACCATTGACACTCAACAACCACCATAAACCAAGAACCCATGAGAAAATCATCATCCACCACAAAACAAGAATTTACCAAGATTTGAGGTCAAGAAAGAAAACAACTTTCTAAAGCAGCTCACGCTCAACTCCCGCAACTATGGTATTTGGGTAACTACTCTATTCGTCTACCACAAACGGTGGTATAACCTGACAAAGTCCAAGGTCACAACCACGGCCTCCACTTCTTAACAACCTTATCGACACACATAAACAATATAATCAAATATGATTATACATGATCATCTCATGGCAATCATAGAATAGATTCATAGATATAGAATATCATAACCTATCATAACATAGATTAACAACAAGAAAGATAGCACAGAGGCAATTCAACAATTGCTCAACAAATAAAATATATCAACAGATAATGCGGAAGCAATGTAATTCCCAATCCCACCTACTGTGCACAGTGTGTCAATTTAATATTTTTCTATTAACCACGGACCTAAAGCCCGCTCTGATACCAACTGTAACACCCCAGCTCACCATTGAGCCTGGAATGCTACCAAAATTAAATTAAACTAAACTAAACTAAGATCAATTACAAATTTTCGGCAAAACATCCTTTGTATAGTCAGCTATACCGAGGTTCCAACAATTAATCATGGCATTTATAATATCTTCATAATCAGGTTCTTTCAAGCATGCAGGATAATTTCATAAACATAATCAAAATTTGCTATTCTCATTATTACAGTTAATCTGAAACTCAAACCATCCATAAGTAATTCTTAAGATTGAGTGGTAGTGCGTGCATCCAAACATCTACTCCCTCCCATGCATGCGGGTCTTGCCAGTTGTACCTAAAACACATCAAAGCAAGAGTGAGCCCAAAGACTCAGCAAGTACCACCAAGGCTAAGCAAGTTATCGTTCATAGCATCAACAATCCAAGATAAACAATACACCAAAGTATAGCCTTCATGCTCATGTGAATGCAACCAATGCAATGTACCTTTTCAACTTTATCTCTTTTCGCATTTTACCGGTAATGCGGGGTATACAACCGTCGCTGTATACCCTTGCCTGTGCCCTCTGGCACAGGGACCAAGAGCCTATACACCACACGTATAGGGACCTTTGCCCATCATCATAATGATGGGGACCTCCTTTCTCATTGCCCACATTCCACGAATGTAGGACCTCAAGCCCGTCATCTACATGGCGGGGACCTCAGACATGCATAGTCACCACGTGACCAATCCTCCAACATGATTGCATGATGCACATAAACAAACTTTAAATCATCATACATATGGATTCACAACAACGACATACATGAATAAACTCATTCATACTTCTAGCATTCATCACCATTGACATTTGTAGCATTCCAGCATCCATGAATAGCACATATATTCATTAAACTAGCAAACATGAACATTCCTTCATGAATAACATTTAATCATTTCTCATTATCATGTAGCGGTAGCAACATGCGGTAGAACAATTTAACCATAACTATGATCATAAAGATAAAGCAATAACTCATCTCATAAGCAGAGCAAGCATGGCTATCTTGTCAAGATACATCACAATCACATCATGCAAGCATACATATATAATAGCGAATACTTGCCTCAACAGTGCGAGTGCGATGGGCGCGAAGAGCGCTGCCACTGGAATCACGCTCCCACGAACATAAAGATATCCCAATCTAAGACCAACATACTAGACCCAAAAGCATAAAAACAACACAAAGCGAACTCGCTAAACTCCCAAACGTTTTCCATTCTTCCAATTCCTAGCGATCGCTTTGGTGATCACTGCGGACAGTCAACTTCTAAAATACATAACTTTCTGCTCAGGGGTCCAAATATGGTGTTCTCAGACTTTCTGGAAAGGTAATTACATTACATAAATAAACTTAGCTGGGGAGCCCTTTTTATTCTGCCATTTACTGCCCCTAGCAATCCAAATTATCAGGCCTCAGAATTCACGTCGGGTTCTCTGGACAGTACACTAAAACCTCCATAACTTTTGCTACGAAGGTCCAAATCTCGCGTTCTTTATCTCTATGAAAAGGTATAGAAATTACCCACATTTTTCATTATACTAAGATTCCCTGATTTTCCCTTTAACTAGCAGTAATAACCAGTTTTCTACAGACTGCCCAAAACTGACAGATTAACAGAGCAACGATACTAAAACATTCATAACTTCCTGACCGTTAATCGGATTTGGGTGATCTTGGTGGCCACTGAAAGCTACGAACATAACCTACAACTCTCTAGGAGACCAAAACTCCTAATTCTGCCTTTAAAGCCACGAAACAGACCACGCAACATTCTGGACATATTTAACTTTCTACTCGCAGCAATACGATCTAATCAAAATTGAACCAAAACACATCTACCACTAATCAAACGATGAGGATCGGCACTCGTTACCCTTGTAGCAACCAGGAAGTTGAAGATCTTGCCCCGCGAAGATCATGATCATCCCATCCCTCTTCTTCTTCTTCCCTTCTTCCTCTTGTCCCTCCTTCCTTTGGTTGGCTTCAATGGAGGGGAGACCACCCATGGTTAGAGATGAGCAGCAAGGGATGCAAGGGGGAGGTGCTGGACAGGGTGGAGGCGCAAGGGGAAGAGGAGGTGGCGGCCAAAGGGGTGGAGGGGAGGAAAGATGGGGCGGCTAGGATTTGGGAGGGGTGGCGCCTCCCCTGGCCTGGCCAGCCCCACATGGGCCTAGGCCCAAGCCAGGTTGCCCACAACGCGGAAAACCCCTCTCATTTCCTGATTTGGTGTTTTACTAAAAGAACCCTTCTCGATTCAATTACTCTCTCCCGATTTAATTACTCTCTCCCGACTAATCCTTTCGAGTATAATTTAGGGTATTACACTGCCCCATCCATGGATGAGCGCCTCCCATTCCTTGATGCCGATCTCCCGCGCAGCCTCTCGCGAAGGAAGAGTGGAGCTTGCGGACTTGCTGATCAAGAAGGGGGATTGAGGTCATCCTCTACAAGGATCTTAAATGCGTCTTCCTGGTGCTCCAAGGGTAACGGTTCTCGGTTGTCGTTGTTGGTTAATCGTAGAGGCGAATTTGAATAGGTTTGATCGGATCATGTGTTGTCTGCTGTAATTTCAATTCTGTCCAGTTTCTTGTGTGGCCTGTTTCGTGTGCTTAGAGGCAGAATTAGGGATTTTGATCTGCTAGAGTTATTTAGATAATGTTCTTAGCTTTCGGTGGCCGCCAAAAACACTGAATTCTGACATGCAGATAAAAAGTTATGTTAGTTTTCGTCTCTGCCGTCCAGATTCCTGACGGGAATAAACTGTCAAGTTGTCTTTTAAAATATGAGTGTGTTAATGGAAAATTCAGGGCTTTCACCCAACTAGGTTATTGAAGGCCTTGGTCTTACCTTTTGATATTGTTAAAGAACACTCAATTCGGAGTTGTAGATTCAAAGTTATGATCGTTTTCATACTGCTGTCTTATTTGTGTAGACAGATTCTGTACTGCTATTTCAGTTATCTGTCAGTAAATTAAATTGGCCGAATTGGGTTACCTTGTCAACTAGAGTATTGTAGATATGTCAGTTAAGAATCCATAGAAATTGGTCTCACCTCATTCCGAGTTCCAGACCAATAGATATGATTTTACCGTTCTGCTGTCCAGTTTGGGTTGTGCACGAGTAGTCTGTTTTCATATTAGAGCTAACTAGTTAATTGTGGATTGTTGGGAAGGCATTGTAGAACGTTAATGGAGCGTTTTGTTATATGTTGTATTTATTTGGTACTTACTGTAGGCGAGAGAGGCCGGTTTAGGGACATCTTCTTTACCTCCTACCGTTTGTAGCTTCGCGGAAAGCAAGTACCTTGTTGTTCATATGCTTGGAGTATGATGCATGCTTGATGACTGAATTGTGTTTTTCTGATATCCATGAGAATATTCAAAGATTATGTCATTTTCTTATGTGTTATATACATGAGTATATATATGATTTCTTTCATAGTTCATACTTCAGTTCATGCATCCTCATTCATGTTTTATCCACGGGAGTGGAGAGTGAGTCCCACCATTCCAATGTGGGCAGTTTTGGACATTGTTATGTCCCGTCCACGGGAGTGGATAGAAAGACCCATCAATTCCAGTATGGGCACGTTAGACCCATCAATTCCAGTATAGGCAGATTGGACACCTGTATGAAACGTTTTTCATACGAGATTTGGATCCCCGCACTTTTGTTAAGGTGCGGGCTTAAGTAATTTCTTGTGGGTGTGTCACTAGCTATCGGTATAAGCATGTGTGCATCCATCCATGATTACATTCATTCATTTCATGTTTTTCTTAAGTGCTCATTCGAGGCAATGTTCGCATTCTTAAATGGTGATGTCCTGTTTGTATATGTGTTTTGTCTCTTTCACTGTACTTGTTGAGTCGTTGACTCACTCTTGCGTTGTTTGTTTATTTTAGGTAACCCCTGATGTTGGCTCACTTGGGAGGGAGTAGACACGCACTACTTGTTCACATCATCCAATTCATGTTCAAGATTAAATTTTAGTTCTAGCTCTTATTTGTTAATGATGAACTGTAATAATTAAACTATAATTGGCGAAGGAAGGATACCTTCTCCACATTGTTGTTGATTTATTACTGCATGTGAACTTTCATTAGCAATGAACTGAAATAAATATATTAGATGGTGAAGGAAGGATACCTTCATCATGTCTTGGTTGTTTTTGATACTGCCATTAGTTGATACTCTATTTCTTATTCTTCCTCTTTGTGTAGATTGTTAGTTTAATTAGGTGACATCTTGGCTTCCGAATAGCCAGGGTGTTACAGTTGGTATCAGAGCGGGTTTTAGGTCCGTGGTAATTAAGTTATTAAAATGACACACTGTGCACAGTAGGTGGGGTTTGGGTAATCCATCGTATTCGTATTTCTAGTGGTGTGTTTCATCATGTTGAACTGTTCTTGAATTGCTTCTGTACTATCATTCTTGTTGTGAATCTGTGATCTGCTATGATATTCAATATCTATGAGCTAATACTATGATTGTCATGAGATGATCCTGTATATTCATAATGGAGTATTTTGGTGAAGCGTGTTGTTAACGGATGATAAGAAGTGGAGGTCGTGGTTGTTACTTTGGGATTCACCAGGTTACACCACTGTTTGCAGTACGTGGTTAGAGGAGTTTTTTTTTTACCCCGAGTACCATAGTTTCAGGTGTTAAGCGTGAGTTGCTTTAGAAAGTTGTTCTCTTCCTTGATTTCTAAATTTGGCAATTCTTGTTCTGTGGTGGTTGATGAATTTCTCCTGGGTTTGTGGTTCATGATAGTTTATGGTTTTCAATAGATCCCTCTTGGTTCTCTGAAATAATTATTGCTTTTCGACTGTTGAGTTGCTTTTACTACTTGTGGTTGTATTCAATTGGCAAGATTGATGTTTTCATGGTTACTCCTTCTTTCCCATTGAAAAGGAATGACTCATTTACTCGTTTGATAACTTGGCTAGTGAGAGTTTCCCGCTGTAAGTTCGTTTGCATGGGAAAACTTTGGCTTTATGTATTTCTTTTGGATTACTTCGAGCGTTGAGGTTTGAAGTCTCTCTTTTGCTGAAGTAAGGCGTTAGAATCCTTTTGTGATGACTTGCCATGCTTAAAATGAGGAGTTATAACTAAACGAATAAATTGTTATGATATGAGTTACCAAGTCGGGTTATTAGCATGGTGCAATCAATTATACTTAACTACCATCTATGAAAGTGAAATTGATTAATTTGAAATATCCTTGTATTTGATACATGCTGTATGTTAAATAAAAGCGTCCATATCTGCTTGAGAACCTATAGATCTTACTTAAGAGCTAGATTTATCTATTTCCTGGTATGCTAAAATTGTTGAAACTTGTATAAAGGACCAGATGGGTGCTAGTGTATCGATTCGTGAAACCTTGTTTATAGAAAATTATGTTAGTGAATCTTTAGTCATGTTTTGAAATGATTTCTGAACAAAGGTGAAATGTGAATCTATGTTTATTTGGTTATGTGATTGCAAATGAAATTAGTACCGTATGTACACACATGATTAGTACAATCATCAATTGTTAATGAGTGCTGAAGAAGGAGTTGAGCAACACCAACAGTTGAGTAGATGAATTTCGTAAGTAGTCTTTGATAGCGTGCATTGTGATATTGTTATTGCTTAGCATAATCTGGTTATAATAAATTTGTTTCAACCTTATGGTTTGTATTCCCTTTGGAAAGTTTTAGGATGGAGTAATAAAGTTTGATGATTCTTGGTACTAGTGTTTGTTGTCGATGTTATTAAATCGTTAAAATGTGAGAATGAGGTTAATTCTCGTATTAATTTGATCAAACATGGTGATATTTCCTAAATGATCAAAATTCAAGTTTTGTGTTCTTAACCGTTTGAGGGTTCAGGCTTTATGTGGTAAATGAAGTTTATCGAGTATCGATATTGCTTAATTGGTTTTTTCCTTGGTCCCGTATTTAGTGCGAGTGGTAGATGAGTTTTCTAGTTGGTGAAAGTCGTTTCCATTTGTCTTTTCTTTTGAGAAAGAATCAACCCATTCTTTTCACGTGGGTCTTTCGAAGTGTTTTCTAATTGTTGTTGTGAAATTGATGTTAATACCTATAGTAATTTGATCGCCTTTGGTGATATCGTTCAGATGAGAATATTTCAAGTTTAGCTTTCATGATATTTTGGAGCTCATGAATCATCTGGTAGTTGAAATTATTTTAAATAAATTAAGGTATTGGATTGTCCTGTTGCTTCTTAAGAGATTTGTGTGATTTAATTTTAAAGGCTCTTTGGTCTGAGTTGGCAACATGAGGTTGCAATCAAAGAAGATATGTTGGTTCCTTTAAGAGGAGAATAATCTACTTGTTTTTATGAAATCTGTAATTGGAAATGTTTGAGTTTGGTGGCTGAGATTATTTGGATCTCATGTTTCTTGTGTAGTGGGACTATTCTGAACAAATATGACGTATTGGAGAATTTTTATTGGTTCTCAATTAGCCCTTGTGGTTTGGAATAAAGACCTTATCTTGCTCGTTGTGGCGAAGTGATGTTAGTCAAAGAATTAATTTCAGTGTTAAAGGAAAGAGTGCAGTAGGAATATTTGAGAATTTGAGTCAAGTTTTGTAACTTGTGGTTATTTGAATTGTTCATAAACTTTTGCTTTTTCACTCAAGAGTTGTCGAGTTTCAATCGCAATGTCATTTTTTCTTATTAGTGGTTATTTGCTATTCCCTTTTCGAGGATCGTGCCCTCATTGTGAATTCAACTTTTGATTTCCCGGATCTTCATTACAGATTATTTCTTTTGGTTTCGTGCTCCTTTGTGGCGCAACTTTTCTGTGTAGTGAAATTTGTCTTTGTTCGTCTCTTTCTTTTGAGAATGGATCAACGACTTTGTGTTGCAAAGTTTTACAAAGTGTGAGTTGTCAATTGTTTGGTGGTTGTTAAGTGATTGTAGGGGTGAGATTTTGCTACCAAGCTATTGGAGGGGTAATAGAAGATGAGTTGATTTTGACCAAACCTCTTGGAATGTTTGACTTCAAAGTAAAACTGTATAGTGTTCGACTAAGTAGGACCTATGGTATAGTGTAGTTCCAGAACTTTGGTTCATGTTGAAATGTTGGGGATTATCAAATGTATGGAAGCATTAATCAAATTTGTAAAGTAACACAATTGGAAAGTATTGCGATGTTGTGTGAGTGATTCTGATGATGTCAATGAGTGAGTATGTCGAATTGTGGGGATGTTAGAGATTTAATCAGATGATTTCACTATTTGTTATAAGAGGAATTCGTTGTAGGGTCTTGGAGGTTAAATTTGGGCTTTTCATTTTCATGCTAGACTTTTGGTCGTCCAAAGATTTGTGTCTGTGGAGATAGAAATCTAGAGTATTAGAGTAGTGGAATGATTGTCGATAGAACCCTTACGATGTGGTTCATGGCCCGGGTGTCTTGAGGATTCGATGTGTTATTCTTGAAAGTTGGGCGTGATGATGTATTTCGGTTTAAGCCTAATTTGAGGATGTTAATTGAAGAGGTTTGAGGCAAGTGTCGTATGCGATGAATTCGAATTCCAAGGTTGGAGAGATATTTTATTCCAAAAAAGTGAAACTAAGGAAAAGATGTCTTCTTGATTAGTGAAGCATTTTCTTTATTCTTGCTTGAGCTTTGTCTTTGTTGACCAATGTCTTTCGTAAGTTGAGTTTGACTCGATTTTTGGTATGTGTGGTTCTTATCGGTTCGGGAAGAATAAAGGAAGTTTTGATTTGGGCATTTAAAATTATTCCTCCTTTGGTTTTAAGTGGCGTTTATTATAAGCGCCACTTGGAAGGTGGAAAGGTTTTAGTGATGAAATTCGATTTGGATTTTACTCTTACGTACCCGATTGGCAGCGTCTAGTTGTGATGTGAATCTTTCTTATTGGATGGATTTTCTTTGGTAAAAGAGTTTGCTTAAAAGAATTCGATTGTATGTTTTGGTTAAAGGAGGTGATCCTTGTTTTGGTGAAGAGTTCAATTGAGAGGTGGAACAATTCCTTGTTCCTTGTGCATGTCGTGTGATTCGGTATCAATGGGAGGTTAGCCCAAGGTACGTTGGGTTGTCTTCGCTAGTTGGCGTATCGCTAGGACCGTTCGGGTCCCTACGCGGTGAACGTAACTTTTGGTATGTTACAGTGCCGGTGAGTACCTAGGAGATCGAGTTTGATTATTAGTTGCGTCGTGGACCATCGAGTGAGATCTTACCTTCAAGTCTTGTCCGATGAGTGTACCTAGAAATGTCGGGTTGAGTGTTAGGGCGGCGTCGTTTCACGTTGTTGTGTTGTGGTCCTCCGTTCGAGAGAGAGACCACGGGAGTTGGAGTTTCGCATGCGTGCGCGTTATCGGTTGTTCACTTGGGTATGTGGTTACCATGGTTAGTCCTTAGTGGTGGTTGTTCTTTTGCGTGCAAGCGTGTGAGGATTAGAGTCGAATCTGTTTAAAGGGTAGAATGTAATACCCCAAATTACATTTAGCGAGAATACTATTTGTAGAGGAATTTACTCAATATTCGATAGCAAATGTAATAAAGATTAGAGAATTTTATTCGAGTTGGAAATTTTATTAAATTCAAAGTTTTGGGGATCTTTGGAGTGTGGACCCCGGCCCAAGCCCATCCATTCCTTTGGCCGAGTCGGGAGGGCCATTAAGGAAAGGTGCCCTAGGGCCCAAGGCCCAAGCGCCCCTCCTTCTAAACCCTAGCGCCCCTTACCCCCCCCCCTTGGCGAATTTCCCTCCCCTCCCTCTTCGGCCGCCACCCCTACCCCTCCCTCTCCCTTGCGCCCTTCCACCTCCTCCCTTGGGCTGCCCCATCCATGGATGGCGCCTCCCATTCCTTGATGCCGATCTCCCAGCTGCAGGCCTCGCGAAGGAAGAGTGGAGCTTGCGGACTTCTGATCAAGAAGGGGGATTGAGGTCATCCTCTACAAGGATCTTTGTCGTCTTCCTGGTGCTCCAAGGGTAACGGTTCTCGGTTATCGTTGTTGGTTAATCGTAGGCGAATTTGATTAGGTTTGATCGGATCATGTCTTTGTGCTGCTGTAATTTCAATTCTGTCCAGTTTCTTGCGTGGCTTGTTTCGTGTGCTTAGAGGCATAATTAGGGATTCTGATCTCCTAGAGTTATTTATATAATGTTCTTAGCTTTCGGTGGCGCGAGAACACTGAATTCCGACATCGCGGATAAAGCGTTATGTTAGTTTCGTCTCTGTCAGAATCAGCGAGAATAAAGCATCAAGTTGTCTTTTAAAATATGAGTGTGTTAATGGAAAATTCAGGCTTTCACCCAACTAGGTTATTGAAGGTCTTGGTCTTAGCTTTTGATATTGTTAAAGAACACTCAATTGGAGTTGTAGATTAAAAGTTATGATCGTTTCATCTTTGTTGTCTTATTTGTGTAGGCAGTCTGCATGCTGTTATTTGATTATCTGTCAGTAAATTAAATTGGCGAATTGGGTTATCCGGTCAAGATTTTGGATGTCATGAGCGCCTCACCGAAGCATTATTTCATTTTGCAAGGTCGGTGGAGCAACCACTCGGAAGGAGAAGCAGCGTGGGAGCGTGAAGAAGAGGCTGGCCAGGTTTCCTAGCCTTTTCTCTAGCTGCTTTGAATCTAGGGTCGAGATTCCTTTAAGGGGAGGTTTGTAACACCCCAATTTTGAGCTTAGAAATCTTTTAAATAGTTAGTAGGAGAAAATTCACCATTTGAATTTTATTTGATTTTAATTCAAAGCTTAATATTGGACTTTCCAATCAAAAGTATTTAATGTGAATAATCCCAACTTGAACATTAGCCAAAACTATTTTATTTGGGTTCTATGTGCTCGGATATATTTTCTAGATTTTTCTAGAATTTTTACGGATTCATTTGCTATTTTCTATTGCTCATTTGATTTTCTGGTATTTTCTAAAATAGAAAACCTATTAAAATCTCAGAGAATTCCTTTGGGCCGAATCTCCCTTCGATCCGGCCCATTACCCTCATTTCGACCCAGCTCTGCATCAGCCCAATCCCGCGCGCGCCTCCCTCCGCTGGCTGACGTGTGGGCCCGATCCCCTCTTCCTCTATCCGGTGGACCCGTGCGAAGTCGTCGTCTCCGCTCGGGACTCCTCCTTCGTGTCCGAGCGGACAACTGCCCTGCCGCCTTCCCATGGACTCTCCCCCTCGTGACTATTTAAAGCCCGCACCCGCGTCAAAATCTCTCCACCGCCTCTCTCCTCCAAAACCCTAGAGCCGCCTCTCGGATTGCGCCGCCATCGGGGAGAATCGAGCCCTTCAAGCTCGGCGCCGCCGCAACCTTCTCCGCCATCTCGCACCGCTGTCAGAACCCGAGAATTAATACTCCCAGATCCTCTGTGCATAACTGAACTAGTCCCATTGTCAGTGGCTAGTTCACACAGTAAACAAAATGATAACAAATTCACATCACAACTTTATTAACAAATAATGACAGAGTTAATTACAAAGGAGGCTTACATGCCACAAAAAATAAACATGATGGAAGGCGAAGAAGTAGTAGGGTCGATTAATGCGCCACGAGCAATCATTGGAGAAGCGGCCTAGTCGTCGAGATCCACGTCGGTAGCAAAGTCCTTCTCCTCTGAATTTTTGCATAAGCAGAATGAGCACAACAGTGCTCTTAAGTTACCGTCAAGTAATGAGAATGACATGCATATATGGATGTAACAAAGGATGGCTTATAAAGTTATTTGCATAAGCGACATTTTCTTTAAATACTAGTACTAGATTCCAGCGGTTATTCTATAACTAAAGTTTATAAAATTCTCAATTTTATAGTCGGATAACGTTCACACATGAATGGTGAAGGATATCCTCCTATCACATGTTTGCCTAATTACCAATTGGATAAACGGTTTGAAGAAGTCTTTTCCGACAAATTCATAGTCTAACTTTGAGTAGTTACGCTAGCATGTCCATAACATGGACACGGCTATTGAATAGTTTTACACTCTGCGGAGGTTGTACTGCTTTACCCACATGACAAGACTTCTCTAGTTTGTCCAGGCATATATCTATGCCACAGCTCACTACCTTTGGTAGCGATCTGAAACACGTGTCGAGGCCTTTACAATGTTACTGTCTTAATGTATTCGTGCGCTAAGGTTTAGCTACCATTGGGTAGCCATCCTCGGAAGCCCCTCTTGCGCGGATGGGTCTAATGTCGACCAAGCGCCCATACCAACAACATAGCACAACGACACTAAGACATTACAAATTATTTAGCAAGTCCCGCCCATACGGGACATGTGGTGGTGCGGTTAGGCGTAGCATCATGCGCTCGAACCGATCCTTAACTCACGGGCAACTTTCCAATAAAACCATGGGCCTTAACCCTAACGATTAAGCGGTGCATGAACACACACCACCAATCATCCATTCCGCCCAAGTCAAACCATCATTTTATTTTATTTTCAAGTCATTTGTAAAACTCCCATGACACCTGGATGCCAAGGGTACAATTTAATCAATAATTGATTGATGGTGAAATTCCCCAAAAACAAGTTTGGTCTAAAAGCATGGCTAAGCAATACGTTTAAATGATCCTAGTTCATACTATCGTATCAACCAGGTTTGATCTAGGGTGACAATGTGTTTGATTCAATATCAACATTGGCCATACAAAGGATTTTAGGCATAACTATATATTTAAAACAGGAATTTAAGATACTGATATAAATAAGCATGCAGTAATAATTTAAAACAGAATATAAATAATTTAAAATAATAGGATCGATATGATCAAGGGTATAACTTGCCTTGCTTGATGAGGTGACGTTGTTTTTCTTAACAGATCACCTAGAGAACTTACGGTGTTGAGGTGGCGTTGTTTTTCTTAACAGTCACCTAGTACCCACAAGTACTATCTTGAGGTAGTCAAATTATACGATCACGATGATCATACAGATCAAAATCAATCCTCTTATGTTGCTCTTGATCATTGTCGAAATCGATTCTCAAAGTCGTCGAACTCTAATCGATGCAAATACAACAAATTCAACTCAAATTCAAATAAATTCAAAAGGATAGATCAAATTAACTCCAAATGAAATATTTTACTTTAGTTAGCTAGATAATAATTTTATATGAATTTACAAACTTGAATGGACTAAAGCGAGTTTGGGAGCAAAGATATGAATTTTAAAAGATTGGGATTACATGGAATGATAAGCTAGGGTTTAAAAGAATTGCAGGTCAAATGAACCCAAAATCAAATGATTTTGGTTTAGATGGCTGATCTTGATTTTATAGGAATATAGAAATTTGAATGGGCGAAATCGGAGTTAGTATGAGGAGAAACGAACCAGGAAGTTCTAAATCTAAATAAAACCTAATTTTCAGATTTTATTGAATTTCTTGAATTATTTTCTAAAGGAAAATCTAATTATTGCGCAAGCATGATGTCAACACGACATTTCTTTTGGTGGAATTATTTTTATACGGAAAAAGGCTTTGTGCGTCATAATGGCGTCGGCAAAGGATTTTCTTTTTCGGTAGAATTATTTTCTAAAGGAAAATAATTTGTTTCAGCGACAAGTGGGGCCCCGCGTCATTGACTCGGCCCGGTGGACCCGATTCCACCGAGCGAGAGCTAAGCGTCGCGGTGGACTTGCCAGCGAGGGCGTGACATGGCGCAACGCGGTGGCGTGCGCGGGATGCGAGTGGCGCAGGAAGCGATGATATGGCGGCGCCACGTAGGCGCAGGCCGGTGGCGTCCGCAGCGTCGAGCTTCGCGGCGATGGCGGCGCCTCGGCGGACATGGGTGGTGCCAGCGAAGTGGAGAAGCGTGAGGATGTTGATGCTCACCGTAGTTGCAAGAATACCGGCGGAAGGTCACGGCGGCGGCGTTAGCGGCGGCGATGCGGCTTAATGGCGGCGGCGGTGCTCTGTGGGATTCCGGCAGCGGGCGAGCCACAGGTAGGTCGGTACGCGATGCCGAAGCGGTCGGAGTTGCTCGAGGATCGTCGGCGGCGGCGCTAGAGGCTGCGAGCGGCGGCGGCCGTCGGTGAAGAAATGCGGTCCGGCGATCTTGGAGCGGAGGAGGAGTGGGTGGTGTCGCGGTGATGGCGAAGAGGCGGTCGGTGCGCTCTTTATAGAAGTCGGAGGAGCGGAAGGTGGAGATCGTGTCTTGCGGTGCGGCGGTCATGGCGGCCGTTTTGGCGATCGTGGCGCGAGAGAGAAAGCGGCGGAAGTGGGGCGGTGTGATGAGGGCATTTTAATGCGCTTGATGGCGAGAGTGGGGAGAAGCGGGCGGAGGAGAAGCTCGGCGCGCGGTAATAGTGGCGTTAGGCGCGGCAGCGGAGGAAGAAGGAGGAGTGGGGGCGAAGGTGTGGCCGTGATTTTTATCGGCGGTGGAAAAATAATTGTGGCGTGGAGGATTGTGAGCGTTGGATGTAAATCCAGCGGTATATGACGGCGCGGATGTGCTGAGCCGAGTGGGGTGGTGGGCGGTGTGTGCGCGAAATAGAAGCGGGCGCGAGGAGATTTCGGCCGAAGGCTTTTAGGGTTTTAAATTGATTTTCAATTGATTTAATCGAGATAATTCAAAAGGACTTTAGAACATAGCAAAATATATCCAAAATTCTAGAAAAATTCACGAAATTCCTAGAGTTATTTTGGACTTAAATAAAATAGTTCCAACTTAAAGTTGGCTATAGTTTTAGCAAATAAATTGTTTTGGCTTTAAAATATTTATAAAAAGCTTTTAAAAACTCGAGAAAATTCTATAAATTATTTAGAATCTTATTTTTGAGATCAAACCAATGAAATTTCAAGGACTTCAAATAAATTTTAAATTTTTGACTTTCAAAATTTCAGAGATTCAAATAAGGCAATCAAACTCTGGCAAATTCTCAGAAAAACCAGTAAAATAATAATTTTATTTATTTTTATTTTGGTAACATAACTTTGGGATGTTACAACCGCCGTCAGTGAGCTGACCTTCAGCGTCACGGTTCGAAGTCGCGTGGTGTGATCGACCGGTCTGCGCGAGATCTTCGCCGGAGGAGCCCCGCATCGTCTCGCCGCCGTTCGACCATGCCGCTCTGCCGCTTGTCTTGTCGCCGCCGCCTCTGTGGTCGCCGCCAGTGTCTTTTGACCGTGTCACCGAGATCCTTGTTGCCTCCTCTTCCTAAGACACCCCTTCGCCATCGCTGAGGGCCCCGATGCGCGGAGCAGTGTTCGCCGGAGTTGTGCCGCCGTGGAACCCCGTGGAGTCCACCTCACCTGCCAGCTCAGCCGCTACGTCACCTTCCCCGCTCGCGTGGCACCTACGTGTCATCCTCATGTCGGCCACATCAGCGCCCAAGTGCCACCTCACGCCTAAACCCAGATCCAATCTCCATAAACCTAGTCTACCGTGAGCCATCTCACTGACATGTGCGTCCCACATGTCAGGCCGTTTGTCACCCCGTCCGAACGTTCTTCGCTGACGTCAGCGTTGCACAATATTCCAATTTTTCTTCAGAGAAATAATTCGGGAAAATCCAGAAAATTAAAATTAGGGTTTCTTTTTTTGATTTAAACTTCCAGAGCTCATAACTTTTGCATCCTAACTCCGATTGAGCCCATTCAAATTTCTAAATTTGTCTAAATTCAAGCTCTATTTATATGAGATTTTTATTTAATTTTTGGAGCTTGTTTTGCCTCTGTTATTTATTTGTTTTGTTTGTTTGTGTCTCGTTTATGAGTAGACGCGTCGATCGTCGGGAATTTTGTGGAAGAAGGAGCACCTCAAGATCAAGACCAGTACATAGACCTTTTCAAGGCAAGTCATACCTTTGATCATCTTGGACCCAGTTTTCAAATTACTTTGTGTTAAATTATTGCATTCTACTTTAATTATTTATTTAAATGCTTTGGGCATAGTTATTATCAAATTGTTATCACACCTTGGCCTTGTATGTCATAATTCCTTGTCACCTAGATTGGTTATTAGTTGGTAATATTATAGCACCAACGTGGGTTGGTTAGATGCAAGTACAATTGCTTAGCCATGCTACGAGTCTCACATCTCATGAAAGTTGCAAATATGAACTATGACTAAGTGACTATGGAACTTAGTGTAAAGCTGTGTGCTATGTGTTATTACTTACGTGATGGCATGTGTTGCACTAAAACCAACTGGGTGGTAAAAGATTTAGGCGAGGCAAGTGGTGGAGGCGTGTGACATGGTGGTCTATGTGATGGGAATGATAATCTTTGTGACTTAGTTAGAAAATGGAAGTCTTGCCTTGGTCAATTAAGGACTTAACTTTGTGCGCCATTGAGCTGAGCCTTCTTGTGCGACCACATGCCCGGTATGGGACGGCCTAACAGTAACTTATGGATTCTCGGCGTTGATGTTCGGGTGGATAGGTTAGGGTGTGTGTGGGGTGGAGGTGTGACTACTTGGTGGTTGCATCGGGACGATTCGTCTTCCTGTCTAGCGGTGTGTGTTATACCAATTCTATGTGAGTGGTATAGCGGTTTGTAAGCACACCGGGAATGTCAATGTTTGAGATGAAGTTTCAGAACTGTTTTGTTACGATTGGTGCTTGCTACACTAGTTGTATCTTGTGGGTAAAGTGTACAACCTCTGCAGAGTGTTTAATCAATCTATTCGAATAGCGCGTCATGGTCATGGACATGCTCGGGATTTCACATGAGGGGTAGTTTTCATAAAATGTGGGAATGGGGTGTGTGACCTCAATCATATGGCTATGTGAAATAATCTGTTTAGCTTTGTGTCTTTGTGGAAACAAGCATTAAATTAATATTGTCTATTTGTTTTGAATTATGTTTTCAATCTATTATTGTATTCAATTGCAAATGTTGATTTTATGCAAAAGAACCACGAAGCCTTTTCTTTGGAATAAGCTCGCATCTATACATTGCATTACGTGGTATGACTTGCGAAGTGCGGTTGTGTACTCACGCTTGTTGTAAAACTTGCGCCAAACCTACGAAGAGGAGGAGTGTACGCTGCTTTGAGGAGGAGTTATTTGAAGGATGATCGTTCGTTAAGGTGCGGATCGATCGGTTGCACTGTGGTGAATTGGTGGGATCTGTTGGAGTTATTTTCGTTCATTGCTTTTTTATTTCTCTGTTAGCCTGCGTGGCTTAATAAGTGTAAACTCGACCATAAGGTCAAAACCCTTATTTGTTATTCAAATTAATCGTTTAATTTATTTATCGCTTGTGTGGATCGATATTTACCTATGTTAACCTTGTGTGCACTAGCGTGATCTCGGACTAGTGCAAAGTATACGAGGTTCCGTAATCGACTCGGGTCCCGACAGAGGTGGTATCGAGCCATCCGATCGTAGGTCTTGACCTTAGTTAGATTGGCCGTCTTTAGCGTGTCCAAACTATTTTCTAAAAGAAAAATTAACTTGCAAGGTTAATTAATTGCTTAACTCTCCTCATATCTCTCTCGGCTCAACTTTTGCTATAATCCTTTCTCTCCCCATTGTTTTAAAGTTTGCTCTTACCTATTAAATGCTGTCTTGACAAATGCCTCATCTTGAGCTATGGTGAGCGCCTTTGGAGGGTATGCCGCCGAGCTTTGGAAGTTGCTCGGTGTTCTTGGAGGTTTTGATCGTCCGCATGCGTCGGCAACAAGCTGGATATTGAATGGACAAAACAGTGGAGTGATCATCGCTTTGACGATCGCGGGAGGAGCGACAAGGCGAGCCAACCTTCGCACGTCTCTGTGAGGAAGATCACTTGGTGGAAGGTATCCAGAGTCATCGCGCTTGGCCATGCGCCGTATCTGCGCAACATCTACGCACGGGAGCTTGGGACACCGTCTTCCGTTACCACCCAGTGCGGTGTGGACTTGCCCGCACGCTACCCGTCCACGAAGGAGAGCAACGCTCTGATCGTGCACCTCGCCCGGTTTGTAGCCACCTGGGAGGAAGCCTTGGAGAGAACCATCACGAGGCGGATCATGTCTATGAAGCCTTGCGAGAGCCGAAGAGAAGGTCGCCACTGCTGCAAGAGATCCTCTGACCAATTTCCGAAGAAGAGAAGACCAGGAGGATTACGAAGAAGATCGGAGGAAGGCCGAGTTGAGCCGAAGAAGATGCGAGAGAGGAGGAGCAGCGGAGCGGTTACCAGGAGCGCTGTTCTGCTACACCGATTCGGGGCATCGAATCGGTTTGCCAAGATGCTTGGCTCACTTAGTCTCGGTAGTCGGGAGCGTCGCCTTGGTTGTGGAGGCTTTCTTGAGTAGTTCGTTTTAGGCTTGATTTTTGAGCTTAGACGGTTTGGCGTAGTGAGTCGCCCTTTAGCGGTAGTTTTGTGTGCTTAGGTCGTTGTTTCTTTTGTGTGCAAGTATGAGCTGCAAAGGCCCTTAGGCATTTGTTGCGATCATGCTAAGACCCTATTTAATAAAGGTATTTCATTTGAGTTTTTAAAGTGTGTTTTGTTGGGTTTAACCTACCCCCTGCTAGTTCTCAACTTATCTTGTGCTTGCTACCTTATCTAACCCCTGGGCTTCGCGGATGGTTCAAACTCGCAGATAGCTAGTGGTTCGGCACCTTGTGTAGAGGAGCAATGAGCAACCAGCCGCAGGCGCAGTTCCGTCACAAGCACCCCCAATTGACTTGCAAAACTTTGGAGCTTTCATGGCAGCACAGACTCAGCTGATGAATACTATGATGACTCAGATGCAAGCTATGAACAACCAGGCCAACAACAACAACAACAACAATCAACAGTATGGAGCCCCAGCTGCTCATGGTCACCATGGACCATCCAAACTTGCAGAATTTATGAGGACTCGTCCACCAACATTTTTCGGACACGTCTCTCCAGTGGAAGCAGATGATTGGCTCAGAGTTATCGAAAGGAAGCTGCTGATCACCCAGTGCAGCGATCGTGAAAAGGTTTTGTATGCCACTCACCAGATGGAGGGCACAGCCGCTGAATGGTGGGAGAACTTCTGTGCCGCCCATGAGACGGCACAGGATATCACCTGGGAGGAATTTTCTGCGGCATTTCGCCAGTATCATGTACCAGAAGGCATTATCGATCTGAACAAGAATGAGTTCCGCGCTCTCAAGCAAGGAGCTATGTCAGTGTCTGACTATCTCAACAAGTTTTCTCAGCTAGCTCGCTATGCAGCAGAAGATGTAGCCACGGACAAGGCTCGCCAAAGTCGCTTTTTGAAGGGACTAAACACTGGACTACAAGTCAGTTTGATCGCCCATACTTTTCACGATTTCCAAGAAGCGGTCAACAAAGCCTTTGTTTTGGAGGACAAGCGCGGAGGCGGAGGATAACAGTAACGCCGGATGGCTCAGCAAGGGAACCATCAATCACAAGAGGGCAAGAACGGTGCAGGCCAGTTCAACGAGTTTCCACCCTGGATTTCGTTGAGCACTGCACCAACTTGGCACCCGTCCACCGCTAGAACTTCCGCAACCCACGCGCGTCAACCCCAATCCGAAGAAACAGCGAACGCGCAAGGTCCATTACGCTGTCGTCGGCCGGGACATTTGCCAACCAAATGTCCGCATAAGGAACAATCACTCGATGCGCTTCAACCTTGGAGCTCGCCATCCAAGACACCGGCGCGGGCATCAATCAAGGAGCTTCACAAGTTGCGGTCAAGCGGGAGGAGCACCGCGATCGGTGATCGAGGCGTGTCAACCACGTCACTCTGGAAGGAGCCCAGAATCACCGGACATGCGATGGGTAAGTTTACGGTTAACTCGAGACTGCGATCGTTTTGTTTGATTCGAGCTTAGCATTCATTTGTTTCGGAATGTTTGCAACCAAGAATAAATTGGAAGTTATGCAACTTAAGCATACTCTGTTAGTCGATCGCCGAGAAGCGAGCTAAGTACTAGAGTGGGATGTTTAGGAGCTAAGTTACTCATAGTGGAGTTGAGTTTCTAGCCAACCTAATTGTCCTAGATACCCAAACCCTAGATGTCATTCTTGGCATGGATTGGTTATCAAGCACAAAGCGTATAGATTGTGGCCGAGAGCCGTAATGATCGAGGACGCCAAAGGAAACAAGGTAGAGTTCCTAGCTACCTCGGTTAGTGATGGACATTTGCTAGTAAGCAGTTTGAAGACCCTTTCCTTAGAAGAAGTACGATTGGTGGTGAATATCCATATGTGTTTAGGAAGAATTACCGGGAATGCCACCGGATCGTGACATTGAGTTTGTCATCGACCTAGTGCCGAGGACAGCACCGATTTCAAAGAGACCTTATCGGATGCCACCGATGAATTGGTAGAGATGAAGAAGCGGATAGAAGAACTTCTTGAGAAAGGTTTCGTGAGACCTAGTTAAATCGTCATGGGGAGCACCGGTGTTGTTTGTCAAGAAGTAGGATGGAAGTATGAGGATGTGTATTGATTACCGTTCTCTCAGCGAAGTTACCATCAGGACAAGTACCCATTACCCGGATAGATGATCTGTTTGATCGGATGAAAGGAGCCGAGTATTCTCAAAGATCGACCTGCGATCAGGTTACCACCAGCTGAAGATTTGTCCTAAGGATATACCCAAGACCGCTTTCTCAACGCGGTATGGACATTATGAGTTCTTAGTCATGTCCTTTGGTCTGACTAATGCCCCTGCCTATTTCATGAACATGATGAATAAAGTATTCATGGAATATTTGGACAAGTTCGTAGTTGTGTTCATCGATGATATTCTGGTGTACTCCAAGTCGGAGGAAGAACACGCCGAGCACTTAAGGATAATATTGGAAAAACTCCGAGAGCATCAGTTGTATGCCAAGTTCAGTAAGTGTGATTTTTGAAAGAAGGAAGTGGATTTCCTGGGTCATGTGATGACAGCCGAGGGAGTAGCAGTTGACCCCGGTAAAGTTAAAGCAGTGCTACATTGGGAGCAGCCCAAGACCGTAACTCAGATTGGGAATGGTAGGTTATTACCGCCGTTTCATCGAAGGATTCTCATCGATTGCTAAGCCTCTTACGCAATTGTTGAAGAAGGAGAAAAAGTTTACTTGGACTCCAGCCTGTGAAGAAAGTTTTCAGGAATTGAAGAAGTTTGACTTCATTGATCTTGGTTCGCGGATATTCGAAAGGATTTGATATTTCTCGTGATACTTGGCGTCAAGGATTAGGATGCGTCGATGCAAGAAGGAAGACTGCCGCTTATGCGTCAAAGCGCTTGAGACCTCACGAGGAGAATTACCCTACTCATGATGCGGAATTAGGCCGTAGTGCATGCTTTAAAGATTTGGCGTCACTACCTCATCGGTAATCGCGTGAAGTCTATACGGATCATAAGAGTCCAAGTACATCTTCACCCGAGATTTGAATATGAGGCGAGAGAAGATGGTTGGAATTGATCAAGGATTATAATCTTGGGATCCACTACCATCCGGAAAAGCCAGCGTAGTTGTGAGGCGCTCTAAGTCGTAGAGTTCTTGCAATGCCTTGGAAGTAAAGAAAGTTGCCCGTAACTTTATGAAGAATTTGAAGCTAAAGCTAGAAGTTGTGTCCAGAAGGATTTGTAGCCAATTTGGAGGTACAATCTACCTGGAGAAGCGATTCGTGAAGTGCAACCAAAGGATCTGTGTTGTCGGACATCAAGGTCAAAATGGCGTAGGGGAAATTCAAAGATTTCACCAAGGATGATCAAGACATACTCTGGATTAATGGTCGTATCTGTGTACCAGATATCGATGGTCTAAGACAGTTAATCTTAAAGGAAGCCCACGACTCAAAGTATTCGATCCACCCTGGGAGTACCAAGATGTATCAGGATGTTAAGACTAAATTTTGGTGGCCAAATTTGAAACGAGAAGTCGCAGAGTTCGTTGCCTTGTCGCGACACTGTCCGAAAGTAAAGCGAACACGAGAGACCAGCAGTTTCTTGCAGCCACCAAGATTCCAGAATGGAAGTGGGAAGAGATCGGTATGGATTTCATTACCGGTTTACCCAAGACTCAATCGGGTTACGATTCGATCTGGGTAATAGTTGATCGTTTGACCAAGGTCGCCCATTTCCTGCCAGTCAAAACCACATACTCAGGAGATCGCCTTGCGGAGTTGTACATGGCCAGAATTGTCAGTTTGCACGGTGTGCCCAAGAAGATAGTGTCAGATCGAGGATCCCAGTTCACCTCTCGTTTTTGGCAAAGCTTGCATGAAGCATTGGGTACCCATCGAATTTCGATCGCGTATCATCCACGAGCATGATGGACGATGAAAGAGTTAATCAGATATTGGAGGATATGCTGAGAGCTTGTGCTCTAGCTAATGCTACCCGATGGGATAAAAGTTTGCCGTATGCAGAATTTTCGTACAACAATAGTTACCAAGCTAGTCTGCAAATGTCACCATTTGAAGCTCAGTATGGCCATGCACAGAGAACCCGTTGAATTGGTGCTCAAACAATTTGACGATCGGTTTTGGTCGGACATCATTGAGGCGAAGCGAAGAGCAAGTGGCCATGATCGAGAAAAGATTGAAGATAGCTCGATCCAGCGAAGAGCTATCACGATAATCGTCGTTGTGATCTCGATTTTGAACGAGGATTTCGTTTATCTTGAGTGACCCGCAGAGGTGTCAAAGGTTTCATGCCAAAGGGAAGCTTGCTAGGTATGTTGGTCCGTTCAAGATTTTGGAACGCAGTGGAGAAGTTGCTTACGGTTGGAGCTACCGATCGTTAGCGAGTGCATGATGTCTTTCATGTCTCGCAGATTGAAGAAGTGCTTCGTGTGCGGAAGAGCAAGCCCACTGAATCAATTGACTTGAAGGAGGATCTTACCTACAAGGAAGAGCGGTCAAGATTTTGGATGTCGCAGCGCCTCACGAGAAGCAAGATTGTTCGTTTTGCAAGGTCGGTGGAGCAACCACTGAAGGAAACAACGTGGGAGCGTGAAGAAGAGCCGAAAGCCGAGTTTCCTAGCCTTTTCTCTAGCTAGCTTTGAATCTCGGGGTCGAGATTCCTTTAAGGGGGGGAGGTTTGTAACACCCCAATTTTCAGAGCTTAGAAATCTTTTAAATAGTTAGTAGGAGAAAATTCACCATTTGAATTTTATTTGATTTTAATTCAAAAGCTTAATATTGGACTTTCCAATCAAAAATATTTAATGTGAATAATCCCAACTTGAACATTAGCCAAAACTATTTTATTTGGGTTCTATGTGCTCAGATATATTTTCTAGATTTTTCTAGAATTTTTCTGCGTTCATTTGCTATTTTCTATTGCTCATTTGATTTTCTGGTATTTTCTAAAATAGAAAACCTATTAAAATCTCAGAGAATTCCTTTGGGACGAATCTCCCTTCGATCCGGCCCATTACCCTCATTTCGGCCCAGCTCTGCATCAGCCCAATCCCGCGCGCGCCTCCCTCCGCTGGCTGACGTGTGGGCCCAATCCCCTCTTCCTCTATCCGGTGGACCCGTGCGAAGTCGTCGTCTCCGCTCGGGACTCCTCCTTCGTGTCCGAGCCGGACACTGCCGCGCCGCCGCCTTCCCCGCGGACTCTCCCCCCCCCTCCGTGACTATTTAAAGCCCGCACCCGCGTCAAAATCTCTCCACCGCCTCTCTCCTCCAAAACCCTAGAGCCGCCTCTCGGATTGCGCCGCCATCGGGGAGAATCGAGCCCTTCAAGCTCGGCGCCGCCGCAACCTTCTCCGCCATCTCGCATCGCCGTCGGTGAGCCCCAGCCTTCCGCGTCACCAGATTCGAGGTCGCCGTGGTGTGATCGACCCGGTGCGCGCGAGATCTTCGCCGGAGGAGCCCCACATCGCCTCGCCGCCGTTCGACCATGCCGCTCCGCCGCTTGTCTTGTCGCCGCCGCCTCTGTGGTCGCCGCCGGTGTCTTTTGACCGTGTCACCGAGATCCTTGTTGCCTCCTCTTCCTAAGACACCCCGCATGTCGCGAGAGCCCCGATCGCCGGGCAGTGTTCGCCGGAGTTGTGACGCCGTGGAACCCCGTGGAGTCCACCTCACCTGCCAGCTCAGCCGCTACGTCACCTTCCCCGCTCGCGTGGCACCTACGTGTCATCCTCATGTCGGCCACATCAGCGCCCATGTAACACCCCAGCTCAGCATTGAGCCTGGAATGCTACTAAAATTAAATTAAACTAAACTAAACTAAGACCAGTTACAAATTTTCGGCAAAACCTCTTTTGTATAGTCATCTATACCGAGGTTCCAACAATTAATCTTGGCATTTATCAATGTCTTCATAATCAGGTTCATTCAAGCATGCAGGATAATCTCATAAACATAACCAAAATTTGCTATTCTCATTATTACGATTAATCTGAAACTCAAACCATCTATAAGTAATTCTTATGATTGAGTGGTAGCGTGCATCCAAACATCTACTCCTCCCATGCATGCGGGTCTTGCCGATTGTACCTAAAACACATCAAAGCAAGAGTGAGCCCAAAGACTCAGCAAGTACCAACAAGGCTAAGCAAGTTATCATTCATAGCATCAACAATCCAAGATAAACAATGCACCAAAGTATAGCCTTCATGATCATGTGAATGCAACCAATGCAATGCACCTTTCTCAACTTTATCTCTTTCGCATTTTAGGTAATGCGGGGTATACAACCGCTTGTTGTGTACCCTTGCTGTGCCCAGCACAGGGACCAAGAGCCTATACACCACATGTATAGGGACCATTGCCCATCATCTTAATGATGGGGACCTCTTTACTCATAGCCCACATTCCACGAATGTGGGACCTCAAGCCCGTCATTTACATGACGGGGACCTCAATCAGATGTGCTTGGTCACCACGTGACCAAGGCACTGTATGCTCTCAACATGCATATGCACCATGATAACGTTCTTCATATGTAGGAACTCAACATATTATCATTAACATGTAAGCATTAACAACAACATCATACATGAATAAACTTATTCATACTTCTAGCATTCCACATCATTGATATCCATAGCATTCTAGCATCCATGAATAGCACATTTAATCATAATACTAGCACACTTGAACAATCACTCATGAATATCAATTAATCATTTCTCTAGTATCCTTCATCCTTAATCTTACTTACCATACTATCAACCTTGCATGGTTATTACGCATCAAAGTATTAGCATCCTCTATCAAACGGTCATAATTAGTCACTCAAACAGTACTTGCATTCACCAAGATAATTTGGAACTCATCTCCATAACATTCATGCATAGCTATTATGAGCCAAACACAAACAATCCTGACATACAAGCATAAATATACAATAGCCCGAATACTTGCCTCAATCATGCGAGAACGGTGGACGCGAAGAGGGTGCTGCCCTGAACCGCGCTCCCACCTGAACATAAAGGTATCCCAATCTAAGGCCAACACGCTGGACCAAGAGCATAAATAATAACACAACAAAACTCGCTAACTCTCAAGTGTTAACAAAAATCCCCCAATTTCTAGCGATCGTTTTGGTGCTTACTGAAAACAGCCAAATTCTAAAATACACAACTTCCTGCTCAAGAGTCCAATTAAGATGCTCTTAGACTTTCTGAAAAGGTAATTGGATTACCTAAATAAACCTAGTTGAGAGCCCTCTTGATTCTGCCCTTAATTTCCCTATCAAACCAAACATCAGGCGACAGAATTCTCGTCGGGTTCTCTGGACAGTACGCTAAAACCACCATAACTTTTGCTACGAAAGTCCAAATCTCATGTTCTTTATCTCTATGAAAAGGGACAGAAATTACCCACATTTTTCGTTATACTGAGATCCCCTGATTCTTCTTTTAAATAGTAGTTTTAACCAAATTACTACGGACTGCCAGAAACTGACAGAACCACGGGACAGCAGCATTAGAAAAATCATATCTCCCAGACCGTTAATCGGATTTGGGCGATCTTGGCGGCCAACGAAAGCTAAGAACATAACCTACAACTCTATAGGAGATCCAAACTCCTAATTCTGCCTCTAACCACATGAAACTGTCCGCGCAACATTCTGGACAGAATTGCAACTTTAACAGACCGACTTCAATCTTGCCAAAACTACTCGATTTCGGTTCTACGACTAAACACACAACAACAAACGAAGCTAGTTACCCTTGGCGCAGCTGAAGATCACGAACTCCGGATGGGATCCCGCTTTCTTCTCTTCTCCATTCTCTTCTCCCCTCTTCCTTCCCTCTTCTCCTCCTCCTTCTCTTCCTCCTTAGCCAGCCGCAATGGGGGGGGTCCTTCTTCTACCTTTGGACAACAGCTATGGGGACTTGGAGGATGCTTGGGAGGGTGGAAGGGGAGGTAACTAGGGAGGGAGGCGTGAGAGAGGGGGTGGCGGCCACCAAGGGGAGAGGGGTGGGGCGTGGGGAAGTGGGAGAAGGGGCTGTTAGGGTTTGGGGGAGTGGTGCCCCCTTTGGCCGGCTGCCCTTGGGCTCCATGGCTGGGCCCAAGCCGAGAGTGACTAAAAACACTGATTTCCCCCTTTTCAACTATTGAACTGCAAATTAACCAAAAGGTCCTTTCCAAAACCATTGAATTCTCTCCGAATATTTAATCTCCCCGATTAAGGCTTAACACACTTTGGTATTACATTCTACCCTTATGAGTTCGACCCGAATCTAAACGCCTAATCTACGAAAGAAAACGCGACTAGAACTTAACAACGGATACCAACGCGATCAACTCTTACTAAACTTCGCTCACGCGAGACTTCAACTCTCAAGTGGCCTATCTCTCCAACGAAGAGACCACAACACGGGGCGTAAATCGGCGTGCGTACTAACGCTCAACTCGACATTCCGTACACTCATCGGACAAGACTCGAGGTAAGACCTCACTCGATGGTCAGCGGCGCAAGCGAAACCTCAAACTCTGGATCTCGGTACTCACTCAACACCATAACATACAAGGCGTTACATACTCGCGCACGACTCGAGACAACCACGGCGATACGCCAACTAGCGAGAACAAGCCAATGTATCTTGGGTTAAACTTCCCAAAGATACCGAACCACACGCATGAACTCACTTTAAACACACTCTTTTACCAACATAGCCCAATCGAAAATGAAGGACTCTCATCGCGACCAAACGTTACCAACTTGGTACTAAAAGAGTCAAATTAGAATCGAAGATTTATCACGAAAATCTTTCCACCTTTAAATTAGAAAATCTGCAAATAAACACCACGATCGCCAAAAGAGAAATCACTCGAATATCCAATTCCATCATTTCTTTTAATCTTTCTGAATAGATAAGAACCACACAAGCCAACATAAAGTCAAGCCCAAATTGCGAAAGACGTCCGTCATAAACTCATAGCTCAAACAAGATCAAGAGAGTGATTCAAGACTAGAAATAATCTTTTCTCAATTTCTCCTTTAGAAATAAAGTTTCTCTCAACTTTTTGGAATCCCAATTCATCGCACAACACACAAACCTGTTACTCTTAACTTGGCGATCTCAACGCCAACCCAAATCGAAACACCTTGTCCACACCTTTGAAACGGGACTCTGATGATCTCACAAAACATTCTCTAACCGATTTCCTTTACTGACAGAATTACTTTAATAGATAACTTCTGATGCATCCCAAAATGGATCTTCACACGTAATCACGTTACCTCAATCCTTAAGAATGGACAACTCGGAATTCACATCACATTTTCTCATGTATTTCATAAAAAAAATATTTCTATCAATGACCATCCCACTGTTCAAAATCCACCCTTTTACTACTTTTTCACATTATCAATGGGCGTTCAAAGTTCTAGCATAACAATGCAAAGCCCAAATTTAACCTCCAAGACTTTTGCAACGAAATTCTCATATAAAGTATAGGGAAATCCTCAGATTAAATCCCTAAAAATCCACAATTCCAACATACTCACTCATTAAATCATCATGAAAATATTTTCTTGACCAGTTAACCATTACAAGGATTATAACTCTCAGAGGGTTACTCATTTAGAGCCAAATCACTCTTGACACTACTCAACATTTTCCATTATCCCATTAATTGACATGACGATTCGATTACTTTATAATCCCACTCTCATTAAATCACATCATCAAGTTTAACTCTCATAGCCTTGCAATACTACCAAATTGCAATACTCTATAAAATTGATCAATATTTCTATACTTCAATAATTCTAATGTTCCACTAAGTGAACCGGAAGATCTTGGATCACATTCACTATAGGTTCTACTAATTTGTAATAATGCAATCAGTTTAACCTCATAAGATAAAATTCCATTGAGTTAGACTTCTCTCAAAGAACTATATTACTGAAATTATTTCATCCTCCAACAGACATGGAATAACTTACAACCCATAGTTTCACCACTACAATTATTCAACACCTCAAAAGACTCGGGTGAAACGAATTGGTTGATTCTTCCTCAAAAGAAAGAGCGAATGGAATCAATTTTTCGACAACTTGGAAAACATGTGCCACCCGCAGTGAACACAAGACCAAGGAAAAGCGTCACTTAAGCAAAGTACTAAAAACATAAGGGAATGTCAACGATGAGGGCTCAATCCCTACAAAGCGAATACCCAACCACAAATGAGAAGAAGGTAAAGCCCTTTGAAAATTGATATACTCTTAGGAACAAGCTGCACAAGGTTTAAGCACTCTCAAATAGACGCAAGATGCTAAACGAGACTTAAAGCTCAATTACTTATACTTGACTCATTCCTTTAACAAGGAAGGTTATTTTCGGTGATTACTACATCACCTTGCTAGCTTAAACAGAATAAGCTCTTAAGACCAAGTCATAGGAACCACTTAAGAACCAATAAAAATTTTTTCAACATGTCACTTTGCTCAAAGCAACTCAGTCACCACACACACAAGTCACCATTTCTTGCAGATAATTTTACTAACATCAAGAATAATATACTCTGAACATGAATATTTATCATCAACTATTCCATTAGAAAACCCCCAAAGTTTCACCAAATTATTCCATACTACCTTTTTATCCCATCTTCAAAATGAGAGTATACCAAAACCAGACAACATCACTACATCAACCTCTTAAGTTTAGAAGGGGTCTACTATACAATTGAAAAGCTCCTACCAAAACCCTTTCATCAAGGACACAATTTCATCCGGTTATTTCACAATCATGTGGGCATAAGCCACCTATTATATCATATCAGTTCAACTTTTAGCGATGCTTAACTTCAAACTGCAACACATAACAGTTATACTACAACCATTGTTGTTATCAACTGGCTTCATTATGAAATCTAGTTGCTACCTACTTTTATTCCCAAATCACATGGATATTAACAAACACGTATCCAACTGTTCCTCCTCATATTTGGATTTCAGCAAAAATACGCTAAAACTTCAAAAGTCGAAATCTTCTATCGATCAAAAGTCTTAACAACGTTACAACCAAATTCATCGCGTCATTCTATACAGAAGAACTACATAGAACTCTTCTCATAGATTCTAGATCCACCGATATTCAATCCAGTCAACCAGTTATACACAGTTCCAGTAACCAATCATACTAAGGAATACGTAAATCTGGTATTCCCTCTAATTTTTTCTTTCCACACAATTAAATTAATCCATGGGAACCAAAGAACCCAACAAGTTTAGCAACCTAAACAGTTTTAATGACCAGACTAGTTCATCAAGGTTCCATATGTAATATCCCGAAAAAGACCAATTAGACTGTAAACCTTTTGCCGGTTTCGGTCGAGTGCGGTGCTAAGGACTATGAAAAGAACTGTAAGGAAAAGACCAATTAGAGAATTATCCGGGGGAAAAATCAGAAATTTTGGGCAGCGTGGGCTAAGGCCTCCGGCCTGTTGGGTTTTGGCCCAAGAGGGGAGGTGGAGAGGCCGGCCTTAAAGGGGGCAAACCTAGCCGCCCCTTTTCTTCTTCCTCCCCCTTGCGCCGGCTCTTCCCCCTTCCACTTCCTGCCGCCACCCTTTCCCCTCCCCACTCCCTTGTGCAGCCCCTGCCTCCCCACCTCCTTGCGCCCCTCCCTGTTCCCCATTGTTGCTGGCCAAGAGGAAGAAGAAGGATCCCTTGGGGTGGCCGGCCAAGAAGGAGGAGAAAAAAGGAAGAGAAGAAGAGAAAAAGAGAAGGGAAGAAGAAGGGATCCGCAGCGGAAGTGTGGTGGTCATCACGTCGCAGCGTACCTTCGTCGTTCTTGCAAGGGGTAACTCGTTGCTCTTTGTTTTGGGTCGTTTTCTTGTTGTCCAATTTTCGGATGACAGTAGATCGGTGTTCTGCAGCAGCTTATATTGTCGTTTTTGGTTAGGGTAAATGCAGATTTGGGTCTGGGCATCTCCTAGAAAGTTGTGGGTATCGTAGTTATCTTTCATTTCCGACAAGAATCAGGTCATTCGGACTTCGGTAGCCAAAGTTATGATTTTTTTTGTGCTATGATGTTTCTGTGGGTAACAGATTTGACAGTGCCGGTTTAACCTGATTTAAACTTGCTGTTAGAGGAGTTTCCAGAGGGTCTCACCATAACAAAAAATGAAGCTAATTCTCTTAGCTTTCAGGAAAACTAAAGATCACTGAATTTGGATGAACGTAGCGAAAGTTATGCTATTTTCTTTATTTCTGTCCAGAAACATAACACTGATGAGCTTCTCTGACTAAAGGGATTGGTAGGGATAGAAGATGGCCGAATCAGAGGGTCACCCCAAATAGGTTTATTTAGGCAACTTAATTATATTTTCAGAAAGTCCAAGATCATCCTATTTGGACTCCTGAGAAAAAAGTTATGAATTTTTGAAGTCTGCTGTCTGCAGAGACCGATCGCTAGAAATTAGAAAAGTTAGAAATAATAAGAAGATAGTGATTTCGATTGTGATGTTATGTATGATTTTGGTCCAGTATGCTAGTCTTAGTTTGGAGTTATATTCTTGTCCAGTGGTGGCGAGATCCCAAGGGCAGCACCCACTTCGCGTCCGCTGCGTTCTTGCAGTTGAGGCAAGTATTGGGTTTATGTGTAGTATTGGTTGCATGTTATGTTTGAATGGTGTACTGTTCAACATTGCCACGTGAATGTGTTGTGGAGATGATTCTAGTTGTGTTGATGTTTGCAAGTTATACTTAAGGTTCCTTCATGATGCTATTGTTTACATACTCTGAATACATATTGATTTATGTTATTGAAAATATGATGTTGTAGTACTTGTGCATGTTTGAGCATATTGAGACTTGGTCATGTGGTGATCAAGAGTACATTGTTGAGGTCCCTGTCATGTAATGACAGGCTTGAGATCCCACATTCATGGAATGTGGGCAATGGATCTGAGGTCCCGTCATTGTGATGACGGGCAAAGGTCCTATACATGTGATGTATAGGCTCTTGGTCCCTATGCCAAAGGGCACGAGGCAAGAGGTACTCATCGACGGATGAATACCCGCATTCACAGTAAAATGCGTGAAGAGATAAAGAACAAAGAGTGCATAGCATTATCATTAAATTTCTAGTATTTGAAATGCCATGAATGAAGTTGATTAAAGTTGTTTATCTTTGTCATGTCTTTATGATTATGTAACCTTGTTGATACTTCTTTGAGTCCTATGGCTCACCCTTGCTTTGTTTTGATTTAGGTACAGTAAAGACGTCATGCATGGGCAGGAGTAGATGATTGGAAAGCACGCACCACTTCACAACATTAATGCAATTGTTATTTTAGCATCACATAAGAATAAATAGACTGCTGAGAAATACCCATGGTTATTTTATGATTACGAATGACGAACTAATTTATGGATGTGAGAATGGTGTTATTTGATTACATTCATATGATTATCCCTTATGCATGAGTGAATTGGTTAATGAAATTACTGTTAAATATTATGTTTACTTGTTAGAAATTTTTTTTTCATTGATTATACAAGGGAGACTCTGTCGAAAATTTGTAGATTCGCTCTAGTTGTATTTAGTTTTGGTAGCATTCCAGGATCGTTCTGAGTTGGGGTGTTACAGTTGGTATCAGAGCGGGCTGTAGGTCCGCGGGCATCAAAAAATTAATTTTGACACACTAAGCACAGTAGGTGGGATTGGGTTTTCTTTTGCATTGCACTACGCTATTGTCATTATATGATTACTCTTGAATTTTTGATACTAGTTATTCTTATGCTTATTGTGGTTAGTTTTGTTGTGGTGTTCTTAGATGGCAAGAGGCAGAGGTCGTGGTCGTGGCGTGAGGTGCCGGCGAGGCCGTGCAATGCCCCGAAAGTTGAGTCAGAGTGGTGAAGCAAGTCTGCGAGGTCGAGGAGGAGGTCGCTTCAGCAGTTCAAGAAAACCAGGCTCCACCGGCTGCACCGATCCCTGTCCCATTGGTGGCTCCCGTAGTAGTACCTGCAGCAATTAATATGGGACTTCACCAGTTTAACGCCCTGCGCCTTGATACTTTTGATGGCTTGGGCACTCCAGTGGATGCGGCCAACTGGCTGCGTCACATGGAGAGACACTTTGGTGCTTTAGGGATGACGTCGGAGATGCGGGCACGCTTTGTGGCTTTCGGCAAGGGCAGCGGATATTTGGTGGGAGGAGTCTTGGCGGCTAGGATCGCCGCTCATGGCCTGTTACATGGGAGTTGTTTGTGGAACGATTTGGAGGAGGTTTTATCCGGCATCGTTTGTGGAGAGGATGGAAGTCTCACTGCAGAGCTACAAGCGAGGTAAGATGACGGTGTCGGAATATGAAGCGGGTTTTAACAACCTGATCCGCTTTGTGCAGCGGTGGCTACAGATGAGGCGAGAAAAGGCTAAGAGGTTTCGCGAGGGGCCCGGCGGGAGTTCGTCAGTTTTGGGAGCGCTAATTGCGTGACTTTAGCTCCTGGTAGAGCAAGCGGGGCATGGAGCTAGAGATGCGGCTTGGGAGGATCTACCAGTGCAGGAGGTACCATGGTCGAGGATGGGGCTAGTGGCGACGTAAGAAGAATTTTGGAGGAGGAAGTGGGTCATTTCGGCCGGTTTCAAGAAGTTCAAAGGCCAAGAATTCTTTCAAGTCCGAACCACAAGGCCACGTCATCTTTACTTCGGATCGCGGTGAGTGGGCCTAGGTTGCGCCAGTTCGAGCGGGGTATGAAATGTTTCAAGTGTGGCAATGAGCATCAGGCGTCGAGTGTTCTTGGTCAGATCTTGTCGCCACTGTGGTCGGGAGGGCCACAAGGCATTGGTCCGTCGGCGAATCCCGCAAGATTATTAAATGGGAACCGAACCGGCGTCGGCACGTGAGCGGCGGCGTCTTTGCGAGGGTCAGTTCAGATGTTAGCAGCCACACCTACTCAGTCTTGGGGTCACCTCAACCCTATCTTAAGCATCCTGGAGGGATGCCACCGCCGGGGTACTTTTGGCCACCGGTTCCTGCAGCGCCGTTTCCAGTTGCAAGACCTTCAGCACCTCCTACAGTGGCCTCACCCCCTTATCAGGGTATCGGAGTTTCTTCCGCCCCAGAAGCAGCAGGAATTTCCTATGCCATGCCGACGGCAGTCGGCAGGCGTCCCGATGTGGTGACAGTGCGCCTTAGTGGATTCAGTGGAGGCTTATGTTCTTTTTGACTCAGGAGCTACTTTCTCTTTTGTATCGTTAGAGTTTGTTAGCCGGGCCAATTTGAGAGTGCAATCTATAGCTAAGTCAGTTTTAGTTAATTCTCACTGGGGGAATTCTTGCTAGTTCCACAGTCAGTCCGGGTTGTGTGATCTCATTGGATGGGGAAGATTTCATTGCTAATTTAATGGTCCTGAAAATGGAGCCATTTGATGTTATTTTGGGTATGGACTGGTTACATAGCTATCGAGCAGTTATTTCGTGCTTTTGGAAGACAAGAACTCGCAAGCACCTTCGGGCTTGAGGTAGTTTTTCAGGTAGTGCCCCTCTTATTCTCTCTCTGTTGGCTAGCTTGTATCCCGGTAGTGAGTCGTGAAGAGTGGGTTTCTTTTGTCTCTAATGGGAAGCCAAGTTCCTCTTTGATGCAGAATTAGTTCGGTGGTTCGAGAGTTCTTAGATGTTTTTCCACAGAGTTGCTGGGATGCCCCTCCTCGTCCCATGGAGTTTCGGATTGATTTGATACCGGGTGCTCAACCGGTTTCTATGACCCGCATGTTTGGCACGTCCTTTCGGGAGGAATTAAAGAAACAGTTGGATGATCTAAGCGAAAGATCTTATTCGACCTAGTGTGTCTCCGTGGGGAGCTCCGGTATTGTTTACCAAGAAGAAGGATGGTAGTTGGCGCATGTGTATTGATTACCGTGCTCTTAACCAGCTAACCATCAAGAACAAATATCCTTTGCCTCGCATTGAAGACTTATTTGATCGGTTGAGAGGGCAAAGGTGTTTTCAAAGATAGACCTTGATCGGGCTATAACTGGATCCCTGTCCAGAAAGGAAGATATTGAGAAAACGGCGTTCTCTACAAGGTACGGGCACTTTGAATTTAAAGTTATGTCATTTGGACTAACGAATGCCCCTGCTGTTTTTATGGAGACTATGAACAGGATACTGCATGAGTATCTGGATGAATTTGTTGTAGTTTTTATTGATGATATTTTGATCTATTCTAAGACTAAAGTGGATCATGAGCGTCATCTGAGGTTGGTGTTGGAGACGCTAAGAGAGAATAGGTTCTATGCCAAGTTTAAGAAATGTGAATTTTGGATGTCTGAAGTGGGATTCCTTGGGCATATTATAAATGAAAAAGGAATATCATCGATCTAGGAAAATCTCCACGATGAGTTGAATGGGCAAGACCAACCAATATTAAAGAAGTGAGAAGTTTTAGGTATGGCGAGCTATTACGGCGTTTTGTGCGAGATTTCTCCATCATTGCAAAGCCGTTGTCCGGGCTCACTCGAGAAAGATGTGAAGTTTCGTGGGGCGATGATTGTGAGCGCATTTTGGACTTTGAAGGAAAAGTTGGTGGCGCTCGGTTCTTACTATTCCCGAGCACGAAGCGATTCACAGTGTACTCGATGCATCTCGAGTTGGTTTGGGTTGTGTGCTCATGCGGGACGGGAAGGTTCGGCTTATGCGTCTAGACAATGAAGAAGCATGAGCGAATTATCCAACTCATGATTTAGAATTGGCTCATAGTGTTCGCTTTGAAGCTTTGGAGACATTATCTTTATGGAGAATCTTGTGATATCTTTCACGATCACAAGAGTCTTAAGTACATTTTTACAGAGGACTTGAATCTAAGACAGCGAAGATGGTTAGAGTTGATAAAAGATTATGATCTCACGATTCGATATCATCACCGCAAAGCTAACGTGGTGGTGATGCTCTTAGTCGCAAGGCGACACCGCTACTTTGGATTGTCTTATTGCGGATTTTGACCGCATGGAGATATCGTATTGCTATGTAGGACTGCTCATGTCGAGACACAACTGATTTTGGGGTCACCATTCCACAGTGAGTACAAGAAGCGCAGACAAAATGACCCATTTTTGCAGAGGGTCGAAGCGTTTGGACACAGGAAAGGAAGGGAATTTCAGTTTGGATGGGTGTGGAGCATTGCGATTCAAGGGGCGATTATGTGCCGTAAAGCGTGGAGTTAAGGATGACATCTTAAAGGAGGCACATCGCACTCCGTATACTGTTCATCCAGGAGAGACGAAGATGTACCGTGATTTGAAGCAGAATTTCTGGTGGAAAAGAATGAAGGTGGATATTGCCAATTTTGTAGCTTCTTGTGGTGTTTGTCGTGGTGAAGGCTGAACATAAGCGTCTGGGGTTATTGCAGCCTTTGGAGGTACCCCAATGGCCATGGGATGATATCTCTATGGATTTTGTTGTTGCATTGCCTCGGTCGCCGCGAGGTAAGGATGCAGTTTGGGTTATAGTGGATCGGTTCAGCAAGTCTGCACATTTTATTCCTGTCCGTTCGACGAACTCAGCTAGTGACTTGGCCCCTATCTATGTGCGTGAGATTGTGAGATTGCATGGAGTGCCAAAAACCATCATTTCTGGCAGGGACGCTAAGTTTGTATCCAAGTTTTGGGAGAGTTTGCAGAATGCTTTGGGCACACAACTCCGTTTGAGTACCGCTTTCCATCCACGCATGGATGGACAAACAGAGCGCACAATTCGGACATTGGAGGATATGTTGAGAACTGTGTCTTATCTTGGAAGGGTAGTTGGGAAGATCGGTTGCCTTTGGCGAATTTGCTTATAATAATGCTTATCACTCTAGCATAAAAGCCGCTCCATTTGAGGTTTTGTATGGACGTAAGTGTAGGTCACCCCTTTGTTGGGAAGTGTGGGTGAGCAGGTTCTAGGCCCAGTTGGGTACAAAAGACAGTGGAGCAGTGGCCTTGGTGAGCGTAACTTATTAGCGGCTCGAGAGGCATGTAAAAGCTATGCGAGATGTAAGGAGACGGGACTTAGAATTTGAAGTGGGTGACCAGTACTCTTGAGGGTGTCTCCCACAAAGGTGTAGTGAGGTTTGGTACCAAAGGAAGCTTAGCCCGAGATCGTTGGACCTTTTGCGATCCTAGCCCGGATTGGGAAGTTGGCATACCGCTTGGATCTCCCGGAGTCCATGAGGGGTGTGCACAACGTGTTTCATGTCTCCATGTTGAGGAAATACCTGCGTGATCCGGAACACCACATTTCACTAGAACCTTTAACCATTGAACAAGATTTGTCCTTTGAGTCCAAGCCAGTGAGAATTTTGGAAAGGTCAGAGAAGGCACTAAGGAATAAGACCTTGAAGTATGTAAAGATACTTTGCTCGCAGCAGTCTGAGCGGGAAGCTACTTGGGAATTGGAATCTCGCATGCGCGAGCTTTATCCGGAATTATTCACTTCAGGTGTGTATTCTCAGTTACTAAGTTTTTTAGCTAGTTTCTCTCGTAATCGTAGGCGTTTAGAATTCGGGGTCGAATTCTGTTTTAGGGGTAGGTGTAATATCCGAAAAGACCAATTAGATCAGTAAACCTTTGCGGGTTTAGGTCAGTGCGGTGCTAAGGACTATGAAAAGAATTGTAAGGAAAAGACCAATTAGAGAATTATCAGGGAAAAATCAGAAATTTTGGGCAGCGTGGGCTAAGGCCTCGGCTGTTGGGTTTTGGCCCAAGAGGGAGGTGGAGCCGGCCTTAAAGGGGGCAAACCCTAGCCGCCCCCCCTTTTTTCTTCTTCCCCTCCCCTTGCGCGGCTCTTCCCCCTTCCACTTCTGCCGCCACCCTTTCCCTCCCACTCCCTTGCGCAGCCCCTGCCTCCCCACCTCCTTGCGCCTCCACCTTTCCCCATTGTTGCTGGCCAAGAGGAAGAAGAAGGATCCCTTGGGGTGGCGGCCAAGAAGGAGGAGAAAAAGGGAAGAGAAGAAGAGAAAAAGAGAAGGTAAGAAGAAGGGATCCGCAGCGGAAGCGTGGTGGTCATCACGTCGCAGCATACCTTCGTCGTTCTTGCAAGGGGTAACTCGTTGCTCTTTGTTTTGGGTCGTTTTCTTGTTGTCCAATTTTCGGATGACAGTAGATCGGTGTTCTGCAGCAGCTTATATTGTCGTTTTTGGTTAGGGTAAAGGCAGATTTGGGTCTGGGCATCTCCTAGAAAGTTGTGGGTATCGTAGTTATCTTTCATTTCCGACAAGAATCAGGTCATTCGGACTTCGGTATCCAAAGTTATGATTTTTTTTGTGCTATGATGTTTCTGTGGGTAACAGATTTGACAGTGCCGGTTTAACCTGATTTAAACTTGCTGTTAGAGGAGTTTCCAGAGGGTCTCACCATAACGAAAAATGAAGCTAATTCTCTTAGCTTTCAGGAAAACTAAAGATCACTGAATTTGGATGAACGTAGCGAAAGTTATGCTATTTTCTTTATTTCTGTCCAGAAACATAACGCTGATGAGCTGCTCTGACTAAAGGGATTGGTAGGGGTAGAAGATGACCGAATCAGAGGGTCACCCCAACTAGGTTTATTTAGGCAACTTAATTATATTTTCAGAAAGTCCAAGATCATCCTATTTGGACTCCTGAGAAGAAAGTTATGAATTTTTGAAGTCTGCTGTCTGCAGAGACCGATCGCTAGAAATTAGAAAAGTTAGAAATAATAAGAAGATAGTGATTTCGATTGTGATGTTATGTATGATTTTGGTCCAGTATGCTAGTCTTAGTTTGGGGTTATATTCTTGTCCAGGTGGCAGCGAGATCCCAAGGGCAGCACCCACTTCGCGTCCGCCATTCTTGCACGGTTGAGGCAAGTATTCGGGTTTATGTGTAGTATTGGTTGCATGTTATGTTTGAATGGTGTACTGTTCAACATTGCCACGTGAATGTGTTGTGGAGATGATTCTAGTTGTGTTGATGTTTGCAAGTTATACTTATGGTTCCTTCATGATGCTATTGTTTACATACTCTGAATACATATTGATTTATGTTATTGAAAATATGATGTTGTAGTACTTGTGCATGTTTGAGCATATTGAGACTTGGTCATGTGGTGATCAAGAGTACATTGTTGAGGTCCCTGTCATGTAATGACAGGCTTGAGGTCCCCACATTCATAGAATGTGGGCAATGGATACAGAGGTCCCCCGTCATTGTGATGACGGGCAAAGGTCCCTATACATGTGATGTATATGCTCTTGGTCCCTGTGCCAAAGGGCACAGGCAAGGGTACTCATCGACGGATGAATACCCCACATTACCGGTAAAATGCGTAAAGAGATAAAGAACAAAGAGTGCATAGCATTATCATTAAATTTCTAGTATTTGAAATGCCATTAATGAAGTTGATTAAAGTTGTTTATGCTGTCATGTCTTTATGATTATGTAACCTTGTTGATACTTGCTGAGTCCTATGGCTCACCCTTGCTTTGTTTTGATTTAGGTACTTCTGGTAAAGACGTCATGCATGGGCAGGAGTAGATGATTGGAAAGCACGCACCACTTCACAACATTAATGCAATTGTTATTTTAGCATCACATAAGAATAAATAGACTGCTGAGAAATACCCATGGTTATTTTATGATTATGAATGACGAACTAATTTATGGATGTGAGAATGGTGTTATTTGATTACATTCATATGATTATCCCTTATGCACGAGTGAATTGGTTAATGAAATTACTGTTAAATATTATGTTTACTTGTTAGAAAATTGATTTTTTTTCATTGATTATACAAGGGAGACTCTGTCAAAAATTTGTAGATTCGCTCTAGTTGTATTTAGTTTTGGTAGCATTCCAGGCTCGTTCTGAGTTGGGGTGTTACACCATACTTCTTGATATCTCTCAATCACTACTCATATATACCGTTCATTAAAAACTAGGAAAAGACAACATCAACTTAATCAATTTCACTTCCAAGGTTACTAATTAATATTAATTGTGCACCATACCAATGACTCATCTTGATACCCATACCATATCAAGTTATTTGATTACAATCTCGATTTAACCATAACGAGGCATCACAAAAGATTTTAACAATTTCAATGAAAAGAGATGCCTTAAACTTCAACACTCGGAATAATCCAAAAGGAACACGTAGAGCCGAAGCTTTCTCATGCTAACAAACTTGCAACTTCAAACTCTCAATACCCAACTATCAAACGAATAAATGAGTCATTCTTTGCTAAAGAGAAAAAGGAATAACCAAGAAATTATCAATAATTGCCAATTGAGAAAGATCACAAATAGCAAAAGCGACTCAACAGACGGAAAACAATAATTGTTTCAGAGAACCATTACAGACCATTGACACTCAACAACCCCCATAAACCAAGAACCCCAGAGAAATTCATCATCCACCACAGATCAAGAATTTACCAAGATTGAGGTCAAGAAGGACAACAACTTTCCAAAGCAGCTCACGCTCAACTCCACGCAACTAGGTAATCGGGTAACTACTCTATTCGTCTACCACGAATGGTGGTATAACCTGACAAAGTCCAAGGTCACAACCACGGTCTCCACATTCTTAACAACCATTATCGACACGCAAAACAATATAATCAAATATGATTATACATGATCATCTCATGGCAATCATAGAATAGATTAATAGATATAGAATATCATAACATCTCATTTCATAGATTAACAACAAGAAAGATAGCACAGAGGCAATTCAACAACTGCCCAACAAATGAAACATAGCAATAGATAATGCAATCCCACCTCACGTACACAAAGTGTGTCAATTTAATATTTTCTATTAACCACGGACCTAAAGCCCGCTCGATACTAATCAGTAACACCCATTTCAAGCATTGAGCACGAATGCTACTAAAATTAAATTAAACTAAACTAAACTAAGACCAATTACAAATTTTAGGTAAAACCTCCTTTGTATAGTCACTATACCGAGGTTCCAACAATTAATCATGGCATTTATCAATGTCTTCATAATCAGGTTCATTCAAGCATGCAGGATAATCTCATAAACATAACCAAAATTTGCTATTCTCATTATTACAGTTAATCTGAAACTCAAACCATCTATAAGTAATTCTTATGATTGAGTGGTAGTGCGTGCATCCAAACATCTACTCCCTCCCATGCATGCGGGTCTTGCCAGTTGTACCTAAAACACATCAAAGCAAGAGTGAGCCCAAAGACTCAGCAAGTACCAACAAGGCTAAGCAAGTTATCATTCATAGCATCAACAATCCAAGATAAACAATGCACCAAAGTATAGCCTTCATGCTCATGTGAATGCAACCAATGCAATGCACCTTTCTCAACTTTATCTCTTTCGCATTTTACCGTGAATGCGGGTATACAACCGTCATTGTGTGCCCTTGCTCGTGCCCTTGCACAGGGGACCAAAGCCTATACACCACATGTATAGGGACCATTGCCCATCATCTTAATGATGGGGACCTCTTACTCATAGCCCACATTCCACGAATGTGGGGACCTCAAGCCCGTCATTTACATGACGGGACCTCAATCAGATGTGCTTGGTCACCACGTGACCAAGGCACTGTATGCTCTCAACATGCATATGCACCATGATAACGTTCTTCATATGCAGAACTCAACATATTATCATTAACATGTAAGCATTAACAACAACATCATACATGAATAAACTTATTCATACTTCTAGCATTCCACATCATTGATATCCATAGCATTCTAGCATCCATGAATAGCACATTTAATCATAATACTAGCACACTTGAACAATCACTCATGAATATCAATTAATCATTTCTCTAGTATCCTTCATCCTTAATCTTACTTACCATACTATCAACCTTGCATGGTTATTACGCATCAAAGTATTAGCATCCTCTATCAAACAGTCATAATTAGTCACTCAAACAGAGTACTTGCATTCACCAAGATAATTTGGAACTCATCTCCATAACATCCATGCATAGCTATTATGAGCCAAACACAAACAGTCACAGCATACAAGCATAAATATACAATAGCCCGAATACTTGCCTCAAGCGTGCGAAGCGGTGGACGCGAAGAGGGTGCTGCCCTGGAACCGCTCCCACCTGAACATAAAGGTATCCCAATCTAAGGCCAACACGCTGGACCAAGAGCATAAATAATAACACAACAAAACTCGCTAACTCTCAAGTGTTAACAAAAACCCCCCAATTTCTAGCGATCGTTTTGGTGCTTACTGAAAACAGCCAAATTCTAAAATACACAACTTCCTGCTCAAGAGTCCAATTAAGATGCTCTTAGACTTTCTGAAAAGGTAATTGGATTACCTAAATAAACCTAGTTGAGGAGCCTCTTGATTCTGCCCTTAATTTCCCTATCAAACCAAATATCAGACGACAGAATTCTCGCCGGGTTCTCTGGACAGTACGCTAAAACCACCATAAATTTTGCTACGAAAGTCCAAATCTCATGTTCTTTATCTCTATGAAAAGGTACAGAAATTACCCACATTTTTCGTTATACTGAGATCCCCTGATTCTCCTTTTAAATAGCAGTTTTAACCAAATTACTACGGACTGCTAGAAACTGACAGAACCACGGGACAGCAGCATTAGAAAATCATATCTCCCAGACCGTTAATCGGATTTGGGCGATCTTGGCGGCCAACGAAAGCTAAGAACATAACCTACAACTCTCTAGGAGATCCAAACTCCTAATTCTGCCTCTAACCACATGAAACTGGCCGCGCAACATTCTGGACAGAATTGCAACTTTAACAGACCGACTTCAATCTTGCCAAAACTACTCGATTTCGGTTCTACGACTAAACACACAACAACAAGCGAAGCTAGTTACCCTTGGCGCAGCTGAAGATCACGAACTCGGATGGGATCCTGCTTTCTTCTCTTCTCCTTCTCTTCTCCCCTCTTCCTTCCCTCTTCTCCTCCTCCTTCTCTTCCTCCTTAGCCACCGCAATGGGGTCCTTCTTCTACCTTTGGACAGCAGCAATGGGGACTTGGAGGATGCTTGGGAGGGTGGAAGGGGAGGTAACCATGGAGGAGGCGCGAGAGAGGGGGTGGCGGCCACCAAGGGAGAGGGGTGGGGCGTGGGGAAGTGGGAGGAGGGGCTGCGGTTAGGGTTTGGGGGAGTGGTGCCCTTTGGCCGGCTGCCCTTGGGCTCCCATGGTGGGCCCAAGCCCAGGAGTGACTAAAAACACTGATTTCCCCCTTTTCAACTATTGAACTGCGAAATTAACCAAAAGGTCCTCCACTGAATTCTCTCCCGAATATTTAATCTCCCCCGATTAAGGCTTAACACACTTTCGGGGTATTACAGCCCAAGTGCCACCTCACGCCTAAACCCAGATCCAATCTCCATAAACCTAGTCTACCGTGAGCCATCTCACTGACATGTGGGTCCCACATGTCAGGCCGTTTGTCACCCCGTCCGAACGTTCTTCGCTGACGTCAGCGTTGCGCAATATTCCGATTTTTCTTCAGAGAAATAATTCGGGAAAATCCAGAAAATCAAAATTAGGGTTTCTTTTTTTGATTTAAACTTCCAGAGCTCATAACTTTTGCATCCTAACTCCGATTGAGCCCATTCAAATTTCTAAATTTGTCTAAATTCAAGCTCTATTTATCTGAGATTTTTATTTAATTTTTGGAGCTTGTTTTGCCTCTGTTATTTATTTGTTTTGTTTGTTTGTGTCTGTTTATGAGTAGACGTCGATTCGTCGGGAATTTTGTGGAAGAAGGAGCACCTCAAGATCAAGACCAGTACATAGACCTTTTCCAAGGCAAGTCATACCTTTGATAATCTTGAACCCAGTTTTCAAATTATTTTGTGTTAAATTATTGCATTCTACTTTAATTATTTATTTAAATGCTTTGGGCATAGTTATTATCCAAATTGTTATCACACCTTGGCCTTGTATGTCATAATTCCTTGTCACCCTAGATTGGTTATTAGTTGGTAATATTATAGCACCAACGTGGGTTGGTTAGATGCGAGTACAATTGCTTAGCCATGCTACGAGTCTCACATCTCATGAGATTTGCAAATATGAACTATGACTAAGTGACTATGGAACTTCGTGTAAAACTGTGTGCTATGTGTTATTACTTCGTGATGGCATGTGTTGCACTAAAACCAACTGGGTGGTAAAATATTTAGACTGAGGCAAGTGGTGGAGACTGTGTGACATGGTGGTCTATGTGATGGGAATGATAATCTTTGTGACTTAGTTAGAAAATGGAAGTCTTGCCTTGGTCAATTAAGGACTTAACTTTGTGCGCCATTGAACTGAGCCTTACTGTACGACCACATGCCTGGTATGGGACGGCCTAACTTAGTAACTTATGGATTCTCGGCATTGATGTTCGGTGGATAGGTTAGGGTGTGTGACAGGTGGAGGTGTGACTACTTGGTGGTTGCATCGCGGGACGATCGTCTTCCACGTCCAAATGTGTGTGTTATACCAATTCTATGTGAGCTGGTATAGCGGTTTGTAAGCACACCTGGAATGTCAATGTTTGAGATGAAGTTTCGAACTGTTTTGTTACGATTGGTGCTTGCTACACTAGTTGTATCTTGTGGGTAAAGTGTACAACCTCTGAGAGTGTTTAATCAATCTATTCGAATAGCGCGTCATGATCATGGACATGCTCGGGATTTCACATGAGGGTAGTTTTCATAAAATGTGGGAATGGGAGTGTGTGACCTCAATCATATGGCTATGTGAAATAATCTGTTTAGCTTTGTGTCTTTGTGGAAACAACTGTTAAATTAATATTGTCTATTTGTTTTGAATTATGTTTTCAATCTATTATTGTATTCAATTGCAAATGTTGCTTTTATGCAAAAGAATCACAGAAGCCTTTTCTTTGGAATAAGACTGCATCTATACATTGCATTCTGTGGTATGATTTGCGAGTACGGTTGTGTACTCACGCTTGTTATAAAACTTGCGCCCAAACCTACAGAAGAGGAGTTCGCTGAAGGCTGATCGTTCGTTAAGGTCTAGATCTCAGTCGGTTGCCTGTGGTGAATTGGTGGGATCTACGCTGGAGTTATTTTCATTCCGCTGCTGTTTATTTCTCTGTTAGCCCTGCGTGGCTTAATAAGTGTAAACTCGACCATAAGGTCAAAACCCTTATTTGTTATTCAAATTAATCGTTTACTTTATTTATCGCTTGTGTGGATCGATATTTACCTATGTTAACCCTGTGTGCACTAGCGTGATCCTGGACTAGTGCAGTATACACAGAGGGTTGCAGAATCGTAATTCTGGGTCCCGACAGTCGGGAAGGCGTTGTAGAACGTTAATGGAAGCGTTTTGTTATATGTTGTATTTATTTCGGTACTTACTCAGAGGCGAGAGGCTTGGTTTAGGGACATCTTCTTTACCTCCTACCGCAGCGCTTTGCGGAAGGCAAGTACCTTGTTGTTCATATGCTTGGAGTATGATGCATGCTTGATGACTGAATTGTGTTTTTCTGATATCCATGAGAATATTCAAAGATTATGTCCTTTTCTTATGTGTTATATACATGAGTATATATATGATGTCTTTCATAGTTCATACTTCAGTTCATGCATCCTCATTCATGTTTTATCCACGGGAGTGGAGAGTGAGTCCCACCATTCTAATGTGGGCAGTTTTGGACATTGTTATGTCCCATCCACGGGAGTGGATAGAAAGACCCATCAATTCCAGTATGGGCACGTAAGACCCATCAATTCCAGTATGGGCAGATTGGACACCTGTATGAAACGTTCTTCATACGGGATTTGGATCCCCGCACTTTTGTTAAGGTGCGGGCTTAAGTGAATACTGACGGGTGTGTCACTAGCTATACCGGTATAAGCATGTGTGCAGTCCATCCTTGATTACATTCATTCATTTCATGTTTTTCTTAAGTGCTCATTTGAGGCAATGTTCGCATTCTTAAATGGTGATGTCCTGTTTGTATATGTGTTCTGTCTCTTTCACTGTACTTGCTGAGTCGTGGACTCACTCTTGCGTTGTTTGTTTATTTTAGGTAACCCCTGATGTTGGCTCACTTGGGAGGGAGTAGACACGCACTACTTGTTCACATCATCCAATTCATGTTCAAGATTAAATTTTAGTTCTAGCTCTCATTTGTTAATGATGAACTGTAATAATTAAATTATAATTGGCGAAGGAAGGATACCTTCTCCACATTGTTGTTGATTTATTACTGCATGTGAACTTTCATTAGCAATGAACTGAAATAAATATATTAGATGGTGAAGGAAGGATACCTTCATCATGTCTTGGTTGTTTTTGATACTGCCATTAGTTGATACTCGTGTGATTAACAACATCTAGAAGTACTGTGATATTAATACCGTCAATACCCCCTCATTATCCATGAAGATAATGATGCTTGTATTACAAATGCAAATGGGTTATGTCAAGAGCAACATCTCAAAGCACATTGCTCCTAAATTTTCTATCCTCATAAAATTCAGAAGAATAGTGAGGTAAAAGATCCTGCAAACAAAGACTAGTGAAAATCCAGTTGATTTATTCACTAAGTCTTTCCCTGCATCTAGTTTCCAAAGATGCATTCATAGCATTGGAATAAGACGGTTTAAAGAGTTGTAGAGTTTAGGGGGAGTAAATCCCTAGATCATAACCCTTATCAAATCCAGATGATTTATCCAAAATTTTGAAGATTGAATGTCGAATATTAAACATTATACTCTTTTCCTTGGTGAGTTTTTCTAAAGTTTTCTCATATGAAAGTTTTTAGTGAGATAACAAGTGTAATGCAACTTACGAATGTAATGTACTCTTTTCTTCATTCTTTTTTCCCTAATGGGTTTTTGGAAGGAGTATTTGATGAGATATTTGTATATCGTTGTCTATTGCCGAAGGGGGAATGTTACGAAACCTAATTTTATGAGCAAAAGACTAAACCGCCCCTAGAGGGCTTTCACTCCTATGAGCTATAAATACGAGGACCCCATGTACATGTGACATACATATGAATAAAGATCACGGATCTCCTTTATACACTTGTGTTCATCCTGCTCCTATTGTGTTCATGTGATTGCTCATGTATGGATTGATCTATGAGTCAGCAACATGATAACTACCGACTTCTGAACAGTTTCATCCGGTTTTAAATATAGAGGATGTAAAATAACCAGTTTTAAAGTAGATGGTCTAAAGTGGACTAACTACAAAGTAGATGATCAAATGTGGTCTTTTTCTTTCAAAATCCATCACCTGAATCCATGCATGTGCTTCCATAGTTGCACACACTGATAGAACTAATGATATGGATCAACTAGCAATACTAGATGACACGTGTATGTGTGCCAAATCTTCATGAAACTGTCGCAATATTTTCTTCTTCTTGACTGAAGCAAACAATACAATGGCCTTCTTCTCTTTTCGCTAAAACAACAAGAATACGGTTTACTAGATCAAGGTGATATAAAGCAAATCGCGAACATGGACAACACGTGAACCAATCTTCAAGAGAGAATCATGTGGATGATTCACATGGAATCACGGGGATTAGAGGGCGGCCGCACAACCAATCCTTGCGTCAATCACCAGAAACCTATATCTAATTAATAGATGTTGTGTATCTATTAATTAGATATAGTTATGTATATAAACACTCGTTAAGCACCGGTGCCTACTTAAGCATCGATGCTACAAAATAAGCATCTTATCTGTCCTACGTGGTAAGAAAAATCAGTTTTTATTTGCTAAGTAGCTCTCTAAACACCCGCATTGTACATGCTCCTATGATTATGATTCCTATTTTATTTTAGAGGAGAATTAGAGGACACTTTACAAAGCCATAAGGAGTAGTCACGGAGAACACATGTAACAGCCTAAAATTCCTAAGTCGATTAGTTAAGCAATCTAATGTGCATTTCTGAAAGTGTGGACTTTGAAAAACTTTTTGTGTAAACCTTATGTTGGAAATCCTTGGGTTTTGAAGACTAGAATTTAAACCTAGAAATCAATTACTTCTTCTCTAATTCAAAAGCTCATATTGATTTTGGGGCAAAACTAAAAAGGTTTCCATTGTGTGAATGTTTTAGCTGGATTCTATATTCTCCGATATGCTTGTTTTAATTTTCTGGAATTTTTGGAGCTTATTTAGTTCTCTATTTAATTTGCTTGTTCAAAATTTGAATTTGAATTTAAAACACAAACCAATAGGAAAATAAAATAAATGGAATTGAAAATTAAAAATCTAAACTCAGCATAAATATTCTAAATATAGATTGAGGAATTAATTAAAGCATGTTTGCAATTTTCTCACACCAAGTAATAATAATCAATATTTAATCGCATGGTTTGAAAGTCTGCATTTAAATTTAATTATTTTATTTTGATTTCTTGATTCGCATGCATCACAAAAATTATATCATTATGCATGCATTAGTATCCTCGCTTTCTTTTCCGGTTCGACCGGCTCCAGATGTTTCGCCTGCATGTCTATTCTTTTTCCCAACTTCTCTCCTCACAATCACAACCAAAAACCAAAAAATCATGCAACACATGTTATACCGTTGCAATCATCGTCTTGAGAGCGTTCTATTTTAGCAACTAGCTCACGCATACGAGGTCATTGGAGCAAGTTGGAGAAAAGGAGAAAGAAATACATTGCTATTTATTCCTGTCATTTCATTTTCCAACAGAGCCACTACACAATCATTTCTTTTCCACCTCCCAGCCGAACTACCCTTCCACCCATGCAATCTTTCTTTTGTTTGTGTGTTCACCTCACCATTGCACACCAATGCCTTTCCCATTTTTTTTTAGCACAGCCGAATCCTTCTCCCACTGCCGTCCATTGCCATTCTTTATTCCTAACCACTGCTATGTCTAACCGAGACCAGATTCTATAGGATATTTTTCCCGAACACAGCACCACCCACTGCTTTCCATGCCCAGCCAAATCAAACAACCATTCACCTCACTGCCATCTATCTCTTCTCCCAACAGAGCACTCCCATCCTTTCTTTGTCCCTCACGCCGCTTCTCTTTGCTCCCCACCAACACAGCACTCCAAGCCAACTCTCAGCATTTCTAGTCTTCCCAAGCTCCTCTTTTGTACATGTTCATTTCATTTCTTCTCTCCTTCCAATCACTCCAAAGAACATAAAACCTGCTCATGCATGCTATGACATGGTGTTCCTCATCTCATAAGCATCCCACCCTTACAATTAGTTTTCGCATGCGAGTTCGTTTGAATATTTTGCGAGAGGAGAGAGGGAGCTAGTGTGTGGCACACACTGTGCTAGTAGCACTGTTGCCAGGCAGCATGGCGCAGCAGCCCGGAGCTTGTTGCAGCAGCTCGGTGGCTTGTTGTGGCCGGACAAGAAGAAGGGAGCTAAGGTGCTGCATGCATGGCCAGCGAGCTCGGCGCAGGCTTGGTGGTGCACTGGTGCACGCGGCCCAGCACTCGGGTGCGCAGCGGAGGCGCAGCGAGGTGGCCGGCGCCCAGCGCGCGGCGTCGACGCGGCGAGCAGTGGTGGCCAGTGGCTTGATGTCGCGACCGAGGCGAGGGGGACGGCGACACGGGGCTGGCGTGGCGCTGGCCAGTGGCACGGCCGAGGCGAGGAGGCAAGGCCCGGGCGTGCGCATCGGCACCGTGCAGCGGCTCAGCGCGGTGCATGCAGCCGAGCCGTGTATGCACGCGGCCGGGCCCGACGGCGGCGCGACCCTTCGGCTCCATGCGACGCTGAGACGGCACCATGGGGCGGGGACAGCGCACTGCATGTATGTCGGACATGCATGCATGCATGCGAGCTGCGGCTCCGTAAGGGTGACCGAGAACGCGGCGTCGAGAGAGGAGCCGAGACCGTGAGAGCAAGGCCGGCGCATGCATGTATTATGCATGTGGCACGGCAGCCCCGGACAGTGCGGCGTGGGTCGGTAGCAGCTCGGGACGCGGCGTCGAGGGAGAGCAACGACGGGAGATGGCGCATGCATACGGCGGCACCAAAGACGCGGACGTGGACACGGATGGGAGGCCGAGCGCGGACGCGGACGCGGACGAGATTGGCGACAACTACAGCGCATCCGGACGATCACCGAGAAGGCGACGTCAGGTGGTAGTCGGATGCCTAGCACGTGCGACGGTAAAATCTTTAGTTAAACCGTGTTTATATTAATTAGTGGTCCATGTTGCATTCTCATCAAAAGCATTGTTGGCTTTGCCCAGGAGAAAGCTCACTCATGGCTCTCCCTCTCTTGGTGTTTATCTGAAACACACACACGAGGAAGAAGCACTCAAACACACAAGGCTTGTATTTCTCTCTTCAACTCAACTAGCTGAATACATGGTTTAAATAACACAGGCAAGGACTCGATGCATGCAGTCCAAACAACCTGGACCGCTTCCTACTGAGCTACGTGCGTCACGACTTCGGTAGCTCCACACGTCGCCAACTACATGCAAGCACACACACATATTCTTAAGCCATACACATCGTGGCCTAATGACTCGCCTACTGAAACAACTAAAGCATCTACATGCAACTTAGCTAACACACGACTAAATAACTCGTTACACAACACTACATGTCAAGATTAATTCCAACAAGCATGGTATTTTATTATTCTTGCATGTTTAAATGTGTTTAACAAATGCATGATTTATTTTAATTAGGAACTAATTGATCACTCAAAAATTTGCTTAACAAATGAACTAATTGATCCCATTTCTATTAGTAAAAGCAAAGTTTATTTTTTAGCTGTTATCACTTTCCTGCTAACAATTATATTTTTATATATTTTTTTACTGCTCAGAGGGCATTATTGGTGAAACACTGAGCAAATTCAGCATATGGAGTTTGTACATTACTTTTGTCTTAGCTGTTGCAAGATTTATCAGACTACAATGCTCAGACTTGAGAATGAGGATACCTTATGAGAATCGTCCATCTTGTGACAGGTATGTTAAACATTTGCTTGTGACTAGGGATGAAAACAGTTCAGATATATAGTTTCCGACCGATCCAAACTATTTTCAAATACTGATTCTGTCGGCTCGGATATTTATCGGATCGAAAACGAACAAGGATTTTTTTTGTCGGAAACGAATACGGATTTGGTTTCTCGCTATCCGTCAGATACGGATATAGATCCGGATTATCCGGAGATTTAGGGCCCCGGATATCTGGAGTGTATATCCCCTATTTCAGCCCAGGCCATTTATATGATACTTTAGTAGCCCATTATACATTAACATATACATCAATACATGGAGTCGGTGAAGGAGCCCTAGTTAAAAAAAAGATGAACTCACGAGTGTTTCAATCAAATAAACTAGTTGTGTGTTTTCATTGATTTTGTACATACAGTTTTCAATCAAAACATGATTAATGGCATAACAGGAACAAAATAGTATGAATAAGATGTTTTAACATGATAGAGTAATCATATTAAACCGTGAAATAGTATGACTCTTAACATGACAATCTCTATCACCACGCTTCTTGTCCACCGAGCCATCATGCTTGAAATCACCATAATCATCTACTAAGCCATTATTCGTAAAAGCTAGTGATGAATTATATGTGATAATATCAAGTATCACATGTCGGCACGCAGACCACTAGACAATAATATGTAACTCGATGGCCATAACACAGCATGACACGTAGGCCATGAAAAATCTATACATGCATCACATACACAATGGACTATACTATTCACATCAATCTCTGTAAAAAGTGTTATGTATAGAATTCATTTCTATCGGGTGACAAACACATAATACTATATAATACGACAACGATTAACTAGCACAGCGGTCCTGCTAGTCGATTAGTGGGCGGGGTTCAAAGGGGCAGGGGCCTTCGCGAGTCGAGGGCAGTGTTCTTGGAAAAATTTTCCGGGACATGAATCTTATTCACGTAATCAAGCATTGAAAATTCATCGGATTAATCATATTAACCCTATTCCAAACCAATTTGATCACCGCTTCCATACGATTAAGCATCGCGGCATACCCCGGTGGTGGAATTCTGATCGGTAGGAGTATCATGCAATACGATCGTAAACAAGTGCAGTTAATCATCTGGTGCTATCAACTCATACCTCTCGCAAACACATCTACTATCGTCGAAACCACTTTTGAAAATTTCCATTTTAACTAAAATTTATTTTAAAATAGGTTTCAAACATGTCACTATCACAGAAATTATAATTTTTGGAAATTGATCAAAAACTGAATTATTTTACACTAGAAATGCTTTTAACTTTGAAAATTCTTAGAAAATGTTTCTGAACTCCAAATTAGTTGAAACAAATTATTTTGGCCTTATAATTTTATTATCTATTTATATATGTAATCCTTTTCCCTACTACTATTTTGCAAATTTTTACTAAATAATTAAAATTCAATAAATAGTAACCGAGCTCCATTTTTGCATCATTTTTCCAAGATGCTGATTTTCAAACTGCTATAACTCTCACATACTAAATCCAAATAGAATAATTCTTTCACCGAAATTCATCTAAAATCATGAACTATCCACTGTATAATTTTCATACATTTTGGAAGATATTGAATTTTTTGATATTTTCGGTGTTATTGTTCTTATACTATGTTTTTGTACGTTTGTTAGTTTACCAAGACTCGAGTGTGATCGAGAGTGGTATTTAGTAGTACTTAGACCATCCCTAACAAAGGAAACCAATCCCCTCCTTTGATGCATGTTGAATTCTTATCTATGTTGAATTTCAAATATTCTATGCATTGCTTAATTTCAAATACTCGTATGTCAATTGGGTAGAATTAGTTATATCCTTTTGCTGCATTTGCCCTCCTTTGAAAGTTGTTTGCCCTGTTACCTTGAATGATTAAGGTTATATGTTGTATGGGTTTGTTTGCTAATTTGTAGAACGATGCTTAGCCGAGCAAGTAGTTGTAGTCGAAAGCGGTTGATGGAGCTAGTCCATCGGGCGATGGATTGAATCGAAGCTTGATGAAATTTGAGGATTATATGAATTGGATTATGTTGGATTGAGGAATATGTCCAGATCTTTGAATCTAGTTTTTCGTGGACTTGTTGGGTGGGGGTTTTTGTGTGTTGGACTTAGATGGGTGATAGGGTGATGAAGGGAGGTTGTTCCGGATTTATGTAGCCCCGTCTGGGTATTTGAGGACCGGCCTGTGATGTGATGAACCAAGTTTTACGTGTAACCATATGTCGGGATAATGGCGAAGGCTTTGCTAAATAATTTGTTGTGTGTTAGCTATCAAAACATAATTAGATTTATAATTATTGTTGTGACTGTTTAATTATTGTGTTGTCAATCTAATGGGGGCATGTTAAGTGTCGTCTTATTTACCCTTAAGGGTCTCTTATGCGCAAGAGACTTACTTACACAACGGGGTTCACCTGTGGTTCAGGTGACCGACAGTCTGCCATGGGATCTATTTCCTCGGGTGGTTTGATAGTTAGGACATGACATTGTAACGGTCTCGTTATGATATCTTAGTCACACTCCAAAGGAAAAGTGCATTGGCCAACATTAAGAGATATTCATATCGTGTGGGTAAAGCTGCACACCTCTGCAGAGTTTATAAATCTATTCGAATAGCCATGTCCCCAGTCATGGACATCACTTGTGGGAAAGCATGCACAGTTAACTTATGGGTTTGGGTTGGGTTATGTTGATAGGTCATGTGTTAACTTGTTCAAATCTTGTATGTTGTCATGAACGGGAAGTTCACGTGTTGATTTGTTGAGGAATGAATTGTGTCATGAATGGGAAGTTCATGTGTTGATTATATTTGGAGTACCTACTGTTGTTGATCATGAATTTGGGATTACCTACTGTTATATGATGTTTCTAAAATATTTTACAAATGACAATTTGAATCTATATCATTTACCTCAATGAAAACTTGCTTTATGCTGAAAATTGACTAGTATAGTAGCCTTCCTTCGACACTTGAATGAATTTATTATATGTTGCTATTTCTAAGCCTTGCGAGTATATTTTTTACTCAGTTGGATTGTCCATGTTGCAGGGGTTAAGTACTACAGACGCTACGACTTTAACTCCAGTTGGTTGCTTCTGGGTTTGGGCATGCCAACTTGGTTTTTCTCTTTTATTTCTTTATCTATCTTCTGCTGCGATTTAATTTGTTTATAATTAAATTTGGATGTTCGGCCCTCTTATGCAAAAAAATTGGACCATAAGGTCATATTTTGTTGATGTTGTAATATTATTTCTTTTATTCTTGTATATTGTGTATGGATGTGAATGTAGTGTTGTATATGATATGTGCATGTTAGTCACTGATCTTTGGGAGCTAATATGAGACACATATCCTGGCACTCGAAATCGTTTTTGTTCCTTGTTAAGCGTTGTACCTCCGGTGCAATCACTTAGCTTGGAATGGGTCCGATTTCGAGGTCGTCACAACACAAGTCATAAACCAACTCATCCAAAGCAAGAGGTGAACGAGAGTATTAGAGACTAAGTTATTCGTTAGCACTAGATTCTTATATAGGGCAAGGACTCGAGGGTCCTAAAATATTCGAGAGGGTTGTGAGAGAGTGACAATCCCTTATTTTTTTTTTTTTTTGAAATTGTGCTTAATATTGTAAAAAAAAGTTGTGCTTAAGGAGTTTGCGTTCGACTTCGGCAAATCTTTCTCTCTCATTGTTATCATTTTATCGTCGTTATTTGATTCTCTCTACAAGATTCATATACTTTGTTCTTGATACTATGTACACTTGTGTCATTTCTCATAACTCTGATCCGATTTGGGGTTGCTGCGTGTGTAAAAGGTATCAAAGTATGTATAACAGTTAACCCATCACATGCATTAGCTATCCTATATCTGTTGTAATCACTGTGTTTCAGTTGAGTTGAATAACAGAACAAAAGAAAACGGCACAAGTTGAGTTCACGTCATAAACTGTCTTTCTGTTCTCAACGTCTTCCCCGTGAAAGTATACGTTGTGTCCTGGTGTTCGTGTGTGTTTACCAGGAGTCTGCCAACACGCGCGCGAACCCGCGTTTCTCACCACAACATGACTTAGTTATGTATAGATGGGATAATTTGAAAAGAAAAATATCCGGACAATTGTCATAGCACATAGCTGCAATTTCGAAAGCAATTTGGTCAAAATTTGGGGAGCAAGCTGATGCACATTTGGGAGAAAATCCGTACAATATGTGTGTAAATTCAAGATCAAATTAGAGAGCAAGACGATGCTAATTTGGGAGCACATTGGTACAAATTTTAGAAAACTAGTAAAAAATGTGTAAATTCGAGATAAAATCTGAAAACAATTTGAGAGCAAATCGGTGCAACTTTGGGAGCATATCAATTCAAATTTGTGCAAATTGAAGAACACATCGGTGTGAATATGGAAGCAAAATTGGTAAAAATTCGAGAGCATAGTGTAAATTTTGAAGTCTACTAATTACAAATTCAAAAGTGTTGCCGTTGAGAAATTTCCAGATCAATGGCATTGCGTCCCTACGAATGGTGCAATGGTCAAGCACAAGGTGGACTAAGGTGTGCCAGCCAGTTTGATCGAAATTAGCAAAGAGATGCGAACCGGCGGTGATCACCGATAGAAAGATCACTTGGGCAAAAATTAATTCTGAACGACGTACACGTCGATGAGATGCAATATCGAAAAGAAACACCTCTCAGCTAGGCGTAAACCGATCAAGATCAAAACGTCGATGCGAAGCAATATCGAAATGCGAAGCAATATCGATTAACATCGAATTACAGAGGGTAGGTTGGGTCTACTGGTTAAAACTAAGACTACTCCTAACATACAGAAAAAGTAAAGATACATGAAAGGTAAATTTGGATGGTCGAGGACGATTTCTACATGTAGCCTCTAGGTCTTGTTTAACCCGTAGTTGCGTGCGAAGAAGAGCTTCCTGCGATGCACGAAACAAGTCTTAGGCATGTAGATGATCTCTTCAGGTCGGTTTGATCGTGCGGGTCTAAGCACGTCGTCTCCGCTGCACCAACCTCACCACCTCTAGGTCAGTGGCACCGGACCGCCTCAAGCACCACAATCAGAGAAATTTATGCGGATTAGCAGCAAGAGGAAGCTTCGGGGATCCTGGGGAGCATTACCGGCATTGATATTGCAAGCAATGTTTCTGGGATTGGGAGAGGTTGGAGATAGAGAGACTCGGGAGGGGGGAGAACGCGAGGTGGGCCAACCGGTCTGTAGATCAGCCTGGGGAAACCCAAATGTTATTCTTTGGAGGCGTATATTTCACAGGTGCCTCAAAATTCACCAAACCATACTCACCAAATCATACTCACTTTTTTCTACTGTTGGATCGTATATTTCACAAGTGCCTCAAAATTCACCAAATCATACTCACTTTTTTCTACTGTTGGATCAACATCTTGTGTCTCACATTCTATCCCACTCTTACCTATATAATTCCCAGTCCTACCCGCTAACCCTAACCCACTTAGCCATCGCCTCCACCCCCACACCCATCTCCACCCCTATGCCTCCGCCTCTTGCCGCCTCTCCAGCACTACCTCTGGCACCGACAAGCTCCTCTGCCACCCGCCACCTCCTTCTCCACCCCTCATCCAAATCCATGCCATCACCGCTGCCCCTTTCTTCCTCCTCTCCGACGTGATTCCCCTGCGCTATCCTCTTTCTCGTCTAGGGCGGCTACCGCTACCAGATACACCACCACCTCCTAACCACTACGGTCCTTTTAGCACCCGTCGACCTCCACCACCCTCCTCCACCCCCACGATAAAGACGGCGCTATCACCGCCTCGCCGACCCACCACCGCCGCCGCCGTGCTTCCACCACACCCCGTCTTCCCTCTACGCCGGGGCGCACCAATGAACCCAAACCCTAAACAGGTCAACCCACACCCTTATTCGTCGGCTGCCGTTACCACTGTCCATTGCTGGAGGGGATAAACCACACGAATCGTGATTTTTGGCATTTTCAGTCTCCTGTTAATTAGCAAATCCGTTATTCTTTTAGGCGCAGTACAGCTTGCAAAAAAAAAGTTTTCCCTAGTGCAGTAAACGACTGTGTTTTGTGTTGTAGTGCTAAGGCCATCAAAGCAAATCCCGAACACACAACAATATATAGTTATTTCAGTTCTGTTTCAATATATAAGGTATGCATACTACTTTCATGACATCTTCTGAGCTCTTTTGTTCTCAATTATCTTTCCTTTATCCAACATTTTGTTGGAAATTGGCCTATATGAGTGAGGCTCATTTGCTATAATTCCAAAATATTTATGGTTTAGTACCATATTTCTAAGGCAAGGTGGAGATGATGAACATATAAGGTGGAGTCCTTGTCACTCTTTGAAACATATGACACATGGATGAGGGTGGCATGAGGAGGGCTTTGGCTAAACACACACACACGCGCACACGCACACGTTCGCGTATTTTCGTATGAAAAATCGCGTGACTTGTGACTTGCGACGCCTGTCACTTGGCAGACCAAGCCCACCTTATTTTTACTGAACCATGCATCTCTCTCTCTCTGTTTGAATGAGATTCAAATGTTTGAATTTGAGGCTTTATTGGGTGATGATGATAGGCAGTTACCAGTGGGTAAATGGCTGGTTAAGTGTCAGTTACCAGTGGGTAAATGACTTGTTAATTAAGTGTGTCAGTTACCAGTGGGTAAATGACTATTTAATCAGTCAGTTCACAGTCTGCATCTCTATATATATGTAACACCCAGACCCAAATCTGCCTCTAACTTAATCAAAACCGGCAAACTTCCCTGCTGCAGAATAGCGACAAACTGGCATCCGAAAATTAGACAACTAGAAAACGACCTAAAACAAAGAACCACGGGTTACCCTTGCCGAAACGAAGAGAGCACACAGCGGGGATGAAGACCACCACGAATCATTGCTGGATCCCTTCTTCTCCCTCTTCTTCCCTTCTCTTCTTCCCTTCTTTCTCTTCTTTTCTCCTTCTTCTTCCTCCTTGGCGGGCTGCAGGAGCTCCTATCCACCTTGGACAGCAGCAATGGAGGTGATGGGGAGATGGAGAGGCGCAAGGAGGGTGGAAGGAGGTGGAGAGGTGGGGAGGTGGGGAGATGGGGAGAGGGGCGGCCGGTTGGGAGTGGAGGGGAAAGGGGAGGAGGAAGGGCTAGGGTTTTGGGAGGAGAGCCCCTGGCGGCCACCTAGATGGGCCTTGGCCCAGCCCAAGTTGCCGCCAAAATGCTCTTTCCCTCTAAAACTGCAGACCGACAACAAACCAATAAGTCCCTCCCGCTGTTCCGTTTGATTCTTCCCCGAATAATCGATCTCTCCCGAAATAAAAATTATTCTTCCTCGATTCAAATCTTAACTCATTGTTCGGGATATTACAATATATGCCTGGAGATGTCCAGAGCATAGCGTGTAGAACAATAGCTTCCATTCCTTCTTTCTTCCTTCTGAAAACCTATGCTATTGTATTGCGTCGTCTGAACCTCGCCGACTCTTCTTCTCGGCGTGCACCGTGAAGAAGGGGAGCGGTATCTCCGAACCGTTGCTGCCGTGAAGACCTACATGGGGGGCGGCAATAAGGTTTTTGGGCAGCGCATCTGTGCGACCTCTTGCTGCACTGCGACATCTACATTTCTGCACTGCATCGAGTCTGCGCTGCTTCCTGTTCTTCATCAGACCCATCTGTAAGTCTATCGTGTGATTGATTGACTTGTTTACTTTCTGTTTTTCATATATTGCGAAGTACAATGAGTTGCCTGCTGTCAATACTGTTTTATGCATCATTAGTCTTTTGCAATATTTGTCTTCTAATAAAATTTGGAATTAAAATATTGCCATCATTTTCAACACATTTATGAGTAAATATTGACACACATTATTCCCTCTCTTGTTTCAAAGGCCTTCGCACTGGAGATACGGTGGCCATTTCCCTCTACCATCCTCTTAGTTGTATAACATTCTTAACGGACTTGCTATTTTTCAGTTGCCTGAAAATATATTATCTTTCAGTCGATTTTTTGACCGTCCGTTCTGCTCTAAGATTTGTGCGTTTTCAGTTCTCATTTCGGGCTTGTTTTTGTTGCTGTTGGTTGCAGTTCTCTATTTCCGAATCCGATCTGTTAGCTTCTCAACCCGTTTGGACAGAGATATTAAGTCTGTTTTTAATTTTTATTTGTATTCATTGATACTCGCACCCCACTGTCTCCTTTGTTTTGAGAGAGAAAGAGAGGTGGGGAGGAGAATACGAGGCAGGGAAAGGGAGGTCAAACCAAGGGGAGAACAAGAGGGAGGCGAGCAGCGGGGCGGCGGCGGCGAGCACGCGGGGGCGGCGGCGGCGGCGGCGGCGAGCACGCTGAGTGGGGAGCGGCGAGCACGCTGAGTGGGGAGCGGCGGGGCAAGTGTTCTGCGGTGGGCGTGAGTGGCGAGCAGCGTCCGATGAGCGCTTGTTGCGGGCAAGCGGCAGTGATTTCTAGTGGTTAGCAGCTTGATAGATTGCTATTGTGCGCGACTGCATCTCCCATGGTTTTTTTGTGTGCTGTTGTTGTTTTTTAGAGGCATGATCTATCTTTGTCTGACGATGTTGCCTACTAATTCATGTGATTCCTTGATTTGTTTGTGGATTTTTCCCTTCCTTTCATGAAATCGTGGTTTAAGTAATGTTGCCTAGAGATTAGTTTTAATTTGGGATTCTATGTTTTGTGAATCTGTTCCCATGCCTTGAGATCGTGGTGTTTCTTAGTGAATTCGTATGCAATTGTGTAGATTTCATCTGTGTAGGCAAGGCTATGAAATTGCTCTGCTTGCTCAGTTTTGGTTACTTGCACTTATCGAATGTTGATATGTACAGTAGGGCGCATGCTGTAGTTTTGTAATATGAATGTTGCGCTTCTGCATCTGTATGATGACAGGTGATTAATTGTACATGTTATACAATCAATCATTGGAAACTTGGCTCTGAGAGACTATGGTGAGTGTGATTAACTTTCATTAGTACTTTTTATGTCATGTTGTGTTTCTTCTGGTTCAGAGGAATATCAACACATATGCTTGTTTGTCTATCTTTAGCAGCTACATGAGCACTATTAGATATGCTAGAATGTTCTTCAGAAAATGAGAGAAAATGTTTCCATTTTCCAGTATATTAGCACCCGTTTTTCATGATGATTGGCCTGGGGAGCACTAATCTAGCTTGTAGATAGATTACCCTCTGTTTGGTTTTGTGCATTGCATGTTGCCTGGTGTCATCTCATGAGAACTTGAACCAGGAAGACACAAATGAGGGTTATCAAGCTACACTGAAACTAACATCGGATGTTTTCTTCTCAGGTCACTTAATGATAACAATCGCGATGGAAATCTGTCAGATGCTTTTGGCTCACTCACTGGACTTGTAAATTTGTAAGATCCTCGTATTTCTATCTTTTTTTTTCTTTGTACTTCGCCTTACTCTTCATTTGTACTTGCTCGTAAGCCTCAGAGTATTCATTTTTCCCCCTTAAGAGGGTTGGCTGGCAAGAGGTTAACTGTTAACTGGTTATGACATCCGAGCTTTCGTCACAGGGATATTTCTTCCATCAACTTCAGTGGTCCATTACCACTTTCACTGAGAAGCCTACCATCACTGACTTCATTGTAACTTTGTAAGTCTACATCAATTTTTGTCTTGTTTACGCCTTATATTTTACATTTTTCATGACCTGCTATTTCACAGCACATGCAAGATAATAAACTATCTAGGACCCTTAATTTCTTGCAGATCTGCCTCAAAGATTTTGTAACACCTCACTCCACAAGAGCCAAGAATGCTACTACAGATCCTTACACAAAACTAAACTAAGACAATTTACTAAATTTAATGAGTTTCCTTTGTATTTCTACATCACATGGGTTTCAACAGTTAAAGGGAGTTATAACGGCATCTGCAATATTCAAGATCAACTATAAATACTCAAGATCTTACTAATCATTGAACAAATCCTCAAACTTCCAACTAGACTACTCTTCATTATTACAAATAATCCGATACGGTAACATAAACAAGTTAAATCTTTGATCGTAGCTTATTTAATAAGGCATGATCCGAGAATCTAGGTTCATGACGTTGTGCGTGCAAAGCATAACACTACTCCCTCCCATGCATATCTGCGCTTGATCCGGTACCTAAAAACAAGAAAGCAAGAGTGAGTCCACGACTCAGCAAGTACATAAATAAAAGACGCATAATTCAATCCGAACATCAACATCCATATATAGGAGATCAACAATAACACAACTCACATGCAAATGCAATGCTCGTGGTTCCTTTCTCTTTAACTTTCTTTGTGCATTACACCGGTAATGCAAAGTATGCAACCGTCGCCGCATACCCATGCCTGTGCGCTCACGCACAGGGACCAATTGCCCAATACTCCGCAAGTATTGGGGACCTCATGCCCACACTCCACGAGTGTGGGGATCTCAAGCCCGTCACATTCATGACGGGGACCTCAAAGATGTGCATGCTTGGTCATCACAAGACAAGGCCTCAACATGATATAAAAATGCATATGCACCATCTCTTTTCAACATCAAGCACCAATGGCGGTAACAACATTCATGAATAAAGGCAATAACGACATTCATGAATTAAGGCGATAACAATATTCATGAATAAAGGCAATAACAACATTCATGAATAAAGCATATCCATACTTTGAACATTCACCACTCTAATTATGCACACTTATCAACAGCCATACGACATTAACAAGCATCAAACCCGCATTCATGTCCAAGCAATCACAAACAAGGATCAAACGATGCACTTGCCTCAACCGTGCGGGAACGAAGGACGCGAAGAGGGTGCTGCCTCCGGAACAAGTCCCCCACCTAAACATTCAATTAAGAAATGCTAAGACAGCAATAGAGGACCACTCAAACCATAAAGTAAACACGGACTCACAAAAGTTCCTTTAACGCGAGCCCAGCCCCAATTTCTAGATGTCGCTTGTCCCCTCTGTGGACAGTCATGTTCTAAAATTCATATCTTTTCGTACAGGGATCCAAATTAGGTGTTCTTGGACTTCATTGAAAGGTTATCAATTTCCCCAACTAAACCTAGTTGGTGAGCCTTCCTGTTTCGGCCATCTACTACCCCTAACATGCGAAATAACAGAACATCGTTTTCACGTCAGGTTCTCTGGACAGTACACTAAATTGATCATAACTTTCAGCTCGTTTGTCCAAATTTCGCGTTCTTGTGCTTCCCTGAAAGCTACGACAATTTATCTACAACTTTCGTTATACTGAGATCCTCTAATTCCCCATTTAACTTATCACACAAGTCAGATTACTAAAACCTGTCAAAACACTGACTGGTTCGCAGGACAGTCGCACTAATAAATTCATAACTTTTGCTACAGAGGTCCAAATAATATGATCTAGCACTTCATCGAAAGCTATTGACGTCCTCTACAACTCTCTAGGAGAAGCCCAAGACTGAATCCGCACTTAACTATATCAAAACATCTGTCTAATGCGATCTGTCCTGAGGAGACAGAAATACCGACATTGCTACAACAATCAAAAGATGCATCTACTCGGGGGAATCCGGGGTTACCCTTGACGAACGCCGATGACCAGGATGCCGCCCACGAACCTTCACCCTTTCCTCTCCTCTTCCCTTCTCCCTTCTTCCTTCTTCTTCTTTTTTTCTTGGCCGGCCACCACAATGAAGAGGCATCGGAGGAGAGGGGCACCACCATGGAGGAGAGGGATTGCTACAGTACCGTGCTACAGTGACGGCAGTGGTACTGTAGCACGGAATTACTGTAGCAACCTAGGGTTTCCCCTCCTCCTTTTGTTGGTGGTTGATTTTCTCATGGGCCACTATGGCTAATTTCCCCCCTTATGGCCGGCCACCACCTCCCACCTTTGGGCCAAATACAAATGGGCTCGAGGCCTCGCCCAGTTGTCCAAATTTATTGTAATCCCCTCTTTAACTGCTTAAATAACTATTTTCTATTTGATCCTTCCCTCAATTCGATTTCTAAATAGTCCTTCTCTTTAAATAACTTAATTCTCTCTCGATAATCCTTTCAAATACTTTTGGTGTATTACATTCTACCCCCCTTAAACTGAATTCGACCTCGAATTCTGACCATGCTTACACCAAAGTATAATCACAGCTAAAACTTACTAACATTGCTACGTACCTGCTGTGAATAATTCTGGACATCGCTCGCGCATGCGACACTCCAATTCCCAAGTCGTTTTCCCACTTGGACTTATAGGACCACCGCACCTTGATGCAACTGATGTGTTACGCCTCATCACTTATACCATCCTAACCAGAACCACTCAACAGACAAGACTCGAAGATGCGGTAATGCTCGCTGGTCAACGGCTGTTACGAAACCTCACTCTCCAGATACCTTAAGCATTCTCTCAACACCGGTTCATCCAAAACATTAAATACCCCTCTCCAAGACTCGAGACGGTTCTAGCGAATTGCTATCTTCCGGAATCCCCGCAACTTCCAGAACAACCAAATATACTCTGGGCTATCTATCTCTTCGGCACCAAACCACATAACTTGCACATAAACATTTGGGACTCCCTCTCAGTCGATTCCTTCACCAGAACAAGGAGATCCTCCATTAAGCAGGGACGCGCAACACAACTTATTTTATCAAACTTTAATAATCAGATTCAACTGAAAACAAAGGATTCACAAAGCAATTCCAACTTTCCTCCAAAACACTCAAATCCAAAATCAGAGATTCTTCACGAAAACCTTCCATCCTTCCAACTCGGTTAGCTTGCAACTAAACACCACATAAGCCAAAAGAGAATTCGCTCGAATGTCCAAATCAATTACTTCATTTATTTTCCGAATCGACAAAACCACCTTATCAACATAAGTCAACTCAAATTGTACATGATCTCCATTATAAAAAAAAAACAATTCAAGCAAGAACCAATGGAGCACTTCTCTACTGAGGATCATTCTTTCTCAAATGTTCATTTAAGAAATAATCCCTTTCCTTTTCATGGGTGTGCAGTATTATCACACTAACTCCTCCTCTTAACCGACAATCTCAAAATGATCCTCAAACCGAAAGAACAACCATACTTATTTAGAGAGACTCTTCTAATCCACAAAATGATTCTCTAGTCCACTCCTATCCCAAAGGAATTATTTGACAAATGGTTTCAACGCCTCAATAGAGATTTTTCACCCACAACCACATCAACTCATTCTCATAAAGATAATCAACTTCGAGTTCTCAAAGACACATACTCATTTACTTTACCCAAAGTATTCTATCAAAGATCAACATACTATTCAAAATTCGCTCATTCATCTACCTCTACACATACTATTGGGTCTCCAAGATCCTATCATAAAAATACAAAGCCCAAATTCAATCTCCAAGTTTTCTACCATGAGTTTCTGGTATAATTGATAGGAAATCCTTAAATTCGTTTACTAAAATTTCACATAGCTCACAATAACCTCGGTTATTATTATCAACATTCCTCACTAATCAGGTAACCGCCCTAAGGCGATTTATTTCACCAATCTTAGGCCTCTAATCCACACCAATCCAATTCAGTTACACAACTACAATATACCCATTCGCAATACTCTAATTGATTGACCACGATTCAAACATACTCAATTACCAACGTCAATAAATAAATAAATTCTTGACCAAGTTATACTTAGAGATAATCTAACTCCCAAAGGGTTACTCACTGAGGCCGAATCATACCTGACAATAACTCAACAATTCATGCTATCCCATTAATTAGCACAACACTTAGGTTTCTCCACACCGCTACTCTCATTAACCTTCACCATCAAAACTCTTCTACACAATCTTACTAAGTATCCAAATACACAATCTTACTAAGTATCCAATTGCGATACTCTAATAAATTTATCAAGAGTCCATACTTTCGATAATCCCAACATCCCAACATGGACAAATGTTCTTGGATCATAATTCGTCATAGGTTCCACTAGTTGTAACACTAATCAATTTTATTTCATCGACAAACCTTCCATTTAAATATAACTCCTCGTATTATAGGTCAAAACCAATTCACTATCTCATCGCTCTTCAAATAGCTTGGTTCCCAAAATTTCACCACTATCATATACTTGTCTACCACCAACCAATCGCTATAATACACTTTATAAGACTTTGGCAACACAAGTTGGTTAATTCCTTTTCAAAAGGAAGAAACAACCAAATACAAGTTTTCAACGACAAGAAAAATATTGCTCCTGGAGTGAGCCCGAGACCAATGTAAATACCAAATATTAATGATCCCGGAAAACAAAATACGAGTCAGTAAATAAGGGCACATGTCCCATAATAAGGAACTTTCAAACCTCCATAAATCATAATAAAACACTGCTATGGAAACCCAAGAAACTCTTAAGCTTTAACAATGAGAAAATTACAGATCACAATTCTTAACTCCAACCTCAAATACTTATGGTACACATTTTCCGTTAATAAAGAAAGAAATTTTCTTTTATTACAACAAGATTTAGGAACCAAACCACATTAATCACTTAGGAACCAAAATGAACCTTCCCACAGTCACATTGCTCAACTAATTTCATCTACTACATAATTCATGAACTCTAAAAGTTCACGAATGCAAAACTCCAAACATTTCATTTAATCCATATTATGAAAAGCAATCAACTTACTTTCTCTCTAGAAGAATTATCACCACTCACAATCTCTTGTAGACTGTATTTCTAACATCAAGAGTAATTCACTCTTAACAAGATTCGTTATTGTCAACCCTTCCTTTAAAAAGTCCTCAAAAGCCTTCCAAATTGTTATTTACTAGATTATCATCTCATCCTTAATTGAGGGTATACCAAATTCTTACAACCTTACTACAACAACCACTTTATTTTAGAGGGAACCGACTACACAATTTACAAGGTTATTCCAAAACCCTTCCATCAAAGACATACTATTATCCGATAGTTCTACCATCACGTAAACATTGTTCATCCATTAAATCCCATCAGTTTATCTTTTAGTGATGCTCAACACCAAACTTTAATAGACAATAATTGCACCTAGCGATTACATACAATCACTAAGTATCCACCAAAGGTTACTCCAAGATTAATATCCACTAAGACAATAATCTAACTCCTTTTGAACTTAACCATCTCAAATGGTTAGATTAATCCATTGAGATCGGTTAATCTAATTTACCAAAGAAGTTTACCAAATGTATCACTCTTAATGATCAACTCAATTCATCAATGTTCCACACTTCTTATCAACTCTATTGATTACAATTAGATATAGCCATACTCTTAATCACAGCTCATCAAGAATTACTACAAGAAACTTTCAAATTTATCAACTTTCCTTTCAAGGATCTTAGTTTGATCGATCATGCACACCATGCGCACCTAACCTGATAATCCATATCATATCCATTAATTGCTTTGATTATAACCTCTCACTTAACCAAGACAAAACATCGCTAAAGGGTTTAACATCTTCTTTCATAAAAGAGAACTATTAATCTTCAACACTCAAAATACCCAAGAGAGATACATTGAGTCAAAGTCTCTACGTACTAAAGGACCTGTAAAAGAAAACTTTCATTAACCAAAAACATCAAGCGAATAAATAGGTCAAGTTTTCCAATAAAAAAGACAAAACTCCAATACAAAGGTTAATCTTGACAATTAACAAAGTTCACCAACCGCGAGATAACTCAACAGTTGGGAAAATAATAATTGATTTACAGGAAAAATTAAGCCAAAGGAAACACACAACTTTTTTCAAAGCAACCCATCAACCGCAATGAACTGATACCCAAGAGAAACTCATCAACCACAACCGGATAAGAGTTGATCAAATCCAAATTCAAGGAAGAGAACAACTCTTCTAAAGATACTCACTATCAACACTTGTACTAAGATATCCGAGGTAACCACTTCCTATTCTCACACCGTGAACGGTGGTGTAACCGGTAAAACCTGGCCACAACCACGACCTCAACCTCTCAAGATGGGTTATCCTCACATAATAATTATATAATCAATTAATGAGCAATCACACTCAATTCATACCAAGAATCATCAATACGATATAACGGAAACGAAAATACAATGCAATGCCCATTCCCATTCTACTGTGCACCAGTGTGTCAAATTTTTAAGTTCATTAACCATTACAAAATTTTAGCAACTTAAGTTGCCTAAGTTATAAATCCAATCACCACGGACCTACAACCCGCTCTGATACCAACTGTAACACCCCAGCTCCACAAGAGCCAAGAATGCTACTACAGTATCCTTACACAAAACTAAACTAAGATAATTTACTAAATTTCGACAGAGTTTCCTTTGTATTTCTACATCACATGGGTTTCAACAGTTAAAAGGGAGTTATAACGAAGTACTGCAATATTCAAGATCAACTATAAATACTCAAGATCTTACTAATCGACTGAACAAATCCTCAAACTTCCAACTAGACTACTCTTCATTATTACAAATAATCCGATACGGTAACATAAACAAGTCAAATCTTTGATCAGTAGCTTATTTAATAAGGCATGATCCGAGAATTTAGGTTCATGACAGTGTGCGTGCAAAGCATAACACTACTCCTCCCATGCATACGCGCTTGATCCGGATACCTAAAAACAACAAGAAAGCAAGAGTGAGTCCACAGACTCAAGAAATACATAAATAAAAGACGATAATTCAATCCGAACATCAACATCCATATATAGGAGATCAACAATAACACAACTCACATGCAAATGCAATGCTCGTGGTTCCTTTCTCTTTAACTTTCTTTTTGCATTACACGGTAATGCAAAGTATGCAACCGTCGCCGATACCCATGCTCGTGGCGCGCACGCACAGGACCAATTGCCCAATACTCCGCAAGTATTGGGACCTCATGCCCACACTCCACGAGTGTGGGATCTCAAGCCCGTCACATTCATGACGGGACCTCAAAGATGTGCATGCTTGGTCATCACAAGACCAGGCCTCAACATGATATAAAAATGCATATGCACCATCTCTTTTCAACATCAAGCACCAATGGCGGTAATAACATTCATGAATAAAGGCAATAACGACATTCATGAATTAAGGCGATAACAATATTCATGAATAAAGGCAATAACAACATTCATGAATAAAGCATATCCATACTTTGAACATTCACCACTCTAATTATGCACACTTATCAACAGCCATACGACATTAACAAGCATCAAACCCGCATTCATGTCCAAGCAATCACAAACAAGGATCAAACGATGCACTTGCCTCAACCGCGGGAACGAAGGACGCGAAGAGGGTGCTGCCTCCGAACAAGTCCCCACCTAAACATTCAATTAAGAAATGCTAAGACAGCAATAGAGGACCACTCAAACCATAAAAGTAAACACGGACTCACAAAAGTTCCTTTAACGCGAACCCACCCCAATTTCTAGATGTCGCTTTGTCCCCTCTGTGGACAGTCATGTTCTAAAATTCATATCTTTTCGTACAGTGGATCCAAATTAGGTGTTCTTGGACTTCATTGAAAGGTTATCAATTTCCAACTAAACCTAGTTGGTGAGCCTTCCTGTTTCGGCCATCTCAGAACACCCTCACTCCACAAGAGCCAAGAATGCTACTACAAGATTCTCATCAGAACACCCCATCCGTCATGAGCCCGGAGTGCTACTAAACAAACTCTAAAAGACTCTAAAGAAGACAATTCTAATAAATTTCTGCAGAACCTCCTTGTAAAATTAATTACTTGAAGGTTCCAACACACGTAATAATCAAATATTAATTAAACTTCCATTCCAAGTCATCAAAGGATAATCAAACATGCTAATAATCCATCATAACTAGAGAGGTATAACATTCCACTACTCCTCATTATTACATTTAATCCATAGCATAAAACAAATCATAATATTCAAAGATCAATAACTCTCTCAAGATCATTCATCCTTATTTAGTTCAGTGGTATGTGTGTGTAGTAGTCTATTTTCCCCATGCATGTCATTCTTGTCTCGGGTACCTAAACAACAATAAAAGCAAGAGTGAGTCCATAGACTCAGCAAGTACATTAAGAAACCATGGCAATAACACATATAAAGGAAATTAACATTAAAAACATCTCGTATGCAAATGCAATGCTCAAGGACTTTTATCTTTAACTTTCGTGTACATTACACTGTAATGCAGTATGCGATCGCCGCCAAGATACTCCATGCCTCAGGCGCGCACGCACAGGACCAATTGCCGTTACTCCGCAAGTAACGGGACCTCAAGCCCACACTCCACGAGTGAGGATCTCGGCCCGCCACATTCATGACGGGATCTCCAAGGAAACATACTTGGACACCACGTGACCAAGCCTCAACATGTTATTTCTATGCAAATGCTTATCATGTAATCATCATCAAATTATCAAAATACAACATCACTTAATCATAGTAAAGCATGAGCATCATTTGAGCAATAACCATACTTAAGCATTCATTAAGTATACCATCTTGCAATGCATCCATACAGCAATTAACACACAATTTAGACAATCATTCAAACAACAATGCACTTGCCTCAACCGTGCGAAGGTGGATGTCGGGAATGAGGTACTGCTCCCGGAGCCAAACCCACACCTGGACAACAATTGAGACAAGCTAAGGCTACCATAAGGGTCTAATAACAAAATCATAAACACAACATGAGTACATCGTCCACTAAACGCAACCCCCAACGTTAAAGCTGGCTGTCAGATTTCTTTTCCAGAGAACAGCCCCATTCGAAAAATCATAACTAAATGTACAGAAATCCAAATGGAGTGATCTTGGACAATCTGAAAAGGTTATTGAATTCCCCTTCTAAACCTAGTTGGTGAGGTTCTCTGATTCGGCCATTTCCTAGCCCTACCAATCTAAACAACAGAGTATCAATTTTCGCGTCGGGTCTCTGGACAGCAACAATGAAACTATCATAACTTTCTCTACGTTCGTCCGAATTTCAAGATCTTTAGTTTTCCTGAAAGCTAGAAGGATTATCTACAACTTTCGTTATACTGGGGTTCTCAGATTTCCACTTTAACCATCACTTTTAATTGGTTTTCTACAATCTGCCTAAATACTGACAGAGCAGTGGAACAGCAGACTTAGAAAAATCATAACTCTCTAACCGTTAATCAGATTTGAGTGAACTTGGCGGCCACTGAAAGCTAAGACAATAACCTACAACTCTCTAGGAGACCAAAACTCCAGATTCATCATCTAACCACACGAAATTTACCCCGCAAGCCACTGGACGAAAGTTGCATTACAGCAGGCCGACTACCATCTAAACAAAGACTAACCAAAATCTCTCCCAAGACTAATTATCCTTCAAGAACAGCATGTTACCCTTGACGACGCTGCCGAATGCGAACCCCGGATGGCGATCCCTCCTCTTCCTCTTCTTCTCCTTCTCTTCTCCTCCTTTCTTCCCTCCTTTCTTCCTCTATGGCCGGCTGCAAGGTGGGCTTCTTCTCCTCTAGGCCGGCAGCAATGGAGGAGCTCTTGGAGGGGAGGTTGGGGGCGCAAGGGGGAGAGGAACCAGGAGGTGGCTGCCAAGGGAGGTGGTGCGCAAGGGGGAAGGAGAGGAGATGGGGGCGGCGGCCAAAGGGGGTGGGGGGGCTCGGCTAGGGTTTGGGGGGGAAAAAGTGGTGCCTCCCCCCCTTGGCCGGCCACCTAAGGCCTGATGGGCCGGAGCCCAGGCCCAGGTTGGCGTAAAAACGCGCTTTCACCCCTGTGCTAGCTGCGAAAATAACTATTTCCTTTTGATCCTTTTACTAATACTAAGAAGTCTCTCCCGAAACTCTTTCTCGAACCTCTCGAACTTTTGGGACATTACACTCTACCCCCCTTACACAGAATTCGTCCTCGAATTCTAACCCAGCCACGCCAAGGGACGGATACGAAAAGACTTAAAGCACAACACGCACTGTAGAGAATAATTCGGATATTGCTCGCGCATGCGCCTCCAACTCCAGTGGCTTCTTTCTGATCTGCTGCGACCAAAGAACTTTAACATACTTCAGCGTTTTGTTTCTCAAAACCTTCTCTGATTTCTCCAAGATCCGCACTGGCTTTGACTCAAAGGTCAAATCTTGCTCTATGAGTAGAGGCTCTAGCGGTACATGATGCTCCGGATCTCGCAAGTACTTCTCAGCATGGATACATGAAAACATTGTGCACTCCACGCATAGACTCGCGCAGTCTAAACGATAAGCCAACTTCCGATTCGAGCCAAGATCGTGAATGGTCCTATGTACCTTGGGCTAAGCTTCCTCTGCACGAACCTCACCACACCTTTAGTGGGGACACTTTCAAGAGCACTGATCCCCACTTCAAATTCCAAGTCTCTTCTTCTCACGCTCGCATAACTTTTCTGTCTGCTCTGAGCTGCTAATAGGTTCTGTCTCACCAGAGCCACTCGCTCTACAGTCTTGTGTACCCAATCCGGACCCAAAACTGCCTTCTCACCCACGGCTTCCCAGCAAAGTGGTGACCTGCACTTACGCCCATACAAAACCTCGAACGGAGCGGCTTTTATGCTTGAATGATAGCTGTTGTTATAAGCAAATTCTGCTAAAGGCAATTGATCCTCCCAGCTACCCTTCCAAGACAAAACACAAGTCCGCAACATGTCCTCCAGGGTCTGGATGGTACGTTCCGTCTGCCCGTCTGTCTGTGGATGGAATGCTGTACTCAGACGGAGCTGTGTGCCCAAGGCACTCTGTAAACTTTCCCAAAACTTGGAGACAAACTTGGCATCTCTGTCGGAAATGATGGTCTTTGGCACCCCATGTAATCTCACAATCTCCCGCACATAGATGGGAGCTAAATCACTTGCTGAGTTAGTAGTGCGAATTGGTATAAAGTGTGCAGATTTACTGAGACGATCCACTACCACCCACATCGCATCCTTACCCTTGGTGACCGGGTAACGCAACTACAAAATCCATAGAAATATCGCCCCACGGCCATTGCGGAATCTCTAAAGGTTGCAACAACCCCGCAGACGTTTGTGTTCGCCTTCACCGTTGACAAACACCACATGAGGCCACATAATTAGCTATGTCCACCTTCATCCTTTTCCACCGTAAATTTCGCTTTAGATCACCATACATCTTCGTTTCACCCGATGAGCAGATGTATGAGGTACGATGTGCCTCTTTCGAATATCATCCTTGACCTTCGCTTTACGTAGTACGCAAAGGCGGCCCTTAAACCGCAACGCACCACACTCATCCAAACTGAAATCTCCGTCCTGCCCAAATCCAACCGCCAACCCTTTGCAATAATTGATCTTCTGTTGTGCTTTCGCACCCGCTCCGAATGGCCGACTCCAAGATCACCGTGTTTCAACACGTGCAGTCCCCGCATAGCAAAATGATATACCCATACGGTCAAAGTCAGCAATGAGATAATCCAATGTAGCGGGCGTCGCTTTGCGACTAAGAGCATCAGCCACCACATTTGCCTTCCCAGGATGGTATTGAATAGATAGATCATAATCCTTAATTAGCTCCGACCACACTGGCGCCTTAAATTCAGATCTTTCTGAGTGAAAATATACTTAAGACTCTTATGATCTGTATAAACATCACAACCCTCACCATACAGATAATGTCTCCAAAGTTTCAGGGCAAACACTACAGCTGCCAACTCTAAATCATGAGTTGGGTAATTTTGTTCATGCTTCTTCAGCTGCCTTGACGCATAAGCTATCACCTTCCCTTCCTGCATAAGGACACAACCCAACCCAATCCGAGACGCATCAGAGTACACTGTAAATCGCTTCCCAGGCTCGGGAAGTGTAAGGACAGGGGCGGTTACCAGCTTTTCCTTAAGGGTTTGGAAACTACGCTCACAGTCATCATCCCACCTGAACTTCACATCCTTTCGTGAGTCCGGATAAGGGTTTAGCAATAATGGAGAAATCTCGCACAAAACGCCGATAGTATCCCGCCATGCCGAAAGCTTCTCACTTCTTTGACATTGGTTGGCGTCTTCCATTCTACCATCGTAGAAATCTTACTTGGATCAACTGTGATTCCCTTATCATTGATGACATGCCCTAAATCCCACTTCGACATCCAAAACTCGCACTTTTTCGTTTGGCATAAAACTTATGCTCCCTTAGTGTTTCCAACACAAGCCTCGTGTGTCGCTCATGTTCACTTGGTCTTTGAATATATCAAGATATCATCTATAAAGACTACCACAAAATCATCCAGGTATTCATGCAACATCCTGTTCATAGTCTCCATGAAAGCAGCAGGGGCGTTTGTTAGTCCAAAAGACATAACTTTAAATTCAAAATGCCCATACCTTGTAGAGAATGCCGTCTTCTCAATATCCTCCTTTCGGACAGGGATTTGATTATAACCTGATTGAAGGTCAATCTTTGAGAATACCTTGGCCCCTCTCAACTGATCAAATAGATCTTCTATGCGAGGCAGAGGATACTTATTCTTGATGGTTAGCTGGTTGAGAGCACGATAATCAATACACATGCGCCAACTACCATCTTTCTTCTTGGTAAAAAGAACAGGGGCTCCCCATGGAGACACACTGGGACGAATGAGATCCTTTGCTTTTAAATCATCCAACTGCTTCTTTAGTTCCTCCTGGAACGGACGGGCCAACCGGTAAGGGGTCATAGAGACAGGTCGGGCGCCTGGTACCAAATCAATTTGAACTCTACGGGACGAGGTGGTGGCATCCCCGGTAGTTCTTGCTGAAAAACATCCAAAAACTCCCGAACGACCAAAATTTCTTCTGCTGCTACAGATGAACTCGGCTTCTCCACTAGAGACAAAAGAAACCCATTCTTCGCCGTACGGCCACCGGGAAAAAGACTAGCCATCACAAAAGTGAGTGAGATGGAGCGCTACATTGGAATACTATCTCCCGCCTGCACGGAGCTTGCAGGTTAATGTCTTCCAAAAACAGAAATGACAAAGACGGTAATTATGCAACCAGTCCATCCCCAAGATGACATCAAACGGCTCCATCCTCATAACCATCGATTAGCAATGAACTCTTCTCCATCTAACGAAATCACACAACCAGGACAAATCAGAGCTAGAGAGAATCCCCAGAGAATTAACTAGAATCGATCGAGCTATTGGTGCAGACTCAAACTCGCCTTACTAACAAAATCTAGTGATACAAAAGAAAAGGTAGCCCCGAATCAAATAGAACAAGTGCCTCTATGAATCCACCAAGAGCGCACTGTCACCACATCAGACGACTCACCGACTCTGCCGTCGGCATAGCGTAGAGGAGATCGCTGGGCGGTAGGGGTTCCAACACCCGTACGGTGGTGGGGAACTGGAGGTGCCAAGGCGCCACCATCTGGAAATGGAGCCACAGGAGGGGGCGGCCAAAAATACCCTGGCGGTGGAGCTCCTCCAGGAGCAGGGAAGTAAGGCTGTGGCGGTGCCCAAGTTGGAGTAGGAGTAGCCGCTAACATCTGAACCGACCCTCGAGAAGAAGCTGCTGGCGCTGGCACTGACACTGGCTCAGGTTCCCACTTGATGATACTGGCGGGATTCCGCCGACAAACCAATGCCTTATGGCCCTCCTGACCACAATGGCGACAAGACCCGAACCAGCTGCACTCTGAAGCTCTATGCTCACTGCCGCACTTAAAGCACTTCATGCCTTGCCCTGGGACCAGACGTAACCTAGGTGCAGCTGCAGACGCTCGAGAGGTGGAAGAAGACTGTGCCCCTGTGAGCTTGGTCTTGAATGATTTCTGCGGACCTTTGAACCTCTTGGAAGTAGGCCTCGAAGGTCCCACCCCACCGCTAAAACCCCTCTTCGGCTGCCACCCTCACAGATACCACGCGCTTTCTCCTCTTGGCAGCTCCTCACCAAGCCGCATCTCCGGCCCATGCCCCGGCTTGTTCGACCAGGAGCTGAAATCCCGCAACTCCAATGCTCCCAATACCTGCGGAACTCTTGCCCGAGCCCCGCGAAACCTCTTGGCTTTTTCCTCATCATTTGTGGCCATAGTGGAACAAAACGAACCAGTTGTTAAAACCGCTTCATACTCCACTCGTCATCTTCCCGCTTGAAGTTCGCAGGAGACTTCCATTCGCTCCACATATGAAGTGGATAAAACCTCTTCTGAAGTGCTCAACAAAATACTCCTGTAATCGGTCCATGAGCTGCTGTCCCGCCATCGAACTCCTTCCCACCGGATATCCGCTGCCCCTTCAATGGAAGGCCACAGGCCGAGCCTCATTTCAGATGTCATCCCCGAGCTCTGGCGTGCCTCTCCATGTGTCGCACCAATTAGCTGCGTCGACAGCGTGCTCGACCCGCCGAAGGTGTCCGGCCTCAAAGCGTTCCATTGATGTAATCCCATGGCATACGCCGCGGTGCATCTGCAGGGCCACCACGGGAGCGACAACAGCGCGGTGGCGGGGCTCGATTCTCCTATACCAAGCAACCTCTTCCTCGACTCCGCAGGCTAGCTTCTCCCACTCACGGAATTCGAACCTCGGCGGGGCGATGCACGGCCTCGCACGGCTCCGCCGGCCTCGACCACGACCGCGGCCTCCACCCCTGCCATATCTAATCATCACAAGAAACAATCAAACAATAAGCAATTTTATCATCTAGGACCACAAGAGTAGTCTATCTAGCAGCTATCACACAAGAGAAATCAAAATCTCAAAAGCAAGATAATGCAATGCATTAACCCATTCCCACCTACTGTGCATAGTGTGTCAAATTTAACCTTTCATATTCCACGGACCTACAGCCCGCTCTGATACCAACTGTAACACCCCAGTCCGTCATGAGCCTGGAGTGCTACTAAACAAACTCTAAAAGACTCTAAAGAAGACAATTCTAATAAATTTCGGCAGAACCTCCCTTGTAAAATTAATTACTTGAAGGTTCCAACACACAGAATAATCAAATATTAATTAAACTTCCATTCCAAGTCATCAAAGGATAATCAGAAACATGCTAAGAATCCATCATAACTAGAGAGGTATAACATTCCACTACTCCTCATTATTACATTTAATCCATAGCATAAAACAAATCATAATATTCAAAGATCAATAACTCTCTGAAGATCATTCATCCTTATTTAGTTCAGGTGGTATGTGTGTGTGTAGCAGTCTATTTTCCCCCATGCATGTCATTCTTGTCTCGGGTACCTAAACAACAATAAAAGCAAGAGTGAGTCCATAGACTCAGCAAGTACATTAAGAAACCATGGCAATAACACACATATAAAGGAAATTAACATTAAAAACATCTCGTATGCAAATGCAATGCTCAAGGACTTTTATCTTTAACTTTCTGTGTACATTACACCTGTAATGCAGAGTATGCGACCGCCGCCGCATACCCATGCCTGTGCGCGCACGCACAGGGACCAATTGCCCGTTACTCCGCAAGTAACGGGGACCTCAAGCCCACACTCCACGAGTGAGGGGATCTCGGGCCCGTCACATTCATGACGGGGATCTCCAAAGGAAACATACTTGGACACCACGTGACCAAGCCTCAACATGATATCTCTATGCAAATGCTTATCATGTAATCATCATCAAATTATCAAAATACAACATCACTTAATCATAGTAAAGCATGAGCATCATTTGAGCAATAACCATACTTAAGCATTCATTAAGTATACCATCTTGCAATGCATCCATACAGCAATTAACACACAATTTAGACAATCATTCAAACAACAATGCACTTGCCTCAACCGTGCGAAGGTGGATGTCGGGAATGAGGTACTGCTCCCGAGCCAAACCCACACTGACAACAATTGAGACAAGCTAAGGCTACCATAAGGGTCTAATAACAAAATCATAAACACAACATGAGTACATCGTCCACTAAACGCAACCCCAACGTTAAAGCTGGCTGTCAGATTTCTTTTCCAGAGAACAGCCCCTTCGAAAAATCATAACTAAATGTACAGAAATCCAAATGGAGTGATCTTGGACAATCTGAAAAGGTTATTGAATTCCCTTCTAAACCTAGTTGGTGAGGTTCTCTGATTCGGCCATTTCTAGCCCTACCAATCTAAACAACAGAGTATCAATTTTCGCGTCGGGTCTCTGGACAGCAACAATGAAACTATCATAACTTTCTCTACGTTCGTCCGAATTTCAAGATCTTTAGTTTTCCTGAAAGCTAGAAGGATTATCTACAACTTTCGTTATACTGGGGTTCTCAGATTTCCACTTTAACCATCACTTTTAATTGGTTTTCTACAATCTGCCTAAATACTGACAGAGCAGTGGAACAGCAGACTTAGAAAAATCATAACTCTCTAACCGTTAATCGGATTTGAGTGAACTTGGCGGCCACTGAAAGCTAAGACAATAACCTACAACTCTCTAGGAGACCAAAACTCCAGATTCATCCTCTAACCACACGAAATTTACCCCGCAAGCCACTGGATGAAAGTTGCATTACAGCAGGCCGACTACCATCTAAACAAAGACTAACCAAAATCTCTCCCAAGACTAATTATCCTTCAAGAACAGCATGTTACCCTTGACGACGCTGCCGAATGCGAACCCGGATGGCGATCCTCCTCTTCCTCTTCTCCCTTCTCTTCTCCTCCTTTCTTCCCTCCTTTCTTCCTCTATGGCCGGTGCAAGGTGGGCTTCTTCTCCTCTAGGCCGGCAGCAATGGAGGAGCTCTTGGAGGGAGGTTAGCGCAAGGGGAGAGGAACCAGGAGGTGGCTGCCAAGGGAGGTGGTGCGCAAGGGGAAGGAGAGGAGATGGGGCGGCCAAAGGGGTGGGGGCTCGGCTAGGGTTTGGGAAAGTGGTGCCTCCCCCCCCTTGGCCGGCCACCTAAGGCCTGATGGGCCGGAGCCCAGGCCCAGGTTGGCGTAAAAACGCGCTTTCACCCCTGTGCTAGCTGCGAAAAATAACTATTTCCTTTTGATCCTTTTACTAATACTAAGAAGTCTCTCCCGAAACTCTTTCTCGAACCTCTCGAACTTTTGGGACATTACACTTACACAAAACTAAACTAAGATAATTTACTAAATTTCGGCAGAGTTTCCTTTGTATTTCTACATCACATGGGTTTCAACAGTTAAAAGGGAGTTATAACAATCTTGCAATATTCAAGATCAACTATAAATACTCAAGATCTTACTAATCGACTGAACAAATCCTCAAACTTCCAACTAGACTACTCTTCATTATTACAAATAATCCGATATGGTAACATAAACAAGTTAAATCTTTGATCAGTAGCTTATTTAATAAGGCATGATCCGAGAATCTAGGTTCATGACAGTGTGCGTGCAAAGCATAACACTACTCCCTCCCATGCATACTGTGCTTGATCTGGGTACCTAAAAACAACAAGAAAGCAAGAGTGAGTCCACAGACTCAGCAAGTACATAAATAAAAGACGCATAATTCAATCCAGAACATCAACATCCATATATAGGAGATCAACAATAACACAACTCACATGCAAATGCAATGCTCAGGGTTCCTTTCTCTTTAACTTTCTTTTTGCATTACACCGGTAATGCAAAGTATGCAACCGTCGCCGCATACCCATGCCTGTGCGCGCACGCACAGGGACCAATTGCCCAATACTCCGCAAGTATTGGGGACCTCATGCCCACACTCCACGAGTGTGGGGATCTCAAGCCCGTCACATTCATGACGGGGACCTCAAAGATGTGCATGCTTGGTCATCACAAGACCAGGCCTCAACATGATATAAAAATGCATATGCACCATCTCTTTTCAACATCAAGCACCAATGGCGGTAACAACATTCATGAATAAAGGCAATAACGACATTCATGAATTAAGGCGATAACAATATTCATGAATAAAGGCAATAACAACATTCATGAATAAAGCATATCCATACTTTGAACATTCACCACTCTAATTATGCACACTTATCAACAGCCATACGACATTAACAAGCATCAAACCCGCATTCATGTCCAAGCAATCACAAACAAGGATCAAACGATGCACTTGCCTCAACCGTGCGGGAACGAAGGACGCGAAGAGGGTGCTGCCTCCGGAACAAGTCCCCCACCTAAATATTCAATTAAGAAATGCTAAGACAGCAATAGAGGACCACTCAAACCATAAAAGTAAACACGGACTCACAAAAGTTCCTTTAACGCGAACCCAGCCCCAATTTCTAGATGTCGCTTTGTCCCCTCTGTGGACAGTCATGTTCTAAAATTCATATATTTTCGTACAGGGATCCAAATTAGGTGTTCTTGGACTTCATTGAAAGGTTATCAATTTCCCCAACTAAACCTAGTTGGTGAGCCTTCCTGTTTCGGCCATCTACTACCCCTAACATACGAAATAACAGAACATCGTTTTCACGTCAGGTTCTCTGGACAGTACACTAAATTGATCATAACTTTCAGCTCGTTTGTCCAAATTTCGCGTTCTTGTGCTTCCTGAAAGCTACGACAATTTATCTACAACTTTCGTTATAATGAGATCCTCTAATTCCCCATTTAACTTATCACACAAGTCAGATTACTAAAACCTGTCAAAACACTCGACTGATTCGCAGGACAGTCGCACTAATAAATTCATAACTTTTGCTACAGAGGTCCAAATAATATGATCTAGCACTTCATCGAAAGCTATTGACGTCCTCTACAACTCTCTAGGAGAAGCCCAAGACTGAATCCGCACTTAACTATATCAAAACATCTGTCTAATGCGATCTGTCCTGAGGAGACAGAAATACCGACATTGCTACAACAATCAAAAGATGCATCTACTGGGAATCCGGGTTACCCTTGACGAACGCCGATGACCAGGATGCCGCCACTAACCTTCACCCTTTCCTCTCCTCTTCCCTTCTCCCTTCTTCCTTCTTCTTCTTTTTTCTTGGCCGCCACCACAATGAAGAGGCATCGGAGGAGAGGGCACCACCATGGAGGAGAGGGATTGCTACAGTACCGTGCTACAGTGACGGCGGTGGTACTGTAGCACGGAATTATTGTAGCAACCTAGGGTTTCCCCTCCTCCTTTTGTTGGTGGTTGATTTTCTCATGGGCCACTATGGCTAATTTCCCCCCTTATGGCCGCCACCACCTCCCACCTTTGGGCCAAATACAAATGGGCTGAGGCCTCGCCCAGTTGTCCAAATTTATTGTAATCCCTCTTTAACTGCTTAAATAACTATTTTCTATTTGATCCTTCCCTCAATTCGATTTCTAAATAGTCCTTCTCTTTAAATAACTTAATTCTCTCTCGATAATCCTTTCAAATACTTTTGGTGTATTACAGATTTGTATTCCCACATTCTCTTCTCTGCCATTACTTCACTGGTGCACTTATATCATCTGCCATTATTTGATCGGCTTCCTTTTTTAAAATAAAAGTTGATCGCTAATGAAATCTTCTTGTGCCTATTGCATAGACACCAGATATGAATTATCATGATCGTGCACTTGACATAACTCGCTTACATGTAACAATATATATTGCTATATGCCCATTGTAATATGTTTCATTGCTATTTGTCCAAATGTAAGATCTTGCTTCTAGTAGTTGTGATAGGTCAGGTCTTAGAGTTTCATGTTATCTTCATCTTTGAGTGTATCAACTATCTCAACTAGCTCTAAGTCTGGCCTTTAGTGCATCTTTTCAATATTTATGTTTAGTTTTTCACCAAATTTAATGTTGTTCTAGAAATCCAAGACTCACCCCTTCCTTTCGTAAAAGGATAGTATTTGCGTGATTATTTTGTTGATTGTCCCCTAAGTGTTTACTCAGTGTAGTCTGCTTTATTTGATTTCTTCTCTGCTAGGATTGTTAATACAAGGAAAATTATCTATAAAAAATACCTTAGAACGGTCAAAATTGCATTCCTTTTTAATTTAAATTTCAGTGTTTCGTATTCTACAATTTTAGTGCAATCGGTGTGTAACTTATAATTTTCCCTATCTTCTGTCGTCTTGCAATCCATTTTAATTAATATTGCAGTCTTAGGTATGCTAAAATTTTACTTGTACCGGTGTGCAACTTATATTTGTGGCTATATATAATTTGTTTAGTTGGAAAATTTTCTATGAAATTTTACTTGTACCAGTATTAGCATTTTTATAATTTTATATTGATTTTCAAGTGCAATCTTTCTGTTTTTTAGTATTCTACCCAAGTAACTAGACTTCAAGTTGTCGTATCAATTTGTGTTGGTTCAAGTAATCTACTGATATAAATGTTCACCTGAATATTTCAATGATTTCATTTCAGCTTATCACACTTTGTTTACAATGTCATTTGCAGGAATTAGAATTCTAAAAGGAAGGTCCTACATGATTTCGCTTAACTTTGTCTTTGGAATGCTAAGGTATTGAACCGAAGATATCAAGCATTAATGCTGCTTCATTAGTTGATTATACAGATACAACCTAGTCCATGTACTAATTATGCGTCTTTTACGAATGACTAAGTAAATATGTTGTTCTATATACTCTTCTTTAATGTGTAAGAGTTATTTGTTCTAGTTCAACGACAATGTCAAAAACTTGATAGTGAACTGTGTATGGTGTCATCCGTTATAGAAGTTACAAGGTTGAAATGAAGGTACTAATCAATAGTACTTTGTTTTGCAGCAGGCTGCCATATTTCTTTTGTTTTTGAAGGACTACTAGCTGTTTAGACTTTAGATGTTTTAAGGCAGAGATGTTGAAGTGGCTATTGAGAATGGTATACTTTAATCAACTTTGGTAGTTATCTTTGTTCAGTTATATGTTAAATAGCATATTCAGAGGGGTGCCCTGTTCAAAGATGATAAAATTTGCGACATATTCAATTATGTAGTAACTAGCATGGTGTTAGAAGTGTGAACATATGTGTTGCAATAGGGCTCTGTTGATTTTGTTGTTTGGTCTGTTGAGTTTTTGTTATTTTCTGGACTGGTTTTGTTGTCTATTTCATGGTGTCGTGAGCCCAAAATTCAGTTGCTAACGGGCCTAGAGCACATTGCTCTTAATTCCTTGAAAATTTGGATTTGTTGTCGAAAAAGCCTACTCATGTACAACCTAATCTCCTTAGCGGGTCTATCTAAAATATTTTAAGACCTGTTAAAATCTGTGGGTATGTTAGCAAAGAAGCAGTCCAAAAAAACACGACAAAGCTTTGTTGTACACATGCTGATTGTGCAACCCAGCAAAACGGATACAAAATCCATCCTGACAGACCCGTTAGCAGACTGATTGTGCAATTTTATAATAATGGGAGTGTAACTATTACAAATTTGTACATGTATTAGAATATACCTAGTTTTGTATTGGCATGTGTGAAAACATAGGAGAATGTTCCTCTGAAATGTTGCTTGCATTCATAATGACATTCATGCTTTCTACTCTTCCAAGGCGTGCTAGTTCACCAGTTTTTACAACCATGTTGATCTTCTGTTTTTAGTTGTAAGTTGACGACAGAAATGATATTTTAATAACCACCTGTAGATAACTTTCATGTAAATCATGTTGAATTATAACTTGCATATACCATTTGTATTAAACTTTCAGTTTAATGTAATGTGCAATTGTAGTACATTATCAGTGCAATTATCATTCTACTCTTTTTATTTTGCTCTTTTGTTATGTAATGTGCAAATGTAGTACCATACATGTTGATTTATAAATCATCTTTGCTTATGGTTTTCAATCTTTTGCCTATTCCGTAAGTGTGTATGCTACAAATTTCTTGTTTGGCCAATTAAAATGTGGTATCTTCATGTTCATGATGTTTGTATGGTGATTTATGTGTAGATCGTTCTACTTAATCAATTGTTAGTTGACTGTGGAATTAACATATGAACAATGATATGTAGTTAAGCTATGAACAACACCTACTACATTAGAAGTTGCATACCATTTTAACTAAACTTGCAGTCCCATTCAATATGCAAGTTTAGTGTAACACCCCAGCCTGACAAGGGCCTGGAATGCTACTAAACTAACACTATAACCATTTTAACATTGATACAATTCTCTAAAATCCGACAGAACCTCCTTTGTTTAGTTACTAAACCGGAGATCCCAACTTTTAAATGTAACATAGTTAAATAATCCAACATCCAGCATAATCAAGAGACCACCAAAACTATGCTAATCAACACTATATCATCCATAGCATGCTAAACAACTACAAGAATAAATAAAAGGACATCCATGATCCTCTAATCAACTCTATTACAAGTTATTCCAAGCAGAGGAGTAATCATAAAGAATTCTTTAAGCAAGTTTCTCATCTACTAAATTATCATTCTATCAATTCAAATGTGTAGTTCGTGCCATTGTGCAACCACTCTAAGCCTTACTCCCTCCCATGCATACCGTTCTTGTAAAGTGGTACCTAAAAACACAACAACAAAGAAGAGTGAGCCCAAAGACTCAGCAAGTGCAATAAATGGCAATAATAACATAAACAATCTGTAATCATCAACATCCATCTACAATCTCTATTATAAACATGTCATATGCTCATGCTATGCAAGAAGCTCAAGTGCACTTTCTCTTTATCTTTTGCATTTTACGGTAATGCAAAGTATGCAACCGTCCGCATACCCATGCCTATGCTCACAAGCGCAGGACCAATTGCCCGATACTCCGCAAGTAAAGGGACCTCAAGCCCACACTCCACAAGTGTGGGGACCATAAGCCCATCGTTTTCATGATGGGGACCTCTTTCAATGCCCACATTCCACGAATGGGGACCTCAAGCCCGTCATCCACATGACGGGACCTCGAATATGCATAGTCATATGATAGCATGATGCACATGAACAAAACTTTAAACCATCATAAATTTGTATTCACAACGTCATACATGAATAAACTTATCCGCACTTCTAGCATTCATCATCGTTGACATTCATAGCATTCTAGCATCCATGAATAGCACATATATTCATAATACTAGCAAACATGAACAATCACTCATGAATAACAATTAATCATAGACTTCATAACTTTCAAACATCCATGAATAACACGTAACTCATATCACTAGAAACCATGAACATTACCAATCATACCACCATAACAATCATGACAACACAAATTCTATAAGTATTTAACAAAGAATGTCATTCAATAATTCCAATTATATCCATCATTATACTTGCCTTAACCGCGAGAGAACGAGGGATGTGCAAAAGGTACTGCCCGGGATCAATCCATCACCTGAATATATTTATAAGGCGCACTAAGACATTCATACTGGACCAAAAGCATAAATAATAGCATAACCGAACTCGCTATACTCTCAAGCGCATTTCCCAATTCCAACTCCTATAGATCGATATGTCCCCTCTGTGGACAGCCAACTTCTAAAATTCGTATCTTTTAGCACAGGAGTCCAAATGAGGTGTTCTTAGACTTCATTGAAAGGTTATCAATTTCTCTAACTAAACCTAGTTGGTGGACATCTCAAATTCTGTATGTAAATGACTCTAATAGATCAATGAACAACATCTGTCCAGATCTGTCTAACACGTCTGGACAGCAGCACGGTAACGGACATAACTTTTGATTGGCTGAACCAAAATTAGTGTTCTTTAACAATATGAAAAGCTAAGAACAAAACCTACCAAAGTCTAGTTGGGCAAAATTTCAGATTTTACCTCTAACAAAATTTGGCCCACGGCTCAAATCTGTTGGCAGAATTAACAGACAGAAATATTGGCTGAAATAAAATATCCATAACTTTTGTTCTACAACTCCAAATTGGACGTTCTTTATCAATCTCGAAAGCTTATAAAATTCTCTACAATAACCTAGTTGGTATGACATTCATATTTTGCCTTTAACAAAAAGTGGCACACGGGTCAAAACTAATGATAGAAACTTACATACAATCTGGACAGCCACATTGAAATGTACATAACTTTGGAACCGTAACTCGGAATTAAGTGATCTTTACGCCCACTGAAAGCTAAGAACGAACCCCACATAACTCTAGGAGATGGGATCCTCTGATTCGGCTTCTAAGATCACGAAAACAGCCGCGCAAACTACTGGACAGAACGCGATCTATGAAACCGACGAAAATCGATCTACCAAACGACATCAACCGCAACTACCACGCATCAACCAATGAAGAACACACGACGTTACCCTTGTAGAATCGCAGAAATATGAAGAAATCTCCCCGCGAAGACAATCTCCTCTTCTTTCTTCACTTGATCGGCAGCAGAGAGCACCGACGGCGAGGAAGGGAGGCACCAACGGAGGGGGGGCTGCTTGGGGAGGGGAGGGTGATGCACTGTAGCAACGCGATTACTGTAGCACGGCAGCGGATACTGTAGCACGGGTTGGTATCTGAGCAGCTTTAGGTTTTTCCCCCCCTTTTGGGCCTTGGTGCTGTGGGCCAAAAGCCCATAGCCCAGGTTTTGAAGAAATTTCAGAAAAAACCCTTTAACTATTTTTGTTTTCTCTCTAACATGTTTCGGAGTAATACACCCCCCTCTAAACTTCTGTTAAATCTATTTCCTAATTGGTTCTTCTCCCTAAATTATTTCTTCTCACTTAAATAAATTTGGGGTATTACATTTAGTTCTTTTACAGAGCAAGTTCCATTTAACCCTTTTTTGATTGGGTTCACCTGGCCAGACCTTTCCGTCTTTGGTCGAATAATTTTTGTTCCTTTAGTTTTTGATTTTGTTTTATGTTAGGGTTAACCTGGTTAAGACATTTTCTGTCCTTCTTAGAATAATTTTTGTTTGTTCGGTTTTTTATTTTGTTATATGGTAGGGTACTGCAGTTTCAATATAGAAGGGTACTGATGTTTCAATATGACCCCATGTTAATCAAAATAGTTCAGACATGTTATCATGCTTGCACAATATTCCAAGCTCAAAGATGGCACCCATGTTGTCTCTGCTTATGTGCTATTTCTAAGGTCTAATTTCAGTGGCTTATATATCTCAGCTACGTAGTTAATTCAGTGCCAATAATTTCTGCTAGTTCTTACTATCCCTAACATTTGAGTTTTCTTTATGTGGGTCAGCTTTTTTCCTTGTTTGCCTTGGCTTATTAAGTTATTATATTTCTTTTTCCCTTTTTTTAATTGAAAGTTATTTCTTTCTCCCTCTGTGTTCTTTCTTTTGGAGATGGGTTCACTGAGGTACATGTGTACTTAAAAGATAGAGGGAGAACAATCGTGGTAGGCTCAAAATTAGCTTGCATAGTTTTTCTCCTTTATTCAGGCCAAGACTAACCCACACTAATCAGTAATGGACTAAGAAAAATTACTCTAAGGTACAACACAGTGAGCTTAAATAGGTTTACCAATGTGTACATGATAGCAAATCAACTGAACACAAATTGAAAAGGCATCAAAGAATCAGTCCAGAAAACATAACCCAACCCCATTGTTTGCGGGCTAATAGCCCAACCTAGTCTAACGGTTCAAAGACTGAAATTGTTTGGATCGTTGCAATTTTACTTAACTGTTATCAACTTGCACGCCATTTCACTAAAACTTTCAGAGTTTGGATTATTGCAATTTTAGTTCACTGCATGTGTAACTACTATTTGATTCTACATTTTTTTTATTAGATATTGAGCTGTACAAGTAGGACCGATCCTGACATGTAAATTGTCATTTATATTAAGTAAAGATGAATTTGCCCTTTTCAGTTTTCTTATTTCTTCTTCTTTATCTTGTGATGCCATATACTTGTGAAATACTTGCTTTACAAAAAGTTACATTGTGAGTTAGTTTAAATTGTAAAGCTAGGTAATATGTGATTTCAGTAGAAATTTGTGTAAATAATCATATTGCCTTTTGTCTAGCTTAGAATAATCATATAGTCTTTTTTTTAAAAGAAAAATTACCGAGCTAGGTTCACCTTTTTGTATATGTCTTTTGTAGAGGTTCACCTATCCTAAGAATTTATCTTTGACTAGCTTAGAATAACCTTTTTTTGTATCTGTCTTTTGCAGGATTCACCTAACCTAAGAATTTATCTTTATCTAGCTTAGATTAAGTCTTTTTTATCTGTCTTCTGTTTCTGATTGGTTTATGTCATCACCAAGCCTAAGTTTTCTTGAATGAATGATATGAAGGGAAGTTGTACATGACTGGTTGGTATCACAATTAAGTTTTTTTTGCATATGTTAGTCTAAGGGATTTCCACAAGAACACATTTTTCTTTTTAAGTACAAATTGCTTATGTAGAAATTTCAAACTTATATCTCAATTATTTCTAGCTATGGCTAGTGAGAATTCTGTAGTTTGTTGTTTTACCTTCTACTTTGTTTTTGTCGCTGCAGCGGTTTACTGAGCCTAACATATTTATGTCTTAACTTATAATGTTTTTTTCTATTTTCTAAATTTCACTCTTTTAGTCTTTACATCATCTAATCTATAAGATTGTGACTTGAATCTGCCTAATTTTGATCGATGGTCGTCATCCTTTCACAATGACACCAACTTCGGTTATCATCTAGCCTAATTAGGCGGATCAATCCGCCTAATTCCGATCCGCTTAATCCATCATCCTTTCACAATTTTCAGTCGCCTAATTTTGAAAATGTGAGTTTGCTGTCAGCTCAGTCTAAAGACATACAAAACAGCACAATGAGACCAACTTCCTTAATGGGTCAAATTAAAAAACCACAAGCCCGTTAAGAATAACACAACTCAGTCCAACTAAAAAGAACACAGCTCAACTAAAAAGAAAACAGCCCAACGTAAAAACAACAGCCAACCGTTGGATGTGCATCCAAGGGATAGAAAAAGTGACTGAAATATTATAAATTTTCAGTCGCCTGATCAATAGTCAGTCCCCATTCTTAATACCCTTCACGGCAAAAACACGGCTTATAAAAAGAAATGGAGGGAGTAGTACTTACTAGCATGTTGCGAAAACACCCTAATAAGTGCTTTTCCATATGAGCAAACGGACGCCAATAACATTAATATCGAATCTTTCCAGACATACTAGCTGTAGCGTGACGTGCCGCATCAAACAGGAGTATAGGACATATGCGTGCGTGCATGGATATATGGAGCTCTTTGTACCATTGAGAACAAGCTAGCATTCAGCTCTAAGGCCTAGGTACGTAACCACGTAATGGATCGAAGGTGGATAATATGCCGATCGGCTTGTGGGTGGTGGCTCGCTACCGGTACTTAACCCAATACCCAAGCTACCTACACTAAAATATTTGTCAGGTTGGGGCATGTTATCGCGTCGCTTTGGTCTTTCCAGCTCTCAGCATCTGGTTCTTGGCTGGTACTGCTGCCACCTGGGGGCGGACGCTGTGTATAAAAGGGCATGCGGACGTAGCTGCTGCTCACACAGATTATATATATATTGAGCATACAACCACCTCCCCCTCCAAGCCTGTCGTTGATCCACGCTAGAAACCCTCGAGCCGCACGCGATCAGCACCATGGCCACAGACAAGCCAAAGCAGCCGTCCACACCCGTGAAGAAGTCGTTGTACGACAAGTCGCTGGCGGCGACAGCCAACCTGGCGAGGCTCCTGCCCACCGGCACCACGCTGGCCTTCCAGACGCTGGCGCCGTCTTTCACCAACCACGGCAATTGCTACCACGTCAACCGAGTCTTCTCCTGGGGGCTTGTCGGCTTCCTCGGCTCGCTCTGCGCGGTCCTCTCCTTCACCGACAGCATCACCCACTCTGATGGCAACACCTACTACGGGCTGGCCCTGCCCAGCCGTTGGGGGGGCTTCTACGCGTTCAACTACGGCAAGAACAAGAAGAACGGCGGGCAACAGACTCAATGTCAATGCAAAGACGACAAGAGCAAGAACAACGGCGGGACAAACACGCAAGGCGAAGACGGCACCAACGACTTCGAGAGAAAGTGCAAGGCTCGGAAGGTGAGACCGCGGGACTTCATGCACGCCTTCTTCAGAGCCCTCGTGTTCCTGTCCCTCGCGTTCGACGACGGCGAATTACAGTCCTGCCTGCTCGGAAGCAGGATGGGGGTCCAGTGGAAGGAGTTCCTCGTGAACACGCCGCTGGCGACAGGGTTCCTCGCCAGCTTCGTCTTCATGATCTTCCCCTCCTACAGGAACGGCATCGGCTACGACGTGGACGCCGCCGATGATCAGAAGTACAAGAATGGTGGCAGCGACCAGCACAATGCCTCCTCATCTAGCAATAAACCCATCAAGAGTTCTCTCCAGATCACGGACGTCGCCCAGGTTGTTCCGTCGACCAGTCATGAACTCGATCGAATCGTCTGACTCGATCGGGGCTCCAGGCCGTCGTCATCTCGGTCAGCAGCTGCGGCTGGTAACGTTAAGTGTGTGTGCGAATGATGAGTGCCCTCGTGCTTCTTTCTCTTCCTTTGAATAAAGCCTGCCCGAACCAAAGGTGGTGCATATACGTGTTGCGTACTTCTGTTTGTCCCCTGAAAGCACGTACGTGATCAGTGGTGTCTGTACTTCTGTCCAATCTCCTTTTTTGTTGTACTGCGTGTCTGATGTTCAGACCGTGGAATAAATAAATTTGTGTGTATTCCTATTAATTACGAGCTAGTGTCCAGAAATAAATTTACGTGCGTGGTGCTTGATGTTTATTTATACTACGTACTGCAAGCGCAATAAAAGTGTTGAATCACATGCGTGTATATCTTTGCGACCAAGCCCCCGTACTTTGTTTACCTATACGCAATTTAACTTGGAAATTGCTAAATGGCACTCAAGTAGTGTTGAATCACATGCGTGTATATCTTTGGGGGCCCCCGTACTTTGTTTACCTATACGCAATTTAACTTGGAAATTGCTAAATGGCACTCAAGTATTTATGTGGTCTGCGAGTACTCGTTTTTTTATCCATTGGATACGCTTTGTGATTCGCACTGTGTTTATGTATATGTGGACGTGCAAAAGAACGGGTGGAGCGGACATACCCGATAAAACTGAGACCCGTTTTCGCTGTGCGAACCGTCCAAAAAAAATTGAAACAGTGAAGCCTTGAATACCGTGCCTCTTTATTTCTCTTCTTCAATTCCTCACCACATATTTTCCCCTGTTCTCTGCAATCGCCTCTTCTTATTTCTCTCGCCACTGAGAGAGAGAAGCTAGGAAGGGAAACGAGGGATACAGATCCGTAGAGAGGAAGGAATCCGGGAAAAGGAGAGGACCTTGTTTCTTCTCCACCTAGGTAAGGATTTTGTGCAAAATCCACCGGCGAATGAGATAGAGATTTTGATTTTTTGACCGGTGGTGGAGCAAATGCCGTGCGATTTTGTGATTTTGCTCACACACCAGTATTCGATTTTGTAGTGGTGGTTTGGTGGTCTATGAGCAGTGGTGAAGTATGTAGATCTGTATTTCGTTGGTAGAATTAAACTTACCTACCATTTCGTCTATTGTGTTTGCCAGACCTCTGTATATAGTTAGTTTGGTTGTGGTGGAGATTTGGATGGTGATGCTGCATGACGAACGCGGGGTTGACAGAGTGTGCATATTCATTTTGGTCAAATTTGCTTGCTGATGGCATTGTTGTTTTTGCGGTGGCCAAGAGCTAGATTTTCAGTTTCGTCATTATTTGAATGAAATATGTTTCTCTGAGTTTTTGGTGGGAGATGGTCTGTTGAATCATGTTCAGAGTTGTGTAGCAAAGTTTTGTATGAGTCACGTTAAGATGTTCATAGATGTATAGCAAAATGAAGGTTCTAGTTTGAATTTAGGATTCAATATTCCTATTTTTTTACTTTTATCCTAAAGGTTTTGTATGTGCTTGGAAAATGTGCAAACTGAAGGTTCTGTTATTGCTTTCTATTATCCTATATGTAATACCTCGAATATCAAATAGAGAGAACATATTATTCGGAAGAGAAATTTATTCAAATTTGAATGCACTAAAGTTTAGAGGAAAATTAAAAAAAAATTCAAGATTTGAGGGAGGATTGGACCTTAGGCTTTCGGCCCAAGGCGTCCTAGCCAAGTGGGCCGGCCTTGTAATGGAGTCAATAAGGGGGTGCCCTTCCCCAAAACTCTAACCTCTGCTACAGTACCGTGCCACACTGTAGCATGTGGTACTGTAGCAGCCCCCCCCCCTCTAAAAAGCATCTAGGCCCCTAAAAATTAGTTTTGGTAATTAATGATAATATGTGATTATGGGACTTATTAGTTTGTTGAGTATTTACAAGGTTAAGTCTTATTGGAGAAAATAATCGTGAAGAGGCATGCAAAAGAACTTATGAAGATCAAATATGGTTCAATGATGAGGTACAAGTTTTTTTTTAAGTTCTTTCTCTTTTTACCGGTCTTTAGAGAAATGGTTGGAAGACCGGATTATAGGTTAAATACCGTACTATCAAGAGGGATTATGACTAGTAGCTTGATAGCATGTTCTTGTGCATTATGGATCAATCTAGGATCATACATTTATTTGGTTTGCTGTTATCTTTGCCAAGTCTGTTTTGTCAGGATGATCGGTAGTACCGTCGGTTGCTGTGCGGTACTACCGCTCAACGGTATGACCGGGCCTGTAGTGCGGTATTACCGCACCCCGGTTATTCCATTTGTTACTTGGCGGTATATTATTTCCAGAGAGGCGCTTTTTCTTATCTGGTGCAAAACCCTCTATGCGGTAGTACCGCAAGTATTCGCACGGTATGACCGGACTACGGTAGTACCGCAGTTCTTGAGCAGAACCACCGCACTCCGGTTGTTCCGAATGTTACTTGGCGGTATGTTTTTTTCCAGTATGCACCTACTTTGATTCTCTTGGAAAACGGTAGTACCACACTTACTTTGCGGTATGACCGCGCTGCGGTAGTACCGCGAGTCAGTTGGCGGTAGTACCGTAGTGCGGGTGAAAACGGCTACGTTAGAGCATTTAATGCCACTGTTATAGCCGTTACAGTTGTAGTTGGAGATGTGCGGTAGTACCGCTCGGTACGTGGCGGTAGTACCGCATATGGCTTGAAAAGCTGATTTTTCCTCTCCAACAGTTATATTTGTTGATGGGTGGTATAAATACACCCCCACCTGCTCAAAGACGTGGTGCTAGACCTCATTTAACATCCTTAGAGCCTTGTGCATTCATTCAACTCCTCAAACTCACTTGTACACTCTTTGAGAGGTTGTTGAGCTTATCCAAGTGCATTCATTACTCTAGTTGATCCCCTTGCAATTGAGTGTCGTCAAGCGAAGGTCATCGATTTGTAACTCTTGGAGTTTTGTCGAACTCCTAGACGGCTTGACGGAGATTGCACGGTGATCTCTTCAAGAAGATTGTGAAGAGGCTCGGTGCTAAGATTGTGAGTGGTTCGGTGTTCACTATCTCCGGAGTGGAGGAAGAACAACCAATAGTGATCGAGGAAAGGCTTAATTGGTGGAGCCGGCTTGATTTGTTCAAGCTCCCTCAACGTGGACTAGTGAAGATCGGCAAGTCTTCGACACCACGGGAAAAACCTCATTGTCTCACTTGTGGTTATTTCTTGTCTTTACTTATTCTGCACTTATAATTGAAGCATTATCTTGTGTTAAATTGCTTAGCTAGGATTATATTTTGTATCGACATTAGTTTGTTATTGTGTTAGAAAGTATTTGCTAGAACCTTTTAGCCATAAGTTTAATTTGGTCGATAAAATTTAGAAACCTCCTATTCACCCCCTCTAGTCGGTTATCCTTGATCCTACAAGTGGTATCAGAGCAAGGTCTCTCAATTTGATTAGACTTTACCGTCTAAGAGAGAAAGGATGGCTAGTGAGGGTGTGCCTATAGGAAAGGCTCCTTTGTTTGATGGCTCAAATTATTCTTATTGGAAAATTAGAATGTCCATTTTCTTAAAAGCCATGAGTCCGAACATATGGAAAATTGTAAATGAGGGTTATGTTATGCCTCTTGATCAAACAAACACCACGGTTCAAGATGATCGTAATGCTCATTTAGATGCTCAAGCAATGAATGCTCTTTTTGGTGCTTTGAACGCGCATGAGTTCAATAGGGTGAGCAATTTGGAAACCGCTCATGCTATTTGGACCACTCTCTCCGAAATTCATGAGGGCACATCCACGGTCAAAGAAGCTAAATTGCATAGGCTTCGGATTAAATATGAGACATTCATAATGTTGCCAAATGAGAACATCATCGAGATGTATTCAAGACTCAACAACATTGTGAATGAACTCAAAGGTCTTGGTACTAACCTTCTTGATATTGATGTTGTGCGCAAGATGCTTAGGACGCTCCCGGATAAATACGAGATGTTGGTGATATTATTTCTCAACTCTCCCGAGCTGCCAAGAATGACGCCAACCGGACTTTTGGGCAACCTCATCACTAACGAGCTATACAAGAAGGACAAGGAAGAGCTCTTGGAGTCATCTTCATCCAAGAAGAAAATTACCGCTTTCAAGGCTAAAGCGGAGACAAGTGATGATGAGGATGAAGAAGAAGACTCGGATGAGGAGTATGCTCTCCTTGTGAGGAGAATGAAGAAATTTATGAGAAGACGCCCATATCGAAACTTCAACTTGAACAAATACAAGAAAGGGCAATCCTCAAGTGACAACAAGCGATATAGCAACATTCGCTGTTATGGATGTGATGAAAAGGGGCACATAATCTCAAATTGCCCCAACAAATCTTGAATTGCCGGAGAAGCGTTGTAGAACGATGGTAAGTAGTGTCATGTTCATTGTATTCTTATCTCAATTATCTAATTGTTTAGGAGGTGAAGTTTCGGGTTTAGGAGCACCATCTTTGCTCGCTATCGGTCGATCATGAAGGCAAGTACCTTGCTAATCTTAATGTTTGTGAATGATGATTGCTTAATGATTGTGTTGTGATATCTTATGATACAATAGATGGTGATATGTCTATGTTCGTTCATATGTGATGAATCCATGAGTAGAGATGATGTTATTATTTATTCAGTAAATCATTTCATACATCCATAATTCATGTTTCATCCACGGGAGTGGATTGTAAGTCCCACCATTCCAATGTGGGCAGATTTGGACATTGTCATGTCTCGTCCACGGGAGTGGATAGAAAGACCCATCAATTCCAGTATAGGCAGATTTGGACACTTGTATGAAATGTTCTTCATACGGGATTTGGATCCCCGCATTTTTGTTAAGATGCGGGCTTGAGTGAACACCGACGGGTGTGTCACTGGCTATACCGGTATAAGCACGTGTGCAGTCCATTCCTTTGATTATTTACATTCATCTCATTCATTCATAAATATTCAGTTGTTGTATGTTCAGAACCTTTGAGGAGGTTGTCTTGTTCATGTTGATTGTCTGTTCTTATATTCATTGTACTTGCTGAGTCTTGGGCTCACACTTGTTTGTTTATTTATTTATTTTTAGGTGATCGGTGACGAAGTTCTATTGAGAGGGAGTAGACATGCACTACTCAAATAATACACTCTATATTAGGTTCAAAATAAGGATGATTTATGTTTTTCATTCGTTAACTGTTGGATTGTAATAATTAAAACTAGACATGGATGATACGTTTCTATTCGTTGAGTTTTGATTAATTAACTATGAAAGTTCATGGATTAATCGTTGATAGGATTATCTTAGTTGATCAAATATTATATTCTTATTTATGTTCCATTTGTTGATGAGCTGTTTAGCTTAGTTGATGAATTCTTGTTGATGTTTTCCGCTGTATGGTTAAATGTTAGATCTTTGGGTAGCATTTTGGCTTCTGAATAATCAGGGTGTTACACTATATTCAATTTATCATGGAGGTTTTGTTGCAATTTCCATATGAGGATTATATGATTATCACGTTTGGTTTAAGCTATGTTTGTAGTGTGAAACATCAACCATTTCAGTATGGCCCAAATCTATATGTTTTGTCAAACTATTTTTATGTTGTAGTAGTCTGAAACTGAAGCCAATTAGTAGTATGAAACAGAGCCAGTGTGTGAGGTGGTTTTCTTTTTCTTTCTAAAACTATGCTTTGGAAGATTGAGATATACTTTTTTTTCATCTGGTTGCTTGCATCACGGGGTGAATGTTTTGGTTGCTTGCATTCTCTGAATTTTCATAGAAGCATATATTCATATCCTCTTTATTACCATTCCATTTTTAGGATCCATATGAGTTTTTGTTATGATTCGACATGCTTCTCTGAAGTAAAATTGTTTTGCTTAATATTAGATATCTAAATTCGATATGCATCTCTGATTTTTTTGTTTGCTCCTTTCTTAAGCTTTTTGTTTACCAGTGTAGCTTCTTATTTTTCTTTCCATTGTTTTCACATAACTCTATGTACTGCTGCCATTGATCTGCATATATAGTACTAATAAAATTGCATCGTGTAAGTAACCTTACACATATTCCGCAGTTCATGTCGTCAAGTGCCATCGAGGAGTTTCTTGTTCATCATACCAAGGCACACTATATTTAATTTGTAGTCTGTAATGTTGTAGTCTTTTATACATACGTAGTTTTGAGAGTTATGTAATTAATTTTGTAGCCTATAGAGACATAGATATGCGGTTTGATAAACTGAGGAATGAGTAGTATTCCAATGAGGTTAGAGTAATGGATTTGGACGGAATATGTGTTGTATAAAAAAAACTCTTTTCGTTGTGGTTTAGCTGCATGCAGGCTTTCTTTGTGCCTTTGTTTTTTGCAAAGCAATGGTAGGTTACTCTTACCCTGTGTGGTTGCTACCTCATTGAATCAAATATATTGATAAAAGCAAGAAAGCACGCATATAAGATGTAAATTTTCATGCATCTTTGTATCAAGAAAAGGACACAAAGCTACTATGCAAATAAAACTAGGATAAAGTGTGGCACAAAATTTTCTATAAATAGTTTTGAACCCTACTTTTGTTTTTGTATTGAAGGTAACATGTGTTTTTTGTAACATGTTTATTGTACCTCTACATTTGTAGTCAGATGGCAGTCATTGTTTTGCAATCACCATTATGACATTTCTGGATTCAAAGTAGTCAACATAACTAGCATAAAACACAATTTTTTGCTAGTCAGAAGCCATTTTTTTTTTTGTTTACACAGCCACCATCATGAAAATTATGGATTCAAAGCATAGAACATAACTAGCATATAACACTTTTTTTACATAAAACGTAAACTAATTTTATATAGGGGGCGTATCTAGTACTAATGGGTAATTCAGTGCTAAGGTGCTAATGCCAATCTTGACTGTTAAATCTGCATCTTGACCGTTGGATGTGGAAGCATACAGGGTGTTCAATGAAGGTGCATTAATGAAGGCGTATTGAATGTGGGAGCATGTAAGGTGATTAAATGGTTTGGAGGTGAGAGACTGTATTAATTTTGGTTGTTCAATTCAAATTCAACGGTCAAGATTGGCATTAGCACCTTAGCACTGAATTATCCATTAGCACTAGATATGTCCCCTTTTATATATTACAACATATGTAAAAATTGCCTTGATCTTATATAAAAATACCACATTATGTTTTTAAAAATTTGTGTTTGTTCTATGTGCAAAGCAGTTGGTTGGAACCAACTAACATGTTGTTTTATGTTTTTTGTGTATGCAACGCACTCCTATAAGTGTTTTACCAAAGAAAAAGAACACCGCACTTCAGGAATAATGTAGATAACTTTTATTTTTTTTTTGTAGTACAAATTAAGACACCGTAAGACAACTCACGATGCATCCATTTCCCATATTTGTTTTTGATTCTATATGTCATGTATGTACGTTTGAAGATTATATATTTTGCACTCTCTTTTTTTAACTATACTTTTTTTTGTTTCCCAGTTCATTTTGTCAAGTGCCATCAAGGAGGTTATTATTCATCGTATCAAGGTACCCTTAGAGATATATCTAGTTTGATTTGTTTTGTAGTTAATTTTGTATTGAAGGTAACATGTGTTTTTTTAACATGTTCCTTATACCTATATATTTAGAGTTAGAAGGTAGTCATTTACAGATTATGACCGTGTGGGGGAATAGACATGTGTTTGGTGGGGTTTTTTTTTGTACCTCCACATTTGTATTTTTGAGGAAAACTAGTGTTCTAAAAAAGCACTATCTTGAAATTTTAGAACCAAAAAGGGGGGTAAATTTGATGTAAAAATTTTACATGCATTTTATTTTCAATTTTACATAATATGGTATATGTAAAAAACATTTGTATATCATATATAAAAATACCGATACGTAAAAAAAATGTTTCGTAAAAGTTTTCACGCCCTACTGTGTAATGTGTGAGTATTTTGGGAATGATCTACGTACACTCTGCAACAGGCTTGTAAATGAAGTAAGCACCTACACAGATGCACATTATTATTTTTTTTGTGTTCTTTGTTTCATGTGATTTTTAGCTTTTCAAGTATGAGTCCCCCTTTAATTTTTTTCTCTATTGTAGCATGCATGTGCTGTTATTTGTCTTTTCTAAGAACTGAACAGGTAGGATGTGTTGTTGATAGTACTCCTAACAAACATTAGAGTGAATGCCCATTGTTGTGCATGTGGTTTTACTTTTCTTTTTTAAAACTGTGATAGTTGTGTTGTCATTTTTTTTGTCATGGCCAAATAGCATATCAGCAAAAAAAAATTATTGTTATTAGATGAGAAATAGTAGGGACTTGATCTGTTATTATTAGGTGGAGGAATAAGAAAGCTAATCTACTTGTAGTAAGTTTCAGTTTGATTTTATTTTTTGTTTAGTTTAGTTTTCTTTTTTTTTGTGATAGTAGTGTGAAAAAATAATTGCAATGAACCAATAGTTCAATTAACCAATAGTTCTTTTTCATGACAGTTGTGTGTAGCAGGTAAAACCATATGTGTTTCGTATCTAGTTTTGAACCCTTGATTTTTATTTTGTATTTTTGAAGGTAACATGTGTTTTTGGTATCATGTTTCTTGTACATCTACATTTGTAGTTAGAAGCCAATTATTTTTTGTTTGCACAGCCACCATCATGAAAATTATGTATTGAAAGCATAGAACATAACTAGCATATAACATTTTTTTACATGAAATACAAACTAAATTTATACATTACAACATACGTAAAAATTGCCTTGATCTTATATAAAAAATACCACATTATGTTTTAAAAAATTTGTGTTTGTCCTATGTGCAAAGCAGTTGGTTGGAACCAACTAACATGTTGTTGTATGTTTTTTTGTGTATGAAACGTGTCCCTATAAGTGTTTTACCAAAGAAAAAGAACATCGCACTTCAGGAATAATGTAGATAATTTTTGTTTTTTCGTTGTACAGATGACAAGACACCGTAGGACAACCCACGATGTGTCCGTAGAGTCAAGTTCTGATGGTGATAAGAGTTACACAAGCAGTAATTACAGCGTAGGTAGTGATGATGATGTGTATTCCAGGGCTTGCTACAGTGAGGAGCTGTCCTCATCCTATCTGGATTTTGATCCCAAGGAGTTGAAAGCTGTAAGTTGTATATTTATATATTCTTAATCACTTGTTTTTTTTTGTCAAATTTGCATTCACTAAGTAAATGTTTTTCCCAGCCCTAAACCTTGTTTTACATTCACTAAGTAAATGTAAGCAAATGTTTTTCCCAGCCCTAAACCTTGTTTTACATGCTTTAGTTACTAAAATTACTAAATCCAAAATATGTAAATTTAGTAATATATGTATGTAAATTATGTATGTGAAGCCTTTTTTCCTCATACCTGTAAGATGGATGGAGTGATTGGGGTGTATCCCTCTAACCTAATTCAACAGGTTTGTCACGTCCTTGTGCTTGAGTAAAAATTAGCATCACACTCAACCTAACAAAAGTTAAGTGGAGTACAAAAGTTCAAATTGACATTTCTTAAATTGAGGTTACCTTAAAGCCCTCGTAGTTTGTTCCAGGATATTTGTTATTGATGAAATCAATGTTGTTGGCGTCACTCTAGCCATCAGCCATTATACTTTGCCCAAATTTTCATGAATTCAATTTTTTAGTTTTCGTTAACTGACATATTTCAACTTGTAAAAACCAAAAATATAATTGCTTCTATGTTTTTCATTTTTTGGTGTCTAAAATACATGGTCATACCCTCTTGAAATTTGCAGGTTGGTTTGTGCTTGTGCAGTCCATGGAAGTTCTCCAACAATTTTTAAAATATTTTTTTTACATTATCTTTTACTTGTTTTTCTGTTCTCAAAGTATGTAACTTCAGTATAACACACATGTATATTTACTATTACTTGGATGTCAATTGGAGTCTACATGGTCATATAGTAGCTTGTTTTGTCCAACACAACACCTCCACTACTTGTCTGCTGAACATGCTACTATATAAAAAAGAAGCTTTTTTGTTATGTATCTATCAATCCGTAACTTGGAGTGCATTTTTTATTTGTATATTGGGTATAATGAATGTGTTTTCCTTTTTTACTTTATATGAATATGCATTGTATATAGATACTTCATCATAGATGTGGTAAGTGGTTTACCAGCATTTAATGGGACAGGGAAGTCCATTAACGGGAGTTTGAACTTGAACGGGGCATCAGGGGGCCGAGAAAAACCATCTCAGCAGCTTTAATGGGCCAAAACAACGGACCAGACACAACTTAATGGGCTGGACAAATAACAAAGACAACAGGAACAAAGAAAAGATAACAACCCGACCCGTTAAAGTAGAAGTAGTGCAGGGCTATGAAAACAGCTGGACGCGCGGATATACGGATTCCCTGTATTGAACGGCTACAAATTTTAGTACTACCATACAAAGGAGTACTCGATTGCTCCCTAGACACTTCCTTTAACTTTAATCATCCGTTAGGTTTATGCGGATCCAGTGCCGGCATCTGTTCATTCAAAATTAGTCAAGTCTTCCTATATATTAAATATGCATCCACCTGATAAATATGCTCTGAACGTGGCATGCACATGCTCAATACACAATTAATGCAATATATATTCAATTAGTTTTTTTAAAAATGAAGATCAAACATAAATAAAACCAAATTCCTTTTTGAAATGAGTAATCCACCATGCAAAAAAAAATCATGTGATCATGCATCAATATTTTCACCGTATGTATTGCATATATGTACACAATATATGTGTTACAGAATATGATTTCAATAATAACAGTAAAAAATATTTTTTAAAAAAATCGCTGTTGGACCCTGGATTTTTAATACTCGAAGCACTTGTGTGTGTACCGTACTAGTCTCATGATTAGTGGCCAGTACATACAACTTCAACATTGGTAATCACATTTGCACATTCATATGTATAAAATGAAACAAGTTATGGTACAAAGCTTAAGCGATTACAATATTTACATCCACTACTACAAAAAGGCTAATACTAGACACATGATCACATACGGTTGACCAAAACCGTGTGTATTAAACATAATCATAGACGGTTTTGGTTTAGAGACTGCCTGTGTTACTTTCTGTGCTAAAAACCATCTATGAAGAGGTAATATCACAGATGGTTCACATTGAAAACCATCTGTGAAGTATCATAGACGGTTCTTAACAAGAATCGTCTGTTATATTACCAAATATCATAGACAGTTCTTGTTAAGAACCTTCTATGATACTTCACAGGCGGTTTTCAATATGAACCATCTGTGACTTCCCGTCCTCATCACAGACGGTTTGTATAAAAACCGTCTGTGATAATCTCATTTATTGTAGACCCGACCCTCACAGATCGATCTGTCTTAAATTCCAGCTCTGTTCTCGATCTGTCTTAAATTACAGCTCTGATCTTGCTGCTGCTGCTGGAGGTGGGGCTTTAAGGCAATTTGGTGAAAGGAGACCGCGGATTTGGTAATTTATTCTTGACTATCGATGGTTAGTATGTAATTTGTTCCACGCATTATATTCTAGATCTAGCTTAGTAAAGAGAGAATTGAAGATAGTTTAGATCGGTAAAGAGAGAATTGAAGATGGTTTAGATCTAGCTTTTTGTGTTGTTTTGCAAGTGTTGGCTTCTTGCCATCTGAAGTTGGGCATGGGCTATCTATAATGTATGTGTGATGAACAACCTGACACTAGGGTGCATTGCTATTTTTTCGGTTCATTAGAAATACATATTTCAAATGACATATCAAAAGTTGCATCTATAGTATAGTAATTAATTAATTCAATATTTAACACCAAATTGTTATATGCGTCGCGTAGATGGACCGAAGCTGGATGTACGCTGAGAACCGTATGAGTGAAGAGTACATTAATGGTGTGTATGTTTTTACAAGAGCTACCGAGGAGGATATATTGAATAAGGGGGCGGAATATATATATTGTCTATGCATTGACTACGAGAATCTGAATATGTTTAAAAACCGAGCGCAGATCGAAGCACACTTGATTCGAAGGGGTTTCAAAAGGGTTATACACGTTGGACCAGTCACGGTGAAGAGCAGATTATACAGGAAGGTAGTAATAATGACATCGCCGACGAAGTCAATGATATGTTGCCGGATGATGTCGATTGTGGTTCCGATTCGGATAGGATGCACAATGACAATCTAGATTAGATGCTTTGCGATGCATAAGGTAACTGTGATGAGAGAGAGAGTATGTTAAATTTCGGGGCTTGATGGAGGACTCGGAGAAACCTTTATTCCCGGGCTGCAAGTTGGAACACACAAGGTTGTCATCCGTGCTTGAACCGCTGAAATTGAAGACAAGTAACGGTTGGTCCGACAAGAGTTTCACGGCGCTATTAGGTCTCTTAGCGAACATGCTTCTCGAGGGAAATGAGTTGCCGAAAACCACCTATAAAGCTAAGAAGGTTCTTTGTCCATTAGGAATAGAAGTAGAAAGAATAGATACATGTCCGATAACTGTATCCTCTACCGTAACGAGTATGCAAACATGCATGTATGTTCGGTATGCAACGCATCCTGATACAAGTATAAGGATTAATCAGATGATGGCGAGGGAATCGAGGTGAAGAAAGGACCTCCTACTAAGGTGGTGTGGTATCTTCCTGTACTTCCCCGTTTGAAGTCGTTTTTTGCGAACCCAAAGGAAGCAAAACTGATGCATTGGCACTCAGAGGAGCGTAAGAATGATGGAAAGCTAAGACGCCCTGTTGATTCCACCCAGTGGACAAACATCAATAGGAGGTTTGCAGACTTCGGTGCGGAACCGAGGAATATAAGATTTGGATTGAGTACAGATGGAATAAATCCTTTCGGTAACATGAGTAGCTGACATAGCACTTGGCCTGTGACGCTCTGTATCTACAACCTTCCTCCTTGGTTGTGTATGAAGCGAAAGTATATTTTGTTATCGATACTTATCCAAGAGCCAAAACAACCTAGGAATGATATTGATGTATACCTAGCACCTTTGATGGAAGATCTAAAAATAATGTGGATTGAAGGGGTACAGGTATGGGATGCGTATAAACAACAGAACTTCACTTTGCGCTCCTTGTTGTTCTACACCATAAATGATTATCCTACCATTGCTAACCTGTTGGGCCAGAGTACAAAAGAGGCCAAAGCCTGTACTCACTGCTTAGATGATACCGAGAGTGTGTGGCTAAAGCACTCGCACAAAACCATGTATATGCATCACCGTAGGTTCTTTCGGAGGGCTCACCCATACCGCAGGATGAAGAAACAATTCGAAGGAGAGAAGGGAACAGTTCAGCTCCAAGGCATTTAAGCAGAAAAGAGGTCTATGATATGGTTAAGGATTTAGGTGTTGTGCTCGGAAAGGGACGTAAATCGAGGACCCGTGAGAAGAACATTTGGAAGAAGAGATCAATATTTTGGGACTTAACTTATTGGGAGCACCTAGAAGTTCGCCACTGCATCGATGTCATGCAGGTAGAGAGGAATGTATGTGACATCTTTATTGGTCTCTTACTGAACATTCGTGATAAAACAAAGGATGGTGTCAACACACAGCTTGACTTGGTTGATATGGACATCAGACCTGAGTTAGCACCGACAAAGACCGATAAAGGACGAACGTACCCTCCCCCTGCTTGGTACACTCTGTCCAAGGCCGAGAGAACTGAACAGTGTCAGTACTTGCATGGTGTGAAAGTTCCGTCTAGTTACTCCGCCAACATGAAAAAACTTATTTTGATAGAAGATTTGAAGTTAATTGGCATGCAGTCTCATGACTGTTATGTGCTGATGACACAGATGCTCCCTGTTGCAATTAGAAGTATTTTATCGATCAAGGTTCGAGAGACAATCATGAGGTTGTGTTATTTCTTTAACACAATTGCTCAAAAGGTCATCGATCTCGAAGGACTAGATGTTCTGTAGGATGAGGTGGTGACGACTCTATGTGATCTTGAGATGTATTTCCCTCTGTCGTTTTTCAATATCATGGTCCATCTCATTGTTCACATTGTGAGAGAAATAAAAATGCGCGGGCCCGTGTTCCTACGTAGCATGTACCCGTTCGAGAGGTTCATGGGAATTCTCAAGTCCTATTTACAGAATCGATCTCGGCTGGAGGGCAGCATCGTCGAAGGTTATGCAACTGAAGAGGTCATTGAATTCTGTGTCGATTACATGGCTCAGGTCGAACCGATAGGTATGCCTCGATCTCACCATAAGGGGAGGCTCGAGGGTATCAGGACCATCGGAAGGAAAGCAATCACTCCAGAGATGAGAGCGTGTGCTCAAGCCCATTTTTCGGTTTTGCAACATATGACTAAAGTGTCCCCATTTATCGACCAGCACAAGGACGTGCTTCGACAACAGAATCCGGAGTGACCGGATGCTTGGATCATGAGACAGCACAACGGTCGGTTCAACCAATGGTTGAAGTAACGACTCGGTAGGAGCTCGTCAAGTGATATGCTAACATGGTTGGCAAAAGGGCCAACATTTACAGTTGTGACATGACAGGGATACGACATAAATGAGTACACATTCTATACGCAGGCTCAGGATATAAAGAGTACTAACCAGAACAGCGGTGTCCGTATAGATGCGTTCAGTACCGATGGGCTGAGAAGCTCCTACTATGGGCTCATAGAGGAGATATGGGAACTCGACTACGTGCTTTTCAAGATCCCCCTATTTCGGTGTCGTTGGGTCCATCTCCCACAGGTGAAGTTCGACAAGTATGGCATTACTACTATGGACCTCGAACGTGTTGAATACAAAGACGAACTATTCGTACTCGATAACCAAGTTGTTCAAGTCTTCTATGTAACCAACCAAGCAAATAAGAAGCCACATAATTCTTCATGGAAAAAGGAGGATTATCGGAGTTGAGAATATAGTGGACAAGGAAGAATACAATCAATTTGACGAGTTGCCTCCTTTCGGAAACAACATAAGGGTCGAGGGAAAACAACATGACGAAACTAGTTACATACGTGTCGATCATCATGAAGGGCTAATTTTTGAAGATTGAACAATGTGTGTATATGTACGTTCTGAATGGTTAATTTTTGTTCATTTGAGTTAATTGATTTGTACAATGAAATGGATGTGCTTCTGAAATGAATGTAAATTGGATATATACATGTACTTGTGTTTTTTGCTTATTTCAGAGGGCATGGCTAGCATTTTCAGAGGCTAGCCAATAAACAGAACTAGATTAACCAATACTAAATATTATCACAAACGGTTTTATCTACAAACTGTCTGTGATTGTATATCATAGATGGTTTTATCTACAAACCATTTGTGATACATAACCTATCACAGACGGTTCCTTAGCATAAACTGTTTGTGATACATCATATATCACAGACAGTTCCTTAGTAAAAACCGTCTGTGATACGTCATATATCACAGATGGTTATTTATTAGAACCGTCTATGATATTATTTATCATAGACAGTTCAACTTTAGAACCGTCTGTGATGTCAATCTCTATTTATATTCGGACTCTAGGATTTGCCCGCGCCCCCACTCAAATGATTAAGTTTCTCAAGTACTCTGCCCCAGCGCCTATCGCTGCCTCCTCCTCGAGCCCGACGCGACTCTCCTCGAGCCCGTCGCCACCGTCCTCGACGCCACCTCCTCCTCGAGCCCGGCGTGACTCCTTCCCCGAGCCCGTCACCGCCGTCCTCGACGCTGCCTCCTCCCCTCCCCCGAGACGTGTCACCTCCTCCTCCCCTGAGCCCGGTGCGCCTCCCCTTCGACGCCGCCCTGCTGCTCTGGTACTGCTCCTTGCTCGTCCTTCTCCTGGACGCCCAAAGGTAACCAATGCTGAGTCAATGATTCATATGGTATTTATTTTGATACTGCTACTGGAATATATTACAATATAGTGTGGTGGGCTTGAGATGAATGCTCTATGATGATAATAGTCTTGTACTGAAATTGTTTTGATAATTGGGTTTGAACTTGAGCTCTAATTGGAATACTTACTCTACATCTAAGAGCAATATATATCAAAATGTTAAATCTTAGCTTTATGCTGATTTTATTTGTTCACATGATGTTTGTGTTGAGCATATATATTCATTTTAAATGACTTGTAGGATTTACATGTTTATATGTCAATTATACGCCGTTCATGAGAGCATATTATTCCATACACACAGAGATCGAATCTTATGATAATATTTTCATGCGTGTTAGAACTTCTATTTCTTTTGAAGATGTCTTCCGCTCATTCTTTATCATTGTTGCCTCATGTGTCTAGTACGCCGTCCTCTGCAATATCCAAGCACAGTAGAAGAAGAGGAATATTGAAAAGGCCCAGGGGCCGATTTACCATCACGGAGGTCCATTAGTTTGGGGCTCCTATCAATCCTCCTCGAGCAGCGCCCGCATTTCGGAGAACAGTCAAAATAGTTGCACGGCAACGGGTCAACATCACCTACGATTCGTGGAAGGAGTTGACCAAAGTTCAGAAAGGTGAGCTGCTGACGAATATTTTCCAATAGTTCGAGATCCCGAAACAACACGAGGGCTAAGTGCGACGACACACATTGCTACAGGCGTACAAAGCGTGGAAGAACTTCAAGAGCACACTTATCAAGAACTATGTGGAGAAGGATTTGAGGCAACAAGTATCTGTTCTAGGAAGAGTGTTGGGAAGACTTTGTGGCAAAGAAGACGACATATGATTTTAGGAGAAAAAGTGCGGTGCACAAGGCCCTCCAGGCAAAAAACAAGCACCCCCACATACTCAGCACATCTGGGTATACGGGTAAAATCCCGCAATGGAGGGATCAAGACCAGCAGGCAAACCGTTTGAATGTCTCCCCGCCATTTGCCGAGATCATTGATGAGCACGCCCGAAACTGGGTAATGGTGAGGTTATCTACCCTGTCTTTGGGGGTCATCTCCTTTCCAAACCCCGCAGACGCGGAAGTGTCCCAGCGCTTGGTAAGATATCGAACTACCTAGTTTGTAATTACTCCATAACTTCATAGGAAGTGAAATGATATATCGGGCTATTGTAGGTAACGCTGAGTGCACAATCTTCTGAAGGCTCATTCCAGGCAGACAAGGAGAGAGATATACTCTCCGCAGCCCTGGGAAACAATGAGCACCCGGGTCGCATGAGAGGCGTTGGTCTTTATATTCTATGGAAATATGGATTCCGAGAGGACCCCGAATCGTACCGGAGTAGGAAGAGAGCCAAAGCCGAGCATGATGCAAAGCTACGAGAGGAGATTCGTGAATCCCTCAAAGATGATATCACTGAATTCCTCAGAGATGAGATCGATGATCATATTAGAGCTGAGACGCAACGGCGGATGGCGAGCTTTGAGGAAAGGCTTAGGGAAGTTTAGTTGCAAGCCCCTGTCCCTACTGTGCTAGCCCCCCCCAAACTTCTGAGTAGCTGCGCGTCCAACCCTAACCCTACCCCCAATAGATGACGATAGATTTCCTATCGATGACATCCAGGTAGTAATTATTATCTCTGGAATGCTCGATCCATTGATATGCCTATTGGAGTAGCTAATTTTGTATTATTATGTAGGTGGCTATGAAGTGCAAGCTCCAAGTGAGATATGCCTCTGTTGCCCTAGATGCTGCTTGGGGCTAGGTGTATCCATCCGGTGTCGGGGCTTTGGTGCACGGTGTAAATCCAACGCCAGGTTTTGTAAAAGTGAATGTGGACGGTGTTTATGCCAATTTCACAGCCGTCCCACTACATATTCCCCCAAACGACGAGGTCATAACTCCAGAGCAAGCCATTGGAACATTCATCCAGTGGCCCAAGAGGGACATCTGCTTGGAGCTATGTGCTCCAGTGTCAACTTCACGGGAATGTCCTGCAATGGTGCCAAGTCCACGGGAGCTGACTGGACCAGAGCTACCTGTATCGAAGCGGCAAGGGCTCAGTGCATCAGATGCATCTACACCTCGTGCTCGGTTGACTCTCGTGAAGTCGACCTCTACAAAGCGACGTAGCAAGGGCAAATCAAAGACAGTTGTAACATCCCAATATTGGACTTGTGTTTCAAATGTAAGAAAATAAGTAGAAATTAAAACTTTTTCTTACATCATGTATTCCCTGTATGCTTTAAACAATTCTTGAACAAGAATTATGGAAATACAAAGTCACAAGTCTTTTGATCCAAAACCTTGTCTTCCAAAAACATTCATCTCAAACCTTGTGAACATCATTGGGAAATATTTTTCCTAAGTTCCTGTGATGGTATGTGGCCCCTCTGAAAAATTTCACAATTTTTAGAAATTGTTTGAATATTTTAGAGGGCAGTCAAAACTTTAAACCAGAACCTTGCATTATTTTTGGAGAAAAATGTGCAGCATAAAAACCTCTGAAAACTTTGTACAAGGTTAATGTCTGAGTTAGCAAGCTCTAGTAAAAATTTTATAATTTTTGGAGTTGTTTTGCTATCTCAAATAAATTCTCAAAGTCCCAGTTCAGTTTAAAACTCAAAACCTAATTTCACTATTCCTTGGGTTCGGGTCAAACTCGGGCTCAAGCCTCTTGACTCGGTCCAGTCAACTAACTGCACCGAGCCTCTTTTAAAATCGCGTGTCTAATCTCCGCCGTTGGATCCTTATCGCGCGGCCCATGTTCGTGTGAGCATTCGGACCGTGCGGATGCTTTATCCCTTTTGAACCTTGGATCCCCATCCAACCGCCCAGATTCTCCGAGACATTCAGACCTTCCGGTTGTTTTGTTTGAATCTGAGCCGTTTGTTTCTAATCCAAGGGCTCCCGATCTATTCCTTTATTTTCAAATCTCAGAGGCGTGGCGCGTTGTCAGCCGTCCGATTAAAATCCAAGGGTCCTTATTCGCCCGGGCTTTTTCTCTAGTCATCTTCAACCTCCCGCCGTCTGAAAATAGTGTAGGGCATGAGGATGTCATTTCATGCTCCCTACAGCCGTCCTAGCCGACATCTAGGGTTGTGGGAGGTGTGTTCGGCCGAGCCATACCTCATACCATCACCCACACCCCGTTTTGCTTTCGGCCATGCCTTGTGCTTTGAGCTTTGCTCCCCGAAAGGCTCTTTTGGCAGAACCCTAGTGTTCCCAATCCTTTTAAACACCCTCTTCTCTTCCTGGTGTTACTTTAGACCACCATCGAGCTCCATTTTCAATTGTGGAGCTTAATACCCCAAAACCGACAATCCACCATTGTTGACCCGTAGAGCTCCATTGGTGTTCTTGGTGTTCGAGTGGTTCTCCTTCGTAATTATTTACACCAAGTTAACCTCCTCTCTATCTTGAACATATCCCCTCACTTAATCTTGGATTTGATTCGCAGGAATTATCCAATTTGGGGTTTGTTCAAATTCGGCCGAAATTGGTCGTTTTCTTCCTCAGCCCCGGTGAGTGCTCTTTTCCTCAATTAATTACTCATGAAGCTTATGGGGGCTATTGTGTAGCTATTTTGACCACCCATGGTGTTCATTTTGGCTCAGATCTCTATTTTCATATCTTCTTCCTCGAGTCAGGCAAGCTCCACCGTGGACAAGCTTCTCCGGCCATCTTTGAAGCTTCTCTTCATTAAGGTAGCTTCTTATTAGTCCCTAGAGGCTTTGGCACACGCTTCTTTGGACTGCAGCGGAGTATTTTGCTATTTTCGTGCTTAGCAGTAAAAGCTCTATTTTCGTTTTTCCGGCTAGCCAGCGTTCTGGTCCCTCACCGCCAGCGAGATTGCCACCACTAGGTCCGTAAGGATATTGCGATTCCATTTCACTTCTTGGTTGGCGCGCGCTGATCGAGTCGCGGCGACAAGCCGTTGAACACGCTCGGTAGTGTGCCGGCGAAATCCCTGTTTTCGTCATTTATTTAGGACACATTAATTGCCCGATTATTGCTAATCATTAGGTGCATTAATCATGTCCTAATCTGGTTCGTTGTGTCGCTGGCATGTGGGCCCGTAGGCCTTAAGCTGCAGTCCAGGGTTCATTAAGGCACAATCTGGGGTCATTAATTGTTAATCATTGGTTAGCAATTAATGTGTCTTAGCCGTCAGTTTATGTCACTGCCAGGTGGGCCCTCTTAAATCCACCTCTGGGCAAAGGTCTTTAGGACACATTGATTACTAATCATTGGTTTTCAGTAATTAATCACTGTCCTAATTGGCCCCTTGTCCCACTGACTTGTGGGCCCACGCATTAAAATCCTCCTCGCGCACTTAAGTCCCGTGTGTAGCACTTTGTTGATTGTGGACCGCCGATCCCGTGACCAACGGCCCAGATCTAGAGAGCATTCGGACCTTCCGGTTCTCTAATCCATCTTGATCGTTCATCTTGTGATGAATGGCTAAGATCTCGAATGCAATCGGACTCTCCGAAGTGGGGTGCGATTTGCGTCGTCCATCTTCATATCTGCGGCTGTAGTTGGCCCACGCAACCGCACCGTCCGAATGCATCCCTTCGCCTGAGCCGTTGGATCTTGATCCAACGGTGGGTTTCCTTCTAGGTGTCGCGCGCGCGCTGTTCCGGCGGCGTGGGCGAGGATTTTAGATCGAGGTTCTCGAGCCGCCCACGCTGCTTATTTACATTAAGTTTGAATCTATTTCGTAGGCTTTTGTTGATCAACTAAAAATGCATTTTAAACTTTAAAAACTCATAACTAATTCTTGTTAACTACTTTTTAGGTGATTCCAACTGTAATAAAATCTTATGCCACTAGAGTTTAATCTAAAAATGCATTTAGGCATATTTCAGTATCGAAAAATCTTGTAACTAAAATAGCTTCATTTCTGCCTTTAGAATATTCCAGAAATAGAAATAAAACTTGAAAATTGCATATCTTTTTCTGTAGATTTCTATTTTGTGCAAAATCAATTTTGTTAAAATCCTCTGTTAGTGTACTTTAATATGAAATAGGTTTTGAGCATAGTTATAATTCGGTAAAATGACTTGCATTAGGTTTACAACTTAGAAAAATCATAAGTAAATGTTTATAACTCCAAATTTAGTATACTCAACTTTGCTGTTATTAGGATGTCATAATCTACCTGCTATAAAAATTTCAGACCTTAGATCATTCTAGAAATTTTCGTTATGAACAGTATCAGTATTTAAATCAGTAAATTGATAGGCTGAGAATGAGTATTTTGTCTATATCTTTTGCATCCTAAATCCAAATTGCATGATTCTTGTTCCTAAAATTGTCTAAAATGATCCCCTAGCTGTTGTATAGATTTCATTAGATTTGAATGTCTTTTGCTGTTGGAGTTTATTGGGTATTCTTCGTTCTTATTTGCTTATCGTCTTTTCGCGTTAGGTTCCGAAGACTATATTGATAATAATTCTGAGCCACAGCCATCAGATCCTGCACTCCAGCAAGGCAACCAGATGTAGCATCATTTGATCATATTGTTCCTACTAATTTTAAATTCTAATATGTTGTTTGCAAATTCTATGTATGCATTGCTATGTTGTTTTAAACTATTGTCGATAGTTGGCCCAGTAGTTGCATTATCAGTAGGAAATGTTTATTCCTCTACTACTGAAGCCTAGGATTATTTTCTGTGATTTTGGGTTCGCTGGATGAACCCTTGTCACTTAGTAGTTTACGTGTCATTATGCTTAGCCATGCTTAGCCATCGATAGAAATGGGCGGTTATCGACTTGTCGATAACTTTGATCACACAAACTTATTATGATCTCTATGTTTCGGCCTTGTGCTATGTCTAAATTGCAAAACTAAAACTGAAAATGAAAACGATTTAGACTTGGGCACAATGGTAAGATGGTGTGATCTTTTGGGTGTGAATGGAATGGTGCCCGGGTCAATTAAGGACCAAACTACTTGTGAGTACCTGTTATCTGAGCATTTCTGTGCGTGCTAACCACACTAGAGGGATATGAGACCTCTCTTAGCTGAGTACTCTGGGGTGTGTTAATTAATGAGTCGCGTGGTGGGTTGCACATTTAATTATGTGCAACATGGACATGTTTGTGGGGGAGAGGAGCACCCGCCGATTCCGGTGTGTCCTGCTCCACATATGGGTCCTAGTGATCCATATCTCGTCAATAGATCACTAAGGATTAACCCCCATACGTGCGTCTCTTGATTAGCATATTCCATTGGAAAGGGTTCGTAGGACTTATCCGTGCCGGCATACCAAAGGAAGTGTGCTTAATAGATTGGCAAAAAGGCGGTCTGAAGTGCGGGTACATTGGTACACCCCTGCAGGGATTACAAACTATTCGAATAGCCTCGTCCTAGGTTATGGACACGCTTGGATAAGCTTTTCAAGAGTTAGACTACAACCATTTTAAATTAAAATTTGATGGGTGGTATGAATCAGGGATTCATGCTATTTGTGGTGGCTATTGGGTTAGTCACTTCTAGGTGGTTACTTGATTATTATTGCTACTCGTTGCTATTTCAATGTTTAAAAACTGATTTGTCAAATTGCCTTCAATCTATTACATTATTGCAAATGAAACTTGCTTGATGCGTCCAAATAACCATATAACCAACTTTCCTTTGATACAGCTTTCATGTAGTTATATATAGGCTTGTTACTCGTAAGTCTTGCAAGTACATTATTGTACTCACCTGCATTACTTATTGTGTGCAGAGGAAGAAGGTGAGCCCGAAGGGCCTCACTTCTGTGAGTTGTGCTATGGCAGTGTGTGGGGAGATTAGCTCGGCGGCCCGGTCGGTTGCCCTGTGGTGTTATGTGGCTAACCGGTCGTCTTTTGGTTTAAGCCATCTAATGGCACCTTTTGCTTCCGCTGTTACTTGATACTTATGTCATTTGGCCGGTCGGCTGTCCTGTAATAACCTATATTATGTATGTCCTTTGGTAGACTTGTTATATTATCTTGTATGGAAATGATGCATGCTTTTGTATGATGAATGTGTGCTGCAATTTCTGGGAAGCACATGTCCATCGAGGCGCGGTTTATTCTGTTTGTGATACTAGAACCAGTGGAAGGTTAAGTGTTACAAGCTTAATAAACCGGGGTCTCACAGAGTTGATATCAGAGCCATACTGACTGTAGAAACCCCTAGCTTGGTCGTCCCTAGTATATTTTGAAAACTTACTTTCCAAGTATCAGGTGTTTTCCTGAAAATCTTAAGTAAGTTCTCAGATTTTACTTCTTATCTATCTTGGCTTGCTCATCTCACCTTATTTTTGACTGAGTTTGAAAAGTTGTTTTCCCTCTCATCTTCTTTCAAAAGATAGATGTTTATTCGATTAAATTGGTTTTGGGTAAACCATGAGAGTTATAAAATAAAAGTGTTGGCTGTCTTGCAAAGATTAAAAGTTCCTGAAGCTACAAATTTCGGCCAGAGACTTGGAGAAGCAATTTCTGGAAAGCTAGCTATGGATAGTTTATAGTGCTGAAAATGGGAGGTTAATTCAACTAAAATTTGTTGGGAATAAACGGGGTAAGAGGTTATATAAATTAGCTATGTACCTAACCTCTGTTAGTAGTTTTGCCTTGTTTTGTTGGTGAACCAAACCGGATTTATGTCTTTGAAAGTTGTCTTCCTAAAGGCGATTGCTCGTTCTTCCATCTGAGTTAGTCATGATAGGAAGATGGTTGTTATTTTTATGACCTTGCTGCGATTTTGTTGGGTCTCTGGTTGTTGGAGTTTATTTGTAGGGTGTTTAGTTGTCTTTCTTTGTCTCCTGTTCCTGGGTTGTTTCTAACCTATTTTTGTGGAACAGGATGACAAGAACCACCCGTGTGATCGATCCTTTGGTTAGATGAGGAGCTTCCCCCTCCTCCGACCATGGTGAGGTTTCGCTCGGATCGGCGGAATCGCATGGACTGCACTCGGATGTAACACCCCAACTCGTAACGAGCACGAATGCTACCAAAACTAATTACAACTAGAACAAGTTTACAAATTTTTCGACAGAATCTCCTTTGTATAATCAATAATAATAAGTTTCTAACAAGTAAACATAGCATTTATCAATAATTTCATAATCCAACCCATCCATGCATAAAAGACATTCATCCGAATGTAATCAAATAACATCATTCTCACAACCAGTAACTATTCCATCAATCGTAATCATAAAACCACCATGAGTGTCTCTCGTGATCTATTTATTCTTGTGTGAAACTAAAGTAACAAATGTATTAATGATGTGAGGTAGTGTGTGCTTTCAATCATCTACTCCCGCCCATGCATGACGTCTTTACGTAAGTACCTATATCAAAACAAAGCAAGGGTGAGCCATAGGACTCGCAAGTATCAACAAGGTTACATGATCATAAGGACAACATAGTATAAACATCTTTGGCCAACATCATTCATGGCATTACAAAATATCAAAGAAAATGCAATGATAATGCTATGCACTATTTGTTCTTTATCTCTTTACGCATTTTACCGGTAATGCGGGGTATTCATCCGTCAATGGATACCCATGCCTGTGCCCTCTGACACAGGGACCAAGAGCCTATACATCAACTTGTATAGGGACCTTTGCCCGTCATCAAAATGTCGGGACCTTCATGCGTATTGCCCACATTCATAAATGTGGGGACCTCAAGCCTGTCATTGCCTGACAGGGACCTCAACTCAATCACTTGGTCACCACCTGACCAAGTTTCAGTATGCTCAAAATATGCATGAATATAACATCTATTCCTTCTCATTCAACAGATTATCAATATAAACTTTAATCATGTAAACGGTAGCATTATCAAATAACCACAGTCATAATATGCAATCATCATCATCTCTAGGGACATCTCAACGTTACTTCCACATGATAACAATAACAATTCACAACTCAATCATGACATACAACAGAAATTTCATTTAACCGAATACTTGCCTCAACCGTACGAAAACGGCGGACGCGTAGTGGGTGCTGCCTTTGGGATCTCGCTGCCACCTGGACAAGAATATAACCCCAAACTAAGACTAGCATAATGGACCAAAATCATACATAACATCACAATTGAAAATCGCTAACTTTTTAACATTTCTAACTTTTCTAATTTTCTTGCGATCGCCCACTGCAGACAGCAGAATTCAAAAATTCATAACTTTCTGCTCGGGAGTCCAAATAGGATGATCTTGGACTTTATGGAAAGATAATTGAATTTCCTAAATAAACCTAGTTGGGGTGACCCTCTGATTCGGCCATCTTCTAGCCCTACCAATCCATTTAATCAGAGCAAACATTTCCGTCGGGTTTCTGGACAGCGACATAGAAACTATCATAACTTTCTCTACGTTCGTCCAAATTTAGTGATCTTTAGTTTTCCTGAAAGCTAAGAGGATTAGCCTCATTTTTCGTTATGGTGAGACCCTCTGGAAACTCCTCTAACCATGTGTTTAGGTCAGGTTAATTAGCCTCTGTCCAATCTGTCACCCACCAGAAACCTACTAACACTAGAAAAATCATAACTTTGGCTACCGAAGTCCAAACGACTTGATTCTTGTCGGCAATGAAAGGTAACTACGATATCTACAACTTTCTAGGAGACACCCAGACCCAAATCTGCCCATAACCTAATAAAAAACAACGATCTTCACTGCTGCAGAATACCGACGAACTGGCACCCGAAAATGAAACAACTAGAAAAAGACCTAAAACAAAGAACCACGGGTTACCCTTGCCGAAACGACGAGAGCACGCAGCGGGGATGACGACCACCACGCTCCCGCTGCGAATCCTTCTTCTCCCTCTTCTTTCTTCTTTCTTTCTCTTCCCTTCTCTTCTCCTTTTTCTTCCCTTTTCTTCTCCTTCTTGGCCGCCACCCAAGGGATCTTCTTCCTCCTTCTTGGACAGCAACAATGGGGAAAAGGAGGGTGCAAGGAGGGTGGAAGGGAGGTGGAGAGGTGGGGAGGGGGGAGAGGGGAGAGGCGGCGCAAGGGATGGAGGGGGCTGAATCGGCTAGGGTTTGGGGAGAGGAAAGGGTGCCCCCTCCCCTTGGCCGGCCAAGCCTCATGGGCCTTGGCCCAGCCAAAGCTGCCAGAACCGACAATTTCCCCTCAAAAATCCTGGTTTAACAAGTTACTTAAGGTCTTTGCTCATGAATACTAAAACTACTCTCCACAACAACCGACTTTTCGCTTTTCGGAATATTACATCGGATCCTGGAGGTTATCGCGAGGAACACCTCCACTCCTTCTGGTGCTTCAGGATCTGGAGGTGGTGGCCACCAGGCTCGTGGTGGGCTTTCGGAGTTCCTCCGTACGCAGCCACCCACCTTCTCCCGATCCGAGGATCCCCTTGACGCAGATGATTGGTTGCGTCTGGTTGAGCGAAAGCTCAACATCGCTCAGTGCCAGGAGCAGGAGCGGGCACTCTTTGCATCCCATCAACTTGAGGGTGCAGCACTCTCTTGGTGGGAGAATTTTCTCGCCATGCAGCCCACGGGCCATGTTGTCTCGTGGGAGGAGTTCAGGTCTGCTTTTCGTCGGGCCCACATCCCTGATGGCCTGATGAAGCTCAAGAAGAAGGAGTTTCTTACGCTTAAACAGGGGCGCAAGTCTGTGTCGGAGTACCTTTACGAGTTTAATCACTTGGCTCGTTATGCTCCGGGTGAGGTGGCCACTGATGAGGCCAAGCAGGAGAAGTTCATGGAGGGTTTGTCCGAGGAGCTGCAGGACAAGCTCTCTATTGTGGACCTTGCTGATTTCCAGGCCTTGGTGGACAAGGCCATCGTCGCCGAGCACAAAGCGAAGGCGCTGGGCGAGTCCCACAAGCGCAAGTGGGAGGGCCACCGGTCTGCACAGGCCAGTCTCTCCCGTCCCCGTGTTGGGCCCACACTAGGGGCTCGTGCTTTGGCTTCACCACCACCGAGGCCGTCGGCGCCAGTTACTCATTCCCGCAGCCGTGTTTTGACCACGTGCACTGCGACCAGCCAGCAGTTGCTCTCCGCAACCCGGCTGCTGATGTCACCTGCTTTTCTTGCAACCAGAAGGGCCACTATGCTAGCAGTTGTCCTAAGAGGACTGGAGCGGCCCCTCGTCCTAATGGAGGACGCGGGCAAGGGAATGGTCACCCGCCTGACCAGAAGGTGATCCAGAAGACTCAGGGTGTCGGGGGTGGTCGAGTCAACCACATCTCGGCTGAGAAGGCTCAGGAGGCGCCCAACGTTGTGTTGGGTACGCTTCTTGTCAGTTATCGTCTTGCTGTAGTATTATTTGACTCTAGAGCATCGCATTCTTTTATTTCGAGATCATTTGCTGCTGATTGTGACCTTCACTTTGCTCCGTTGGAGATTCCTTTGCTTATTCGCTCTCCGGGAGTGGAAATGGTAGCTGATCAGGAATGCCGAGGCGTTCCTATTGATATCGAAGGAGTGGAATTCTTGGTGAATCTCATCTTACTCGATTCGGCGCACCTGGATGTGATTCTTGGCATGGATTGGTTGTCCCAACACTTGGGACAAATCGATTGTGCCAGGAAGATGGTCTACCTCACTAGTCCCTCAGGTGAGCAGGTTGGGATTGCACCGCAGCTGCAAGGGCCACATCTTTGTGCCCTTGAAGATAAGCCAACACTGGAGATTCAGGAGTTGCCCACAGTCTGTGACTTTGTGGATGTCTTTCCTGAAGATTTGCCTGGGATGCCTCCAGTTCGAAACTTGGAGTTTGTTATCGAGTTGCTGCCCGGTACCGCTCCAATTTCAAAGGCGCCGTACCGAATGCCTCCTAATGAGTTGGAGGAGCTGAAGAAGCAGTTAGGTGAGCTTCAAGCAAAGGGCTTTATCCGTCCCAGCTCATCTCCTTGGGGTTGTCCTGTTATTTTTGTGAAAAAGAAGGACAAGACTCTGCACATCTGTGTTGATTACCGTCCACTTAATGAAGTGACGGTGAAAAACAAGTATCCTTTGCCTCGTATTGATGATCTTTTTGACCAGTTGACTGGAGCCCGTGTCTTTTCCAAGATTGATTTGAGATTGGGTTATCATCAGGTCCGAATCAGGGCTGAAGATATTCCAAAGACGACGTTCACTACTCGTTATGGCCTCTACGAGTACACCGTCATGTCTTTTGGCTTAACAAATGCTCCTGCTTTATTCATGAATCTTATGAACTCGGTGTTCATGGAGTATTTGGATAAGTTCGTTGTGGTTTTTATTGATGACATTCTTATCTACTCCAAGAGTGAAGAGGAGCATGCTGAGCATTTGCAGATTGTATTGGGAAAGCTGCGTGAGCACCAGCTGTATGCCAAATTCAGTAAGTGCGAGTTCTGGTTGAAGGAAGTGGCGTTCTTGGGCCATGTTCTTTCAGCAGGAGGTGTAACAGTGGATCCTAGCAAGGTCAGCGATGTTCTATCTTGGGGTCAGCCCAAGTCAGTCACCGATGTGAGGAGTTTCCTTGGTTTAGCGGGCTACTACCGCCGCTTTATCGAGAACTTCTCCAAGATTGTGAAGCCGATGACTGAGTTGCTCAAGAAGGACTAGAAATTTCTATGGTCCTCTGCTTGTGACAGTTTTCAAGAACTCAAGAAGCGCTTGACTTCAACGCCAGTGCTTGTTCTCCCTAACATACACAAGAACTTTGATATCTTCTGTGATGCTTCTCGTCAGGGAATCGGTTGTGTTCTTATGCAAGAAGGCAAGGTAGCGGTCTATGCATCAAGGCAGTTGAGGCCTTATGAACTCAACTATCCTACCCATGATTTGGAGTTAGCTGCTGTGGTCCATGCACTTAAGATTTGGCGGTATTACCTGATTGGTAACCGTTGTGAAGTGTATTCTGATCACAAGAGCTTGAAATACTTGTTCACCCAGCCAGATCTGAACCTCAGGGAAAGGAGATGGTTGGAATTGATCAAGGACTATGATATGGGTATTCAGTATCATCCGGGCAGGGCCAATGTTGTTGCTGATGCGCTTAGTCGGAAGGTGTATTGCAATACTTTAGTGCTCCAAGAGCAACAGCCTGCCCTTCTTGAAGAATTTCACCGGCTCAATTTGGGTTTGATTGAGCACGGTTCTCTTGCTACTTTGGTTGTGCAACCAATCTTGGTGGATCAAATCAAGGCTGCACAGCAGACAGATGTTGGTGTGAACCAAATCAAGCAGAACAACAAGAATGGGATAGCCAAGTGCTTCTCAGAGGATGCGCATGGTGTTGTGTGGTTTGGACAGCGCCTTGTGGTTCCAAAGGTCATGGAATTGCGGGATTTGATTCTCCGCGAAGCCCATGACTCCCCCTTGTCTATCCACCCCGGAGCTACCAAGATGTATCAAGACCTTCGTCAGAGGTTTTGGTGGACTCGCATGAAGCGCGAGATTGCCAAGTTCGTTGCCGAGTGCGACATGTGCTGTCGTGTCAAGGCTGAACATCAGCGTTCAGCAGGCCTTCTTCAGCCTTTACCAGTACCTGAGTGGAAGTGGGATTCTGTTGGTATGGACTTCATCACCGGTCTGCCCCGTACTTCTTATGGGAAGGATGCTATCTGGGTTGTCATTGATCGATTGACTAAGGTAGCACATTTTCTGCTAGTGCGTACCAATCTCAGTGTTAGTCAGCTGGCGGATCTCTATGTATCTCGCATCGTGTGCTTGCATGGTGTGCCACAAACAATTGTGTCAGATCGCGGTTCTCTTTTCACCTCTCGGTTTTGGCACAAGTTGCAAGAAGCCATGGGAACTCGTCTTTGTTTCAGTTCGGCGTATCATCCTCAAACTGATGGTCAGATGGAGAGAGTAAACCAAGTGTTGGAAGATATGCTCCGTGCTTGTGTTCTTTCTTATGAGAAGAAGTGGGAGAAGTGCTTGCCCTTTGCAGAGTTCTCCTACAACAACAGTTTTCAAGCCAGTCTTGGCATGACACCTTTTGAGGCATTGTATGGGAGGAGGTGTAGAACCCCTTTGAACTGGTCAGAAGCTGGTGAGCGTCAGTTCTTCGACCCAGATTCGATCAATGAGGCCGAAAGCCAGGTTCAGCTGATTCGTGAGCATTTGCGCATGGCCCAGTCTAGGCAAAAGAGCTATGCGGATCTTCGTCGTCGAGAATTGAGCTTTGAGCCCAATGACTTTGTTTATCTCAAAGTCTCACCTTTGAAGGGCCATCAACGTTTTGGCATCAAAGGTAAGTTGGCTCCTCGATATGTTGGGCCCTATCGCGTCATCGAGAAAGTGGGAGCTGTTGCATACAGATTGGAGTTGTCAGCTACACTTGAGGGTGTGCATTATGTGTTCCATGTGTCACACTTGAAGAAGTGCCTCCGTGTTCCAATCGAGGAAACTCCGTTCGAAAGTCTCGATGTGCAAGAAAATTTAACCTACCATGAGCATCCTGTTCGCATTCTCGAAGAATCTGAACGGAGAACTAGGAACCGTGTCATCAAGTTCCTTAAGGTTCAGTGTAATACCCCGAAAGTGTGTTAAGCCTTAATCGGGGGAGATTAAATATTCGGGAGAGAATTCAATGGTTTTCGGAAAGGACCTTTTGGTTAATTTCGCAGTTCAATAGTTGAAAAGGGGGAAATCAGTGTTTTTAGTCACTCCTGGGCTTGGGCCCAGCCCATGGGAGCCCAAGGGGCAGCCGGCCAAAGGGGGGGCACCACTCCCCCCCAAACCCTAACCGCAGCCCCTCCTCCCCACTTCCCTCACGCCTCCACCCTCTCCCCTTGGTGGCCGCCACCCCCTCTCTCACGCCGCCTCCTGGTTACCTCCCCCTTCCACCCCTCCCAAGCATCCCTCCAAGTCCCCCCATTGCTGCTGTCCAAAGGTAGAAGAAGGACCCCCCCCCATTGCGGCTGGTTAAGGAGGAAGAGAAGGAGGAGGAGAAGAGGGAAGGAAGAGGGGAGAAGAGAAGGGAGAAGAGAAGAAAGCGGGATCCCATCCGGAGTTCGTGATCTTCAGCTGCGCCAAGGGTAACTAGCTTCGTTTGTTGTTGTGTGTTTAGTCGTAGAACCGAAATCGAGTAGTTTTGGCAAGATTGAAGTCGGTCTGTTAAAGTTGCAATTCTGTCCAGAATGTTGCGTGGCCAGTTTCATGTGGTTAGAGGCAGAATTAGGAGTTTGGATCTCCTAGAGAGTTGTAGAGGTTGTTCTTAGCTTTCAGTGGCCACCAAGATCACCCAAATCCGATTAACGGTCAGGAAGTTATGAATTTTTTAGTATCGCTGCTCTGTTAATCTGTCAGTTTAGAACAGTCTGTAGAAAATGGGTTGAATCTGCTAGTTAAGGTCGAAATCAGAGGACCTCAATATAACGAAAAATGTAGGTAATTTCCATACCTTTTGATAGAGATAAAGAACGCAAGATTTGGACTTTCGTAGCAAAAAGTTATGATGGTTTTAGTGATCTGTCCAGAGAACCCGACGTGATAATTGTTGCTCTGTAGGTTGGCTCGGTAGAGGTAGTAATTGGCAGAATCGAAAGGGCTCCCCAACTAAGTTTATTTAGGTAATTAAATTACCTTTCCAAAAAGTCTGAGAACACCTTATTTGGACCTCTGAGAAGAAATTTATGAATTTTAGAAGTTGACTGTCCGCAGTGATCACCAAAACGATCGCTAGAAATTGGGGGTTTTTGTTAACACTTGAGAGTAGCGAGTTTTGTTGTGTTATTATTTATGCTCTTGGTCCAGCGTGTTGGCCTTAGATTGGGATACCTTTATATTCAGGTGGGAGCGCGGTTCAGGGGCAGCACCCTCTTCGCGTCCACCGTTCTCGCCTGATTGAGGCAAGTATTTGGGCTATTGTATATTTATGCTTGTATCTTTGTATTGTTTGTGTTTGGCTCATAATAGCTATGCATGGATGTTATGGTGATGAGTTCCAATTTATCTTGGTGAATGCAAGTACTCTGTTTGAGTGACTAATTATGATTGTTTGATAGAGGATGCTAATACTTTGATGCGTAATAACCATGCAAGGTTGATATTATGGTAAGTAAGATTAAGGATGAAGGATACTAGAGAAATGATTAATTGATATTCATGAGTGATTGTTCAAGTGTGCTAGTATTATGATTAAATGTGCTATTCATGGATGCTAGAATGCTATGAATATCAATGATGTGGAATGCTAGAAGTATGAATAAGTTTATTCATGTATGATGTTGTTGTTAATGCTTACATGTTAATGATAATATGTTGAGTTCCGCATATGAAGGGCGTTATCATGGTGCATACGCATGTTGAGAGCATACAGTGCCTTGGTCACGTGGTGACCAAGCACATCTGATTGAGTCCCGTCATGTAAATGGCGGGCTTGAAATCCCACATTCGTGGAATGTGGGCTATGAGCAAAGAGGTCCCCATCATTAAGATGATGGGCAATGGTCCCTATACATGTGGTGTATAGGCTCTTGGTCCCTGTGCTGGTGGGCACAGAGCAAGGGTACTGGCGACGGTTGTATACCCGCATTACGGTAAAATGCGAAAGAGATAAAGTTGAGAAAGGTGCATTGCATTGGTTGCATTCACATGAGCATGAAGGCTATACTTTGGTGCATTGTTTATCTTGGATTGTTGATGCTATGAATGATAACTTGCTTAGCCTTGTTGGTACTTGCTGAGTCTTTGGGCTCACTCTTGCTTTGATGTGTTTTAGGTACAACTGCAAGACCCGCATGCATGGGAGGAGTAGATATTTGGATGCACGCACTACCACTCAATCATAAAATTACTTATAGATGGTTTGAGTTTGATTAAGCGTAATAATGAGAATAGCAAATTTTGGTTATGTTTATGAGATTATCATGCATGCTTGATTGAACTGATTTTGAAGACTTTGATAAATGCCATGATTAATTGTTGGAACCTCGGTATAGCTGACTATACAAAGGAGGTTTTGCCGAAAATTTGTAATTGGTCTTAGTTTAGTTTAGTTTAATTTAATTTTAGTAGCATTCGGGCTCAATCTTTGGTAGGGTGTTCTGATTAGTATCGAGCGGGCTTTAGGTCCGTGGTTAATAGAAAAATATTAAATTGACACACTGTGCACAGTAGGTGGGGTTGGGAATTACATTGCTTCCGCATTATCTATTGCTTTGTTTCATTTGTTGAGCAATTGTTGAATTGCCTCTGTGCTATCCTTTTTTGTTGTTAATCTATGAAATGAGATGTTATGATATTCTATATCTATGAATCTATTCTATGATTGCCATGAGATGATCATGAATAATCATATTGGATTATATTGTTTATGCGTGTCGATAATGGTTGTTAAGAAGTGGAGACCGTGGTTGTGGCCTTGGACTTTGTCAGGCTATACCACCGTTCGTGGTAGACGCATAAAGTAGTTACCCTGAATACCTTAGTTGCAAGAGTTGAGCGTGAGCTGTTTTAGAAAGTTGATTTCTTTCTTGACCTCAATCTTGGCAAATTCTTGATCTGTGATGGATGATGAATTTCTCTGGGGTTCTTGGTTTATGGTGGTTGTTGAGTGTCAATGGTCTTTTATAGTTCTCTGAAACAATTATTGTTTTCCGACTGTCGAGTCGCTTTTGCTACTTGTGATCTTTCTCAATTGGCAATTATTGATAATTTCTTGGTTGTTCCTTCTTTCTCTTTAGCAAAGAATGACTCATTTATTCGTTTGATAGTTGGGTATTGAGAGTTTGAAGTTGCAAGTTTGTTAGCATGAGAAAACTTTGGCTCTATGTGTTCCTTTTGGATTATTCAGAGTGTTGAAGTTTAAGGCATTTCTTTTATGTTGGAAATTTCTAAAATCTTTTTGTGATGCCTCGTTATGGTTAAATCAGAGATTGTAATAAAATAACTTGATATGGTATGGGTATCAAGATGAGTCATTGGTATGGTGCATAATTAATATTAATTAGTAACCTTGGAAGTGAAATTGATTAAGTTGATGTTGTCTTTTCCTAGTTCTTGATGAACGGTATATATGAGTAGTGATTAAGAGATATCAAGAAGTATGGAACCTTGATGAACTAGTCGGTCATTAAAACTGTTTAGGTTGCTAAACTTGTTGGGTTCTTTGGTTCCCATGGATTAATTTAATTGTGTGGAAAGAAAAAAAAATAGAGGAATACGATTTATGTATTCCTTAGTATGATTAGTTCTTTGAACTATGTATAACCGGTTGTTGGATTGAATATCGGTAAATCTAGAAGTTATGAGGGGAGTTCTATGTAGTTCTTACGTATAGAATGACGCGATGAATTTGGTTGTATCATTGTTAAGACTTTTGATCGATAGAAGATTTCGATTTTTTTGAAGTTTTAGTGTATTTTTTTGCTGAAATCCAAATACGAGGAGGAACAGTTGGATACGTGTTTGTTAATGTCCATGTGATTTGGGAATAAAAGTAGGTAGCAACTAGATTTCATAATGAAGCGATTGATAACAACAATGGTGGTGGTATAAGCTGTTGTGTGTTGAAGTTTGATGATGAACATCGCTAAGAGTTGAAGCGATATGGGCTTATGCCCATCTAATTGTGAATTAAACGGTTGATAATGTGACCTTGATGAAAGGGTTATGGTAGGAGCTTTTCAATTGTATAGTAGACCCCTTCTAAGTTTAATAGGTTGATGTATTGATGTTGTATGGTTTTGGTATACACTCGTTTTGAAGATGGGATGAAAGGATAGTATGGGAACTTTTGGTGAAACTCTGGGGCCTTTTTAATGGAATAGTTGATGATAAATATTCGTGTTCAGAGTATATTATTCTGATGTTAGTAAGGTTATTTGCAAGAGATGGTGACTTGAGTGTGTGGTGATGATTCTTTTAGAAGTAAAGTAATTTGATCGTCTTTCGTAAATGAGATTTTGTAAGAGTGTTTCGAGTTTTGCGGTGGGGATCATTTGGACCTCTTGAGTTATGTGGTGATTGAGTTGCTTGGAGCAAAGTGATATGTTGAAAGATTTTATTGGTTCTCAAGTTGTTCCTATGATTTGGTCATAAGAGCTTATCTTGTTTAAGCTGGCAAGGTGATGTAGTAATCACAGAAAATAACTATCCTTGTTAAAGGAAGGAGAGAAGTTAAGTGTTTGAGATTTAAGTCGTTTCGCATCTTGCGGTTTATTTGAGAGTACTTAAACCTTATGCAGTTGTTCCATAAGGGTTTATCAATGTTCAAAGGGTATTACGTTCTTCTCTTTTGTGGTTTGGTATTCGCTATCAGTAGGGCTTGAGCCCTTGACTGTTGACGTTCCCTTATGTTTTTTCGAGTTCTTGGCCTAAGTGACAGTTTCCTTGGTCTTGTGTTCGCTGCAGTGGTTCATGTTTTCCAAGTTGTTGAAAAAATTGATTCCATTCGCTCTTTCTTTTGAAGAATCAACCTATTCGTTTCACCTGAGTCTTTTGAGGTGTTGAATAATTGTAGTGGTGGCTGTGGGTTGTAAGATGTTCGATGAGTATTTGGAGGATGAAATAATTTCGTAATATAGTTCTTTGAGAGAAGTCTAACTCAATGGAAGTTTGTCTTATGAGGTTAAACTGATTGCATTATTCTGACTAGTAGAACCTATAGTGAGTGTGATCCAAGATCTTAGGTTCACTTGGACGGAACATTAGAATCTTGAAAGTATAGAAATATTGATCAATTTTATAGAGTATCGCAATTTGGTAGTATGGCAAGGCTATGAGAGTTAAACTTGATGATGTGGTTTAATGAGAGTGGGATAATAAAGTAATCGAATCGTCATGTCAATTAATGAGATAATGGAAAATGTTGAGTAATGTCAAGAGTGATTTGGCTCTAAATGAGTAACCTTCGAGAGTTATAATCCTTGTAATGGTTAAGCTGGTCAAGAAAAAATTTTCATGATGATTTTAATGAGTAAGTATGTTGGAATTGTGGATTTTTAGGAATTTAATCTGAGGATTTCCCTATACTTTATATGAGAATTTCGTTGCAAGAATCTTGGAGGTTAAATTTGGGCTTTGCATTGTTATGCTAGAACTTTGAACGCCCATGGATAATGTGAAAAAGTAGTATAAGGGTGGATTTGAGCGATTGGGATGGTCATTGATAGAAATATTTTTATAAAATACATGAGAATATGTGATGTGAATTCCGAGTTGCCCATTCTTGAAGATTGAGGTAACGTGATTACGTGCGAAGATCCATTTTGGGATGCATCAGAAGTTATCTATCAAAGTAATTCTGTCAATAAAGGAAATCGGTTAGAGAATATTTTGTGAGATCATCAGAGTCCCTTTTCAAAGGTGTTGACAAGGTGTTTTGATTTGGGTTTGGCGTTGAGATCGCCAAGTTAAAAATGTGAGTTAGTGTCTTGTGCGATGAATCGGTATTCCAAAAGTTGTGAGAAATTTTAATTTCTAAAGGAGAAATTGAGAAAAGATTATTTCCTTGAGTACTGAAGCGCTCTCTTGATTCTTGTTTGAACTATGAGTTTTGTTGGATGTCTTTCGCATATGGGGCTTGACTTTATGTTGGCATGTGTGGTTCTTATCTGTACAGGAAGAATAAAAGAAATGATAGATTTGGATATTCGAGTAATTTCTCTTTTAGCGATCGTGGTGTTTATTTGCAAATTTTCTAACTTGAAGGTGGAAAGATTTTCGTGATAATCTTCGATTCTGAATTTGACTTCTTTTAGTACCGAGTTGGTAACGTTTGGTTGCGATGAGAGTCCTTCATTTTCAGTTGGGCTATGTCGAGAAAAGAGTGTGTTTAAAGTGAGTTACATCGTGTGGTTCGGTATCTTTGGGAAGTTTAACCCAAGATACATTGGCTTGTTCTCGCTAGTTGGCGTATCGCCAGGTTTGTCTCGAGTCCGTGCGCGGAGTATGTAACGTCTTGTTTGTTTTGGTGTTGAGTGAGTACCTGGGAGATCCAGAGTTTGAGGTTTCGTTTGCGCCGTTGACCATCGAGTGAGGTCTTACCCTTGAGTCTTGTCCGATGAGTGTACCTGGAATGTCGAGTTGAGCGTTAGTACAGACGTCGATTTACGTCCTGGTGTTGTGGTCTCTTCTGTTGGAGAGATAGGCCACTTGAGAGTTGAAGTCTCGCGTGAGCGAGTTTAGAAAGAGTTGATCGCGTTGGTATCTGTTGTTAAGTTCTAGTCGCGGTTTTCTTTCGTGTAGATTGGCGTTTAGATTCGGGGTCGAATCCTATTAAGGGGGGTAGAATGTAATACCCCGAAAGTGTGTTAAGCCTTAATCGGGGGAGATTAAATATTCGGGAGAGAATTCAATGGTTTTCGGAAAGGACCTTTTGGTTAATTTCGCAGTTCAATAGTTGAAAAGGGGGAAATCAGTGTTTTTAGTCACTCCTGGCTTGGGCCCACCATGGGAGCCAAGGGCAGCCGGCCAAAGGGGCACCACTCCCCAAACCCTAACCATGACCCCTCCTCCCCACTTCCTCACGCCTCCACCCCTCTCCCCTTGGTGGCCGCCACCCCCCTCTCTCACGCCTCCCCTCCCTGGTTACCTCCCCCTTCCACCCCTCCCAAGCATCCCTCCAAGTCCCCCCATTGCTGCTGTCCAAAGGTAGAAGAAGGACCCCCCCCATTGCGGCTGGTTAAGGAGGAAGAGAAGGAGGAGGAGAAGAGGGAAGGAAGAGGGGAGAAGAGAAGGGAGAAGAGAAGAAAGCGGGATCCCATCCGGAGTTCATGATCTTCAGCTGCGCCAAGGGTAACTTGCTTCGTTTGTTGTTGTGTGTTTAGTCGTAGAACCGAAATCGAGTAGTTTTGGCAAGATTGAAGTCGGTCTGTTAAAGTTGCAATTCTGTCCAGAATGTTGCATGGCCAGTTTCATGTGGTTAGAGGAAGAATTAGGAGTTTGGATCTCCTAGAGAGTTGTAGAGGTTGTTCTTAGCTTTTAGTGGCCACCAAGATCACCCAAATCCGATTAACGGTCAGGAAGTTATGAATTTTTTAGTATCGCTGCTCTGTTAATCTGTCAGTTTAGAACAATCTGTAGAAAATGGGTTGAATCTGCTAGTTAAGGTCGAAATCAGAGGACCTCAATATAACGAAAAATGTAGGTAATTTCCATACCTTTTGATAGAGATAAAGAACGCAAGATTTGAACTTTCGTAGCAAAAAGTTATGATGGTTTTAGTGATCTGTCCAGAGAACCCGACGTGATAATTGTTGCTCTGTAGGTTGGCTCGGTAGAGGTAGTAATTGGCAGAATCGAAAGGGCTCCCCAACTAAGTTTATTTAGGTAATTAAATTACCTTTCCAAAAAGTCTGAGAACACCTTATTTGGACCTCTGAGCAGAAATTTATGAATTTTAGAAGTTGACTGTCCGCAGTGATCACCAAAACGATCGCTAGAAATTGGGGGTTTTTGTTAACACTTGAGAGTAGCGAGTTTTGTTGTGTTATTATTTATGCTCTTGGTCCAGCGTGTTGGCCTTAGATTGGGATACCTTTATATTCAGGTGGGAGCGCGGTTCAGGGGCAGCACCCTCTTCGCGTCCACCGTTCTCGCACTGATTGAGGCAAGTATTCGGGCTATTGTATATTTATGCTTGTATCTTTGTATTTGTTTGTGTTTGGCTCATAATAGCTATGCATGGATGTTATGGTGATGAGTTCCAATTTATCTTGGTGAATGCAAGTACTCTGTTTGAGTGACTAATTATGATTGTTTGATAGAGGATGCTAATACTTTGATGCGTAATAACCATGCAAGGTTGATATTATGGTAAGTAAGATTAAGGATGAAGGATACTAGAGAAATGATTAATTGATATTCATGAGTGATTGTTCAAGTGTGCTAGTATTATGATTAAATGTGCTATTCATGGATGCTAGAATGCTATGAATATCAATGATGTGGAATGCTAGAAGTATGAATAAGTTTATTCATGTATGATGTTGTTGTTAATGCTTACATGTTAATGATAATATGTTGAGTTCCTGCATATGAAGGGCGTTATCATGGTGCATCGCATGTTGAGAGCATACAGTGCCTTGGTCACGTGGTGACCAAGCACATCTGATTGAGTCCCGTCATGTAAATGACGGGCTTGAAATCCCACATTCGTGGAATGTGGGCTATGAGCAAAGAGGTCCCCATCATTAAGATGATGGGCAATGGTCCCTATACATGTGGTGTATAGGCTCTTGGTCCCCTGTGCGGTGGGCACGAGCAAGGTACACAATGACGGTTGTATACCCCGCATTCACGGTAAAATGCGAAAAGAGATAAAGTTGAGAAAGGTGCATTGCATTGGTTGCATTCACATGAGCATGAAGGCTATACTTTGGTGCATTGTTTATCTTGGATTGTTGATGCTATGAATGATAACTTGCTTAGCCTTGTTGGTACTTGCTGAGTCTTTGGGCTCACTCTTGCTTTGATGTGTTTTAGGTACAAGCGGCAAGACCCGCATGAATGGGAGGAGTAGATATTTGGATGCACGCACTACCACTCAATCATAAAATTACTTATAGATGGTTTGAGTTTGATTAAGCGTAATAATGAGAATAGCAAATTTTGGTTATGTTTATGAGATTATCCTGCATGCTTGATTGAACCTGATTTTGAAGACTTTGATAAATGCCATGATTAATTGTTGGAACCTCGGTATAGCTGACTATACAAAGGAGGTTTTGCCGAAAATTTGTAATTGGTCTTAGTTTAGTTTAGTTTAATTTAATTTTAGTAGCATTCGGGCTCAATCTTTGGTGGGGTGTTACATTCGATGGTCAAATCATTCGAAGATGAAGCAACTTGGGAGCGGGAAGATCGCCTTCGTGTAGACTACCCGTCCTTCTTCATGATGTAAAGAATCTCGGGGCGAGATTCTTGTAAGGGGGAAGGTTTTGTAACATCCCAATATTGGACTTGTGTTTCAAATGTAAGAAAATGAGTAGAAATTAAAAATTTTTCTTACATCATGTATTTCCTGTATGCTTTGAACAATTCTTGAACAAGAATTATGGAAATGCAAAGTCACAAGTCTTTTGATCCAAAACCTTGTCTTCCGAAAACATTCATCTCAAACCTTGTGAACATAATTGGGAAATATTTTTCCTAAGTTCCTGTAATGGTATGTGGCCCCTCTGAAAAATTTCATAATTTTTAGAAATTGTTTGAATATTTTAGAGGGCAGTCAAACCTGTTTGACTTTCAGTCAAAACTTTAAACCAAAGCCTTGCATTATTTTTGGAGAAAAATGCGCAGCATAAAAACCTCTGAAAACTTTGTAAAAGGTTAATGTCTGAGTTAGCAAGCTCCAGTAAAAATTTCATAATTTTTGGAGTTGTTTTGCTATCTCAAATAAATTGTCAAAGTCCCAGTTCAGTTTAAAACTCAAAACCTAATTTCACTATTCCTTGGGTTCAGGTCAGACTCGGACTCAAGCCTCTTGACTCGGTCCAGTCAACTAACTGTACCGAGCCTCTTTTAAAATCGCGCATCTAATCTCCGCCGTTGGATCCTTATCGCGCGGCCCATGTTCGTGTGAGCATTCGGACCGTGCGGATGCTTTATCCCTTTGAACCGTTGATCCCCATCCAACCGCCCGCATTCTCGAGACATTCGGACCTTCCGGTTGTTTTGTTTGAATCGAGCCGTTCGCTTCTAATCCAAGGGCTCCGATCTATTCCTTTATTTTCAAATCTCAGAGGCGTGGCGCGTTGTCAGCCGTCCGATTAAAATCCAAGGGTCCTTATTCGCCCGGGCTTTTTCTCTGGTCATCTTCAACCTCCCGCCGTGCAAAAACAATGTAGGGCATGGGGATGTCATTTCATGCTCCCTACAGCCGTCCTAGCCGACATCTAGGGTTGTGGGAGGCGTGTTCGGCCGAGCCATACCTCATACCATCACCCACACCCCTTTTTGCTTTCGGCCATGCCTTGTGCTTTGAGCTTTGCTCCCCGAAAGGCTCTTTTGGCAGAACCCTAGTGTTCCCAATCCTTTTAAACACCCTCTTCTCTTCCTGGTGTTACTTTAGACCACCATCGAGCTCCATTTTCAATTGTGGAGCTTAATACCCCAAAACCGACAATCCACCATTGTTGACCCGTAGAGCTCCATTGGTGTTCTTGGTGTTCCAGTGGTTCTCCTTCGTAATTATTTACACCAAGTTAACCTCCTCTCTATCTTGAACATATCCCCTCACTTAATCTTGGATTTGATTCGCATGAATTATCCAATTTGGGGTTTGTTCAAATTCGGCCGAAATTGGTCATTTTCTTACTCAGCTCAGGTGAGTGCTCTTTTCCTCAATTAATTACTCATGAAGCTTATGGGGGCTATTGTGTAGCTATTTTGACCACCCGTGGTGTTCATTTTGGCTCAGATCTCTATTTTCATATCTTCTTCCTCGAGTCTGGCAAGCTCCACCGTGGACAAGCTTCTCCGGCCATCTTTGAAGCTTCTCTTCATTAAGGTAGCTTCTTATTAGTCCCTAGAGGCTTTGGCACACGCTCCTTTGACCGCAATGAGCATTTGCTATTTTGTGCTTAGCAGTAAAAGCTCCATTTTCGTTTTTCCGGCTAGTCGGCGTTCTGGTCCCTCACCGCCGGCGAGATTGCCACCACTAGGTCCGTAAGGATATTGCGGTTCCATTTCACTTCTTGGTTGGCGCCGCCGCGACCGGAGTCGCCGGCGACAAGTCGTTGAACACGCTCGGTAGTGTGCCGGCGAAATCCCTGTTTTCCTCATTTATTTAGGACACATTAATTGCCCGATTATTGCTAATCATTAGGTGCATTAATCATGTCCTAATCTGGTTCGTTGTGTCGCTGGCATGTGGGCCCGTATGCCTTAAGCCGCAATCCAGGGTTCATTAAGGCACAATCTGGGGTCATTAATTGTTAATCATTGGTTAGCAATTAATGTGTCTTAGCCGTCAGTTTATGTCACTGCCAGGTGGGCCCCCATCTCTTAAATCCACCTCTAGGCAAAGGTCTTTAGGACACATTGATTACTAATCATTGGTTTTCAGTAATTAATCACTGTCCTAATTGGGCCCTTGTCCCACTGACTTGTGGGCCCACGCATTAAAATCCTCCTCGCGCACTTAAGTCCCATATGTAGCACTTTGTTGATTGTGGACCGCCGATCCCGTGATCAACGGCCCAGATCTAGAGTGCATTCAGACCTTCCGGTTCTCTAATCCATCTTGATCGTTCATCTTGTGATGAACGGCTGAGATCTCGAATGCAATCGGACTCTCCGAAGTGGGGTGTGATTTGCGCCGTCCATCTTCAGATCTGCGGCTGTGGTTGGCCCAGGCAACCGCACCGTCCGAATGCATCCCTCCGCGTGAGCCGTTGGATCTTGATCCAACGGTGGGTTTCCTTCTAAGTGTTGCGCGCGTGCGCTGTTCCCGGCGCGCGTGGGCCGTAGGATTTTAGATCGAGGGTTCTCGAGCGTCCACGTCGTTTATTTCTGTTAAGTTTGAATCTATTTCTGTAGGCTTTTGTTTATCAACTAAAAATTGCATTTTAAACTTTAAAAACTCATAACTAATTCTTGTTAACTACTTTTTAGGTGATTCCAACTGTAATAAAATCTTATGCCACTAGAGTTTAATCTAAAAATGCATTTAGGCATATTTCAGTTGTAAAAACCCCCTCACAGCTGTTGAATTTTGAGTATTTAATAGAAGGTCCTTCCCAAATTTCCATTTAATTCTCTCCCGAATAAATAATCTTCCCGACTACTAGCTTGTCATGCTTTTCAGGGTATTACATAATTTCTCTCTCGAATAGAGTATAATTTTGAGTATTTAATAGAAGGTCCTTCCCAAATTTCCATTTAATTCTCTCCCGAATAAATAATCTTCCCGACTACTAGCTTGTCATGCTTTTCAGGGTATTACATAATTTCTCTCTCGAATAGAGTATAACCCCTCTATTTGATATTCAGGTTATTACATCAGTATCGAAAAATCTTGTAACTAAAATAGCTTGATTACTGCCTTTAGAATATTCCAGAAATAGAAATAAAACTTGAAAAATGCATATCTTTTTCTGTAGATTTCCATTTTGTGCAAAATCAATTTTGTTAAAATCCTCTGTTAGTGTACTTTAATATGAAATAGGTTTTGAGCATAGTTATAATTCGGTAAAATGACTTGCATTAGGTTTATAACTTAGAAAAATCATAAGTAAATGTTTATAACTCCAAATTTAGTATACTCAACTTTGCTGTTATTAGGATGTCATAATCTACCTGCTATAAAAATTTCAGACCTTAGATCATTCTAGAAATTTTCGTTATGAACAGTACCAGTATTTAAATCAGTAAATTGATAGGCTGAGAAAGAGTATTTTGTCTATATCTTTTGCATCCTAAATCCAAATTGTATGATTCTTGTTCCTAAAATTGTCTAAAATGATCCCCTAGCTGTTGTATAGATTTCATTAGATTTGAATGTCTTTTGATGTTGGAGTTTATTGGGTATTCTTCGTTCTTATTTGCTTATCGTCTTTTCGCGTTAGGTTCCGAAGACTATATTGATAATAATTCTGAGCCACAGCCATCAGATCCTGCACTACAGCAAGGCAAGCAGATGTACCATCATTTGATCATATTGTTCCTACTAATTTTAAATTCTAATATGTTGTTTGCAAATTCTATGTATGCATTGCTATGTTGTTTTAAACTATTGTCGATAGTTGGCCCAGTAGTTGCATTATCAGTAGGAAATGTTTATTCCTCTACTACTGAAGCCTAGGATTATTTGCTGTGATTTTGGGTTCGCTGGATGAACTCTTGTCACTTAGTAGTTTACGTGTCATTATGCTTAGCCATGCTTAGCTATCGGTAGAAATGGGCGGTTATCGACTTGTCGATAACTTTGATCACACAAACTTATTATGATCTCTATGTTTTGGCCTTGTGCTATGTCTAAATTGCAAAACTAAAACTGAAAATGAAAACAATTTAGACTTGGGCGCAATGGTAAGATGGTGTGATCTTTTGGGTGTGATTGGAATGGTGCCCAGGTCAATTAAGGACCGAACTACTTGTGAGTACCTGTTATCCGAGCATTTCTGTGCGTGCTAACCACACTAGAGGGATATGGGACCTCTCTTAGCTTAGTACTCTGGGGTGTGTTAATTAATGAGTCGCGTGGTGGGTTGCACATTTAATTATGTGCAACATGGACAAGTTTGTGGGGAGAGGAGCACCCGCCGAGGCCGATGTGTCCTGCTCCACGTATGGGTCCTTGTGATCCATATCTCGTCGACAGATCACTAAGGATTAACCCCCATACGTGCGTCTCTTGATTAGCATATTCCATTGGAAAGGGTTCAGAGGACTTAGCCGTGCAAGCATACCAAAGGAAGTGTGCTTAATAGCTTGGCAAAAGGCGATGCAAGTGTGGGTACATTGGTACACCCCTGCAGGGATTACAAACTATTCGAATAGCCTCGTCCTAGGTTATGGACACGCTTGGATAAGCTTTTCAAGAGTTAGACTACAACCATTTTAAATTAAAATTTGATGGGTGGTATGAATCAGGGATTAATGCTATTTGTGGTGGCTATTGAGTTAGTCACTTCTAGGTGGTTACTTGATGATTATTGCTACTCGCTGCTATTTCAATGTTTAAAAACTGATTTGTCAAATTGCCTTCAATCTATTACATTATTGTAAATGAAACTTGCTTGATGCGTCCAAATAACCATATAACCAACTTTCCTTTGATACAACTTTCATGTAGTTATGTATAGGCTTGTTACTCGTAAGTCTTGCGTAGTTATGTATAGGCTTGTTACTCGTAAGTCTTGCGAGTACATTATTGTAACACCCCAACTCAGAACGGGCCTGGAATGCTACCAAAGCTAAATACAACTAGAACGAATTTACAAATTTTCGACAGAGTCTCCTTTGTATATTCAATAAAACCAAGTTTCTAACAAGTAAACATAACATTTAACAATATTTCCAATATTCCAATTCAATCATGCATAAATGATAATTGTTTGAGAATAAATAAGCAACACCAATCACACAATCCATAAATCATCCTACATCCATCATCATAACAGATCTATAGGTGGTTATAACATAGTTATTTATTCTTTTGTGTGGAACTAAGATAACAATTGCATAAAAGTCGTGAGGTAGTGCGTGCTCTCCAAAGTCTACTCCTCCGATGCATGATGTTTTTGCAGAGGTACCTAAATCAAAACAAAGCAAGGGTGAGCAATAAGACTCGTAAGTATCAACAAGGTTACATGATCATAAAGACATAACAAAGATAAACAACTTTAATCAACATCATTCATGGCATTTGAATATTAAAAAATAATGATAATGTGTTATAGTAAATAATGATAATGCTATGCACTCTTGTTCTTTATCTCTTTACGCATTTTACCGTAATGCGGGGTATTCATCCGTCAATGGATACCCATGCACGTGCCCTCCGCACGGGGACCAAGAGCCTATACACCAACTTGTATAGGGACCTTTGCCCGCCATCAAAATGACGGGACCTTCAGACATATTGCCCACATTTCATGAATGTGGGGACCTCAAGCTTTGTCATTGTCCGACAGAGACCTCAATCGATTCACTTGGTCACCTTATGACCAAGTTTCAATATGCTCAAAATATGCATGAATATAATATCTATACCTTCTCATTCATCAGATTCAACATATACTTTAATCATGTAAATGAGAGCATTATGATGTAACCGCAATCATAATATGCAAATATCAACACCACTAGGGTCATCTCAACATCACTTTCATATGGCAACAATGAACATTACACCCTCAATCATAGCATGCAACAAGAATTCTACTTAACCCAATACTTACCTCAACCGTGCGAGAGCGGCGACGCGAATGGGTGCTTGCCCTTGGGATCTCACACACTGGACAAGAAGATAACCCCAAACTAAGACTAGCATCTTGGACCAAAATCATACATAACATTACAATCGAAATCGCTAACTTCTTATCATTTCTAACTTTTCTAATTTCTAGCGATCGCACTACTACACACACCTCATCACGACGGTTCGAGCAGTCATCACGAGCGTTCCCAACCGCGTGTTTTTATACGTCTGTGATAAGCTGCGGTTATCACGCACGTTAAACATCCGTCGTGATAAGTCACAACACGACGGTTCTAATTATAAAACCGCTCGTGATATCTAATTATCACGCACGGCTCTATTCAAGAACCGTCATATAGACGCATATCCTGACGGCTCTATTTACGAACCGTCTATGATATACACATATCCCGAGCGGTTACCATTATATAACCGTCAGTGATAATACATATCCCGAGCGGTTCGTAAATAGAACCGCTCGTGATAAAGGATATCTCGAGCGGTTATATTTACGAACCGCTCGGGATACGTGTATATCACGAGCGGTTATATAATAGAGCCGTCGGGATTATACATATCACGACGGTTTGATTGATAAACCGTCTGTGATAGTTATTTCAAAGATAACTATTTTTTTAAAAATTTCGCTAGCCTCGAGATTGCTAGCCATGCCCTCTCAAAATAAGCAGTGTAAAATAGATACATCACAGATATCAATCGTTGACAACCCAAAGTGATCATTGTCATACAAACGAACATATATCAAATACAGTCAAACATTGTAATATCAACTCGTTCAGAAAATATTGTCATACAACCCAAAGTGACAACCCAAAGTTTACCATTGAATCACAACTATTCAAAGTGAATTTCAACTATATCAAATATATTAATTGTTTCAAGGTCGTTCAGTAGTGAAACTCTCCGCTACCGCAATGATATTCGTCGTGATGAAGGTGCAGAGCCTCCCTCGAACATCCGAGATCTCTTTCTGAACGAGTGAATCTAAATCTATATTCAAAACCTACAAACAAGAGTAAAGTGTTACACATATATATTTAAATTTATAATTAGCAATTATTGCGAGATTGACCAACCTCGGGATCCGGCAACCTAGCACTCATGAGAATCTGCATATGATGGCAAACGTAGAATGCACATTCTTCTGCTTTTTGCTGGCGGCACTGAAAAAATAGAATTACATATATAGGTATAGTCAGTTCGAGACGCATTATTACGAAGTATGATATAGGATTATTGTGTTGTAGCACGTACCGGAAATCGCGTCCTGTGATTAAGTGTGGCGTTAGTTCCTTGTATAGCCCTCCTCGGCAATATAGGAGATGAACGACCTACATGTTTCCAAAAAGTTAACCTCGGCCATTTCAAACGAAGGAAGACTACAATAGAGTTATGTATGGAGGAAATGAGCACACCTGTCGACTACTTCTTGCACAAGGGTGAAGTCGTGGCCTTTTTTCATTAGGGAATCAAGGTATAGTACCTGATTCCTCTTTGGTATAATGACTAGAAGGATCCAGTGATGCCTACTCATGTATGTCGCTATAGTCATTAAACCTAAGTTCATATCGTATAAAGTACAAATGAAATTTGTATAGCAAGTAGTGAAGCACTTACGGTTGTAGGGCACCATTATGTAGTCCACGTAGTTTTGAGCAAGCAATCCCGCCGTTATGTATTTCTCGGCGAGGATGTGTCGCCAAGATGGTTTGCTCGAGAGACCACGTGTGGTCGAGGAAACCCACCGGTTCTTTCAATCGCCGCGCTTTAATCATGTATCTATACATAAGCAATGAGTTGTTATATTACGTGAATGTACGTGAATGTAGAACTTGATTGTACACACTTACAGTGTCCAGCATCGTAGAAGTGAGGCATCGAGGGCTTTGAGGTTGAATAGGTCGAACAAGTCGTCGAAGCCCACGATGAAGGGGGCCGGCTCGTGGAGGAAATAGTCCTCCGTGTATCTGACGGTGATTCCATCAGCGCACCCTTTCTCTTTGGTCTTCTTCAAGTACCAGCTATGCAAACTCTGACAACCTAATCCAACAGAGGCTAATCGTGCTCGCCGCCAACGGACTTCAAAGAGTATTTCTTAGGGTTAGGAGGCGAAGCGCCTTAATGTTCTTCGATTTCGATTTGTTCGAACGACTTGCGCGCTACGCGTCTTCCTCTGTCGAACGACTTCGAGGCGATACGCGCACGCTTTTTTGTTCGTTCGGTGTCTTCTCCACGGAACCGATGAGGCGGGCTTCGGCGAAGGTTGAGGTGCGATCATGGAGGGTCTGTTGGAGAGACATGGTCGTGTCGAGGTGGTTGGGGTAGAGTCATCAAAGGTTGAGGCGGCGCTCGCAGGTCCGAACGATGTCCTTCAAAAGTTGAATTGGAGGGCATGGTCGCGTGTGGAGATGGTTGGGGTGGAGTCATCGAAGGTTGAGGCGGCATCGCAGGTCGAGCGATGTCCTTCTTTGGCCACCGAATAAAACCGCATAGGCATCCCCTAGTGTTATGATTTCGTCGTTCGGGCGAATCTCGGTGGGACGGCCCTAAAATTATCATGTACCATGTCCACCGACGGGCGTAACCTGCGTCACCGGGCACCGTCTGCACTATCCCTTCATTGCATGGATACACCACCCCGACCTCAATAGACATCCCAACCATCCTCACTTGGAGTGTGCGGTGCGTCGGCTCTACAAAACGACACGCAATTAGCTAAGGCGCCCTATAGGTCTATCTTTGGAGCATTCCGAGATGTACATTACCTTGATGTCGTCGATAGGTAATTGGACATCATCGTGTTCACAATTTTGCGTGGACGCGACGCCATCCGATGTTGAGGAGGATCGCCTACCAAAACAACGGGGCGGCTGCGATCGGTTGTTGAGGAGTAGTAGTTGATTCACTTGGTCCTGCAATCTTGCTATCTTTTCTTCAAATTTTGCGAGAGCACCGTTCTCTTCCTTCAAATTTTGAAGTAAGCACATGTTCCAACAACGTGTCGTATTTCGCCTTGGATCTCTTCTGCTCCTATCGTGCAGTAGTCGTGCCGGGAATCCATCCTCCAAGATACGTTAACCCTTTGCCTCGCGTGCGACCCGTGCTCCTTGTTTCCCAGGCCGTAGTTAGTATATCCTTCTCCCGCTCGCTTGGAAGGAGCCTTGAACATGCGGAACTCAATTCTTGCTGCAAGAGGTCATCATGTTATTATATACATTATGAAGTTATAGACTTATTAACAACTAGGTAGTTCAAGACATTTACTACACGGTTGGCCACATCCGTCTGCACGGGTTTGTGAAAGAGATTTCGCTCAAGACGAATCGATGCCCTCGCTCTTAACCGTGAGAGAGCGCTGGTGCGTGATCTCGACAAATGGCCTTGTTTCGTTCGCGTCCTCCGCGCCCATTGCGCGGTTTTACCGCGTACCAGCGGTGTGCCGAGTTTGTGGGGTGAGTGTTAAGTGTCCGAGAGCCTTGTGCGTCGCACTTTCCTCACGAAATTCGGCGTCGTCTTCATTTGCACAAAGGCGTCCCATATATCCCGCGACAAGAATTTATACGCCGTGAAGGGCGTTCACCCGTGTTCACGCACCTTGTGACAAGCACGCTCTTGAAGGTCCTCCACGCCTTCCGATCGAGAGCAACGCTGCCGTTCCACGCGCGCCAGTCTGCGGTGGGAAAGTGAACGATTTTAAAACTTCGTCCCACGGTGGCTTCCGAACATCCGGCCACGGTGTCCCGGCTCGGTGTGGTGATGGGGACCCGTTCCTTCCAAGTATCCCGCACAAGGTTGGAATCTCGCCACGCTTTGGGGACTCACGGGGATCCCATTGGCATTGACCTCCGTGGCGGTCATTATGCCCGAGGAATTCTCGATGTTCCTCGCCATCTCGCAGACGTACCACTTTCCTCGGAGATCCGCACGGCGGCGAAGATGGTGCGGACGCCATGTCGCTACTTGCTATCTATATATGCGAAGCAATATCGTAAGCTCTAATCGACCGATTCAAGCGATTTACTCAACTTAACCGAAAATGATGCACAAACGTATAATATATAAAGAAGGATTGATGGTAGTTTGTGCTCTCGTATGAGAGTTGCAAAAGAACAAGTCTTTGCCATCTCAATCCTATTGTCTATACTCTTCATTAAATGAATATGATAGTATAAATTCAAACTATGAGCTCTAAACAATACTTTGCTTAATCACAAATGATCTCAATCATTCGAAAATGATCTCTTAAAACATTCAATCTCAGTATAAGAGAAAAGTTCATCACAGAGCGAACCAGAACAAAGCCCACTGATCAATTTCAGTTCACATTATCAAAGACTATCAAAGTCACATCACGGAGGGTTCATCAATACAATAGAGCTCATGAATGAACTAACAAGATATCAAATTGTGGATGCATTCAACCGTCTGTGATAACTAGCATTCAACCGAAAGTAACAAATTAACAAAGATATGAAATTGATGATAGCAAGTAATTTGTACAATAGAGCTCAAGAATCAACTAACTATCACATTCAATCTCAAGATAAGACAGAGTTCATCACGAGCATGTCAACAAAGCCCACTGATCAATTTGCCAGATCTTTAGGAATACTCACAGAGGATGCCGCACAACAACTCACGGTGCAAGGAGGAGGCCGGTGCGGGAGGAGGCCGACGCGGGAGGAGGAGAGGCGCGGGAGGAGGCCGACACGGGGAGGAGGACGGCGCGGGAGGAGGCCGGTGCAGAGGAGGAGGCCGACACGGGAGGAGGCCGGTGCAGAGGGAGGAGGCCGACACGGGAGGAGGCCGCGCGTCGAGGCGGAGGCGCGCGTGCCGATGAAGGGGCGGCGGTCGGTCTTACGGACGGGGAGGTGAACGGGCGAACCCTAGAGGAGCCGAGAGAGCGCGCGAGAGCCTAAGGGGCGCGGGAGACGAAGTGACGAGTAAAGAGCAAAACCCTAGGGTGCGCCTTTTGATAAAAAAGAATATCACAGACGGCTCTATTTAAGCACCGCTCGTGATAATATCCTGACGGTTTGCTTAAAGAACCGCTCGAGATATCCTCAATATCACGCACGGTTCTTGAATGGCACCGCGTGATATTGAGGATATCTCGACGTTCTTTAAGCAAACCGTCTGTGATATTATCACAGACGGTGCTTAAATAGAGCCGTCTGTGATATTGATGATATCTCGAGCGGTTCTTTAATAGAGCCGTCGTGATAATATATCATGACGGATCCATTATAGAGCCGTCGCGTTATGGATCTCATTCCCTTCATCTCCGCGCGAGTGTCTCTTCGTCTCTGCTCCGGCTTTTATATAAATAGACAACCCTTATCAAAGGGATTTCTCACGAAGCTCCTTGATCATCCTCTCTCTCCACAAATTCCAAATGGCTTCCTCTCGCCCCGGTATGATCGCCTACATTTTGGTTGTGTACTCGCACCTCTCTGATCGCAACCTGGCCCAAGCTGCGAACAAGGCGTCCGTTCGCAATGCAATCCGTTGTAGACCCTCCCATCTACCGGAGACCATAACGGCGCTCATCGGTCGATTGGAGCTCCTCCTCCAACAGACCAGTGCGAGGCTCTCCAGTATCCGGCGAGTAAACCTCGCCGTGGAGATTGTCCTATGGAACTATTTGGTCCGCACCGAGGATGCAGCCTGAGAGTCGAGGACGACATCGACATTGCAGGAGAGCGGGTCCGCCTAGCCGAGACTGTGGAGACCAGGGTTGATGGCCTCTGGGCTATATGGGACTTGATTACGGAGTCCGAACATCTACAAGAGGAAATTGAGCGTGCAAGGTCATAGGTGGAGGCGTTTGGTGAGACAGTCGGTGATCCCGCTCCCACTGAAGCCGACGAGAATGCGTACGAAGATTTGAAGACTAAGATAGGATCGCTCATCCTTTTTTATAAATGCGTGATGTAAAACGATAAGGCCGATCTATTGTGCATGCTCGTGATGTAAATATGGTCTTTTTGTCATTGATGATATGGTCTTTTTTATCGTCCGTGATGATATGGTCTTTTTTATCATCTAATTATTACTGGGCAAATCCGTACGCTATCACAGACGGTTGAATAAAGAACCCGTGATGTATGTCTTGGGGCGCGAAGACAAGCCCGAGGCCGACGATGAAACAAGCCCCCGGGTTGCGGCGGCGGTGTGGTTGACGACGGCGAGGTAGCGCTCGTTGTCCTGCCACTTCATCGCCTCCTCTCGCTCCAGCGCCACGCGCCTCCCCACGGCGCGTTCCTTGGACACCTTGTACAAGGCCTTACAACTATACGCATACATTCAAGATGTTAGAATAAATAGTAGTATGTACATACGTATATTGTAGACATAAAGATGTACGACGTTAATCGTAGGTCGCATAGGTCCTCCATGGGCTGAGGAGAGCTCGCGGCACACGGCCGACAATGTCGACGCGGCGACATCGTGAGAAAGAGCGGCGATCACCGACCTCCTCGCCTTGGTCTTTGCTCGATCGCTCGCATGCTAACCTTGGCGATTGACGACTCAAAACCGTGAGACGAAGAGCGATGGGAGGAGTTTAATCTTCGGTGATTATTCGTCTTATATCAAGAATTAGGAGTAATCGCACGTGAGACGAAGAGACGCATGTATCGTCGGCGTGCGAGACGAAGAGGCGGTTGCAGCGATGGTGAAGAGACACATCGCGCTGGAGCGGATATCGCTGAGACGGCTCTATATGGGAACCGCTCGTGATAATAATATCACCGACGGTTATTTAATAGAGCCGCTCGTGATACTAGTATATTACGATGTGTCTCAAATTGAACCGTCTGTGATATTTCACAGACGGTTTTATTTCCAAACCGTCTGTGATAAGGCGTCCTCATCACAGACGGTTCTTATTACCAACCGGCTTGTGATACTTCACAGACGGTTGGTAATATGAACCGTCTGTGATATGTCCTCATCACAGACGGGTCATATTACGAACCGTCTGTGAAGTATCACAAACGGTTGGTAATAAGAACCGCCTCGTGATGAGGACATATCACGAGGCAGTTGCACGGTTCCAAAGGGAACCGTCAGAGATTCAATACGACGGCTCCTTTGGAACCGTCTGTGATGAGGTGTCTGCTATTGCCTGTTTTGTAGTAGTGTCGGTCACTACGGACAGCAGACTTCAAAAATTCATAACTTTCTGCTCAGGAGTCCAAATAGGATGATCTTGGACATTCTGGAAAGGTAATTAAAATGTCTAAATAAACTTAGTTGGGGAGACCCTCTGATTCGGCCATCTACCAGTCCTACCAATCTATTTAATCAGAGCAAACATTTCACGTCGGGTTTCTGGACAGCGACAAAGAAACTATCATAACGTTCTCTACGTTCGTCCGAATTTAGTGATCTTTAGTTTTCCTGAAAGCTAAGAGGATTAGCCTAGTTTTTCGTTATGGTGAGACCCTCTGGAAACCCCTCTACAAATGCGCTTCTATCAGGTTAACCAACACTAGCAATTCTGCTTCTCTCCAGAAACACAGAAATACTAAGAAATTCATAACTTTGGCTACCGAAGTCCGAATGACTTGATTCTTGTCGGAAATGAAAGGTAACTACGATATCTACAACTTTCTAGGAGACACCCAGACCCAATTCTGCCTCTAACCTAATCAAAATCAACAATATTCTCTGCTGCAGAAAACCAACGAACTGACAACCGAAAATGTACAACTAGAAAACGACCCCAAAACAAAGAATCACGGGTTACCCTTGCCGAAACGACGAAGGCACGCTGCGCGGATGATGATCACCACGAGTTCCCGGTTGCGGATCCTTCTTCCCTCTCCCTTTCTTCTCTTCCTTCTTCCCTTCTCTTCTTTTCTTCCCTTCTTTTCTCTTCCTCTTGGCCGCCAATGAGGAGTCCCCTCCTTCTTTGGTCCAGCAGCAAGGGTTATGGGGTGCAAGGAAGATGGAAGGGGCGCAAGGGGAGATGGAAGGGGGGGGGCGCCTAGGGTTTGCCCCCCCTAAGTAGCCGGCCAAAGCTTCCCCCTCATGGGCCAAAAACAATGGGTCGAAAGCCTTAACCCACGCTGCCCGATTTTCCTATTTTCCCGGATAAATCGCTAATTGGTCTTTTCTTTACGCTTCTTTTCTTAGTCCTTTGCACCGCACTCACCAAACCGACAAAAGCTTTTCGATATTACGATCTACCCTCCTTAAATGAATTCGACCAATTCTAAACGTCACGATCACGAGAGGAATTGGTTAAAACTTAGTAACAGAGAATACACACAGAAACAAATAATTCGGATAAAGCTCGCGCATACGAGATTCCAATTCCCAAGTTGCTTGCGCTCAGATTGTTGCAACCAAAGTACCTTAACATACTTCAAAGTCTTGTTCCTTAGTGCCTTCTCGACTTTTCCAAAATTCTCACCGCTTGGACTCGAAGGACGATCTTGTTCAATGGTTAAAGGTTCCAATGAAATGTGATGTCTCGGATCTCGCAAGTACTTCCTCAACATGGAGACATGAAACACGTTGTACACCCCTCATGGACTCGGAGGTCCAGCGGTATGCCAACTTCCCAATCCGCCAGGATCGCAAATGGGCTAATGTACCTCGGGCTAAGCTTCCCTTTGGTACCAAATCTCACTACTCCTTTTGTGGAGACACCTCAAGAGTACTGGTCACCCACTACAAATTCAAGGTCTCTTCTCCTTACATCCGCATAGCTTTTCATGCCTGCTGAGCCGCTAATAAATTCTACCTCACTAAGGCCACTTGTTCCACCGCCTTTGTACCCAATCCGGCCCAAATCGCCTTCTCACCCACAACTTCCCAAAGCAAGGGGTGATCTACACTACGCCCATACAAAACCTCAAACGGAGCGGCTTTTATGCTGGAATGATAATCTGTTATTATAAGCAAATTCTCGCCAAAGGCAATCGATCTTCCTACTACCCTTCCAAGACAGACACGAGTTCTCAACATATCCTCCAAGGTCTGAATAGTACGCTCTGTTTGTCCATCTGTCTGGGGATGAAATGCGGTGCTCAAACAAAGTTGTGTGCCCAATGCACTCTGCAAACTCTCCCAAAACTTGGATACAAACTTAGCATCTCTGTCGGAAGTGATGGTCTTTGGCACTCCATGTAATCTCACAATTTCCGAACATAAATAGGGGCTAAGTCACTAGCCGAGTTAAATCGAACTGACAGAATAAATGTGCAGACTTGCTGAACCGGTCCACTATAACCCAAACTGCATCCTTACCTCGCGGCGAGCGAGGCAACGCAACAACAAAATCCATAGAGATATCATCCCATGACCATTGGGGTACCTCCAAAGGCTGCAATAACCCTGCAGGACGCTTATGTTCTGCCTTTACTCTCGACAAACACCACAAGAGGCCACATAATTAGCAATATCCACTTTCATCCTTTTCCACCAAAATTTCTGCTTCAAATCACGGTACATCTTCGTCTCTCCTGGATGAACAGTATAAGGAGTGCGATGTGCCTCCCTTAGAATGTCATCCTTAACTCCTGCCTTCTGTGGCACACATAATCGACCCTTGAATCGCAATGATCCAAACCCATCCATGCTGAAATTCCCTTCCTTTCCCAGATCCAAACGCTTCCTGACCCTCTGCAGTAATGGGTCACTTTGCTGCGCTTCTAGTACTCGCTGTGGAATGGCTGACTCTAAAATCAGCTGTGTCTCTGCATGAGCAGTTCCTGCATAGCAATAAGATATCTCCATGCGGTCAAAATCCGCAATAAGACAATCCAAAGTAACCGGCGTCGCCTTGCGACTAAGAGCATCAGCCACAACATTGGCTTTGCCATGGTGATACTGAATTGTGAGGTCATAATCCTTAATTAGCTCTAACCATCTACGTTGTCTTAAATTCAAGTCTCTCTGTAAAATGTACTTAAGGCTCTTGTGATCGCAGAAAGACATCACAAGATTCACCATAAAGATAATGCCTCCAAAGCTTCAAGGCGAACACCATCGCCGCCAATTCTAAATCATGGGTTGGATAGTTCGCTCATGCTTCTTGTTTGCCTAGACGATAAGCCGTAACTTTTCCATTCTCGCATGAGCACACACCCAAACCCATCCGAGACGCATCAGAATAAACTGTGAATCGCTTCCCGGGCTCAGGAATAGTAAGAACAGGAGCAGTCACCAATCTTTCCTTCAGAGTCTGAAAACTGCGCTCACACTCCTCATCCCACATAAACTTCACATCTTTCTGAGTGAGTCTGGATAACGGCTTTGCAATGATGGAGAAATCCTGCACAAAACGCCGGTAATAGCCTGCCATACCCAGAAAACTTCTCACTTCTTTAACATTGGTCGGTCTTGCCCATTCAACTACTGTGGAGATTTTACCTGGATCAACTGATATACCTTTATCATTGATAATATGCCCCAAAAATCCCACTTCAGACATCCAGAACTCGCACTTTTTGAACTTGGCATAGAACCTATTTTCTCTTAGTGTCTCCAACACCAACCTCAGATGACGCTCATGATCCACTTCAGTCTTTGAATAGATCAAAATATCATCAATAAAAACTACGACAAATTCATCCAGATACTCATGCAGTATCCTGTTCATAGTCTCCATAAAAACAGCAGGGGCATTTGTTAGTCCAAAAGACATAACTTTGAACTCAAAGTGCCCATACCTTGTAGAGAACGCCGTTTTCTCAATATCCTCCTCTCGGACTGGAATTTGGTTGTAACTTCGATCAAGATCTATCTTGGAAAATACCTTTGTCCCTCTCAACTGATCAAATAAGTCTTCAATGCGAGGCAAAGGATATTTATTCTTGATAGTCAGCTGGTTGAGAGCACGGTAATCAATACACATGCGCCAACTACCATCTTTCTTCTTGGTAAACAATACCGGAGCTCCCCACGGTGACACACTAGGTCGAATAAGATCTTTCGCTTTTAAATCATCCAACTGTTTCTTTAATTCTTCCTGGAAAGGACGCGCCAGACGGTACGGGGTCATTGAAACTGGTTGAGCACCCGGTATCAAATCAATCCGAAACTCTACTGGACGTGGTGGGGGCATCCCTGGCAACTCTTTTGGAAACACATCTAAGAACTCCCGAACCACCGGAACTAATTCTGCAGTCAAAGAGGAACTCGGCTTCCCCATTAGAGACAAAAGAAATCCACTCTTCACGGCTCGGCTACCAGGATACAAGCTAGCCAACACGCAGAGAGAATAAGAGGGGGCACTACCCTGAAAAACTACCTCAAGCCCCGAAGGTGCCCGCAGAGTGACTGTCTTCCAAAAGCATGAAATAATCGCCGATAGCTATGTAACCACCCATACCCAAAATAATATCAAATGGCTCCATTTTCATTACCATCGGATTAGCAATGAAATCTTCCCATCCAACGAGATCACACAACACAGACGGTGTGGAGCTAGCAAGAATTCCCCCATGTGAATTTACTAAAACCGATCGAGCTAATGATTGCAAACACAATTTGGCCCGACTAGCAAACTCTAACTATACAAAAGAGTAAGTAGCTCCTGAGTCAAAAAGAACATAAGCCTCCACTGAGTCCACTAAAAGTGTACCTGTCACCACATTAGGACGACCTGCCGACTCTGCCGTCGGCATGGCATAGGAAATCTGCTTCGCTTTGAGTGCGGTAGGAACTCCAACACCTGAAAGGGGTGCGACAAGCCGCAGGACGTCCAAGGCGCTATAACAGAAACGGTCTTTGAAGGAGTGGTGGCGAAGTACCGCGGTGGCATCCTCCGTGATCTGAAGATAGGTGAGGTGACCCCAAGACCGAGTAGGTGTGGTGCTAACATCCGCATCGACCCTCGCGAAGACGCCGCCGCTCCGTGCCGACGCGGTCTCGTTCCCACTTGATAATACCGCGGGATTCCGCCGACAAACCAATGCCTTATGGCCTCCCGCCCACAATGTCGACACGATCCCGACCAAGAACACTCCGAAGCCCGATGCTCATTGCCGCACTTGAAGCACTTCATACCCTGCCCTGGAACTGGGCGCAACCTCGGCACACTCACAGATGATCTGGAAATAAAAGAGGACTGTGGCCTTGTGGTCCTGGACTTGAAAGAATTCTGCGGGCCCTTGAACTTCTTGGTAACTGTCTTCAGAAATGATCCACTGCCTCCTCCAAAGTTCTTTTTCTGGCTACCACTAGCCCCATCCTGAACCATGGTACCACCTGTACCTGGTAGATCCTCCCCAATCTGCATCTCTAGCTCCATGCCCCTGGCTTGCTCTACCAGGGAACTAAAGTCGCGCAGTTCCAGCGCTCCCAATACCTGACGAAACTCCTGCCTGAGCCCCCTGCGAAACCTCTTAGCCTTCTCCGCCTCATCCGTGGCCACTGCCGGAACAAAGCGGATTAGGTTGTTAAAACCCGCTTCGTACTCCGACACTGTCATCTTACCCTGCTTGTAGCTCTGCAGTGAGACTTCCATCCTCTCCACAAAAGATGCTGGATAAAACCTCCTCCGAAACTGTTCCACAAACATCTCCCATGTAACAGGGCCATGAGCAGCAGTCCTAGCTGTCAAGACTCCTCCCACGGATGTCCGCTGCCCTTAAGTGAAATGCCACAAATCGCGCCCTCATCTCGACGACATCCCCAAAGCACCAAAGTGCCTCTCCATGTGACGCTTAACCAGCTGGCTCAGAACACTGACTCCACATGAGCCTAGAATGCTACAAGAATTAAACTAACTAGAACATTCTATAAATTTTTCATGAACTTCCTTTGTATGAACAACAAAATCGAGGTATCAACAGATGATCATGGCATTTATTATTATTTCTATAATCCAAGTCTTTCATGCATATAAAATAATCGTTCGATTGTAAACAATTAACATCATTCTCATAACCATGAATAATCCAACAACCAATATCATAAAACATCCATAGATAGTCTCCACACAGTTATTTATTCCTAAGTGAAACCAAATAGCAATTGCATAAATGTTGTGAGGTAGTGCGTGCTTTCCAATGCCTACTCCCTCCCATGCATGACGTTCTTGCCAGAAGTACCTATAACAAGACAAAGCAAGGGTGAGCCATACGACTCAGCAAGTATCAACAAGGTTGCAACATTCATATAGATATAACGTCTAAAAACAACTTTATTCAACACCATTAAGACATTTCAAATATTTAAATGATGATAATGCTATGCACTCTTTGATCTTTATCTCGCTTCGCATTTTACCGTGAATGCGGGGTATTCATCCGTCAATGAATACTCATGTCTGTGCCCTCTCGCACAGGGACCAAAGCCTATACATCACATGTATAGGGACCTTTGCCCGTCATCACAATGACGGGACCTCAGTATCCATTGCCCACATTCCATGAATGCGGGGACCTCAAGCTGTCATTACATATGACGGGGACCTCAACATTGTACTCTTGGTCACCACGTGACCAAGTCTCAAAATGCTCCAACATGCATAAGAACTACAACATCATATTTCCAATATCATAACTCAATATGTAGTCGTGGTATGTAAACAATAGCATCATGAAGGAACCTTAAACATAACTCGCAAGCATCAACACAACTAGAATCATCTCCACAACACATTCACATGGCAATGATGAACAATACACCACCCAATCATGACATGCAACCAATACTACACATAAACCCGAATACTTGCCTCAACCGCGCGAGAACGGCGAACGCGAAGTGGGTGCTGCCCTTGGGATCTCGCTGCCACCTGGACAAGTAGATAACCCCAAACTAAGAATAGCATACTGGACCAAAATCATACATCACATTACAATCGAAATCGCTAATCTTCTTATCACGTCTAGCTTTTCTAATTTCTAGCGATCGGTCACTGCGGACAGCAGACTTCAAAAATTCATAACTTTCTGCTCAGGAGTCCAAATAGGATGATCTTGGACAATCTGAAAAGTTAATTGAAATTTCTAAATAAACTTAGTTGGGGAGACCCTCTGATTCGGCCATCTACCAGACCTACCAATCTATTTAATCAGAGCAAACATTTCACGTCGGGTTTCTGGACAGCGACAAAGAAACTATCATAACTTTCTCTACGTTCGTCCAAATTCAGTGATATTTAGCTTTCCTGAAAGATAAGAGGATTAGCCTCATTTTTCGTTATGGTGAGACCCTCTGGAAACCCCTCTAAATAAGCGCTTCTATCAGGTTAACTAACACTAGCAAATCTGCTTCTCTCCAGAAACACAGAAGTACTAAAAAATTCATAACTTTGGCTACCGAAGTCCGAATGACTTGATTCTTGTCGGCAATGAAAGGTAACTACGATAGCTACAACTTTCTAGGAGACACCCAGACCCAAATCTGCCTCTAACCTAATCAAAACCGACAAACTTCACTGCTGCAGAATATCGACGAACTGACATCCGAAAATTAGACAACTAGAAAATGACCTAAAGCAAAGAACCATGGGTTACCCTTGCCGAAACGAAGAGAGTACACAGCGGGGATGATGACCACCACGCTTCCGCTGCGGATCCCTTCTTCTCCCTCTTCTTCTCCTTCCTTCTCTTCCTTTCTCCTTCTTCTTCCTCCTTGGCCGGCTGCAATGGAGCTCCTTCTCCTCCTTGGCCAGCAGCAATGGAGGTGGTGGGGGAGTGGAGAGGGGCACAAGGAAGGGTGGAGGGAGGTGGAGAGGAGAGGGGTGGCGGCGGTTGGGGGTGGGAGAGGAAAGGGAGGGGGTGCGGCTAGGGTTTGGGGGAGAAAAGGGGTGCTCTCCCCCCTTGGCCGGCCACACTTGGGCCTCTATGGGCCAAGCCCAGGCCCAGGTTGAGGTGATAGTTGCATAAACCCCCCTCTCAAGCTGATTATTTGAGTAACTTCTAAAAGGTCCTTCCCGATACTCCATCTGATTCTCTCCCGATCGATTAAACTTTCCCGACTAGACGTTGTAACACTTTCGGAGTATTACATGGCCGCATCCACTGGAGTGCCCAATCCATCAAAGGTATCAAGGCGCAGGCGTTCCATCGATGCAATCCCATAGTAATCGCCGGGTACCACATGGGCCACCAATGGGACAACAACCGGAATAGCTGGAGGAGCCTGATCCCCGTGAGCTGCTGAAGCAACCTCTTCCTCTGATCTCGCAGGACTTGCTTCACCACTCTGCACTCGAACTACGGCGGGGCATTGCTCGCCTCGCCGCACCCTGCCGGCCACGACCACGACCTCTGCCTCTTTCCATCTATGAACATCACAACAAAACTAACCACAATAAGCATAAGATTAACTAGAACCAAAATAACTTGTATCGACAACACAAAAAAATAGTAATACAAAAAGATGAAGCGTAATGCAATGCAAAAGAAAATCCCAACCCGCCTAATGTGCTTAGTGTGTCAAAATTAATATTTCATTACCCACGGACCTACTGACCGCTCGATACCAATCAGTAACACCCCAACTCAGAACGAGCCTAGAATGCTACCAAAGCTAAATACAACTAGAACGAATTTACAAATTTTCGATGAGTCTCCTTTGTATATTCAATAAAACCAAGTTTCTAACAAGTAAACATAACATTTAACAATATTTCCAATATTCCAATTCAATCATGCATAAATGATAATCGTATGAGAATAAATAAGCAACACCAATCACACAATCCATAAATCATCCTACATCCATCATCATAACAAGATCTATAGGTGGTTATAACATAGTTATTTATTCTTTGTGTGGAACTAAGATAACAATTGCATAAAAGTTGTGAGGTAGTGCGTGCTCTCCAAAGTCTACTCCCTCCCATGCATGACGTTTTTTGAGGTACCTAAATCAAAACAAAGCAAGGGTGAGCCATAAGACTAAACAAGTATCAACAAGGTTACATGATCATAAATACATAACAAACATAAACAACTTTAATCAACATCATTCATGGCATTTCAATATTAAAAATAATGATAATGTGTTCTGATAAATAATGATAATGCTATGCACTCTTGTTCTTTATCTCTTTACGCATTTTACCGGTAATGTGGGGTATTCATCCGTCAATGGATACCCATGCCTGTGCCCTCTGGCACAGGGACTAAGAGCCTATACATCAACTTGTATAGGGACCTTTGCCCGTCATCAAAATGACAGGGACCTCTGTACATATTGCCCACATTTCATGAATGTGGGGACCTCAAACCTGTCATTGTCTGACAGGGACCTCAACTGATTCACTTAGTCACCTTATGACCAAGTTTCAATATGCTCAAAATATGCATGAATATAATATCTATACCTTCTCATTCATGAGGATTCAACATATACTTTAATCATGTAAACAGTAGCATTATGATGTAACTGCAATCATAATATGCAAACATCAACACCACTAGGGTCATCTCAACATCACTTTCATATGGCAACAATGAACATTACACCCTCAATCATAGCATGCAACAAGAATTCTACTTAACCGAATACTTGCCTCAACGAGTGCGAGAACAGCGGACGCGAAATGGGTGTGCCCTTGGGATCTCGCCACACGGACAAGAAGATAACCCCAAACTAAGACTAGCATACTGGACCAAAATCATACATAACATTACAATCGAAATCGCTAACTTCTTATCATTTCTAACTTTTCTAATTTCTAGCGATCGGTCCTGCAGACAAGAGACTTCAAAATTCATAACTTTCTGCTCAGAGTCCAAATAGGATGATCTTGGACATTCTGGAAAGGTAATTAAAATGTCTAAATAAACTTAGTTGGGGAGACCCTCTGATTCGGCCATCTACCAGTCCTACCAATCTATTTAATCAGAGCAAACATTTCACGTCGGGTTTACGAACAGCGACAAAGAAACTATCATAACTTTCTACGTTCGTCCGAATTTAGTGATCTTTAGTTTTCCTGAAAGCTAAGAGGATTAGCCTAGTTTTTGTTATGGTGAGACCCTCTGAAACCCCTCTAAAAATGCGCTTCTATCAGGTTAACCAACACTAGCAATTGCTTCTCTCGAAACATAGAAATACTAAGAAATTCATAAATTTGGCTACCAAGTCCGAATGACTTGATTCTTGTCGGCAATGAAAGGTAACTACGATATCTACAACTTTCTAGGAGACACCCGGACCCAATTCTGCCTCTAACCTAATCAAAATCAACAATCTTCTCTCTGCAGAAAACCAACGAATCGACAACCGAAAATGTACAACTAGAAAACGACCCCAAAACAAAGAATCACGGGTTACCCTTGCCGAAGCGACGAAGGCACGCTGCGCTGATGATGATCACCACGAGTTCCGGTTGGATCCTTCTTCCCTCTCCCTTTCTTCTCTTCCTTCTTCCCTTCTCTTCTTTTCTTCCCTTCTTTTCTCTTCCTCTTGGCCGCCAACAGAGGAGTCCCCTCCCTTCTTTGGTCCAGCAGCAAGGGTTATGGGGTGCAAGGAAGATGGAAGGGCGCAAGGAGATGGAAGGGGAGGGCGCTAGGGTTTGCCCCTAAGTAGCGGCCAAAGCTTCCCCTCATGGGCCAAAGAAGTGGTAGAAAGCCTTAACCCACGCTGCCCAGTTTTCCTATTTTCCCGGATAAATCGCTAATTGGTCTTTTCTTTACGTTCTTTTCTTAGTCCTTTGCACTGCACTCGACCAAACCGACAAAAGCTTTTGGGATATTACAATTATTGTACTCACCGCATTGCTTATTGTGTGCGGAGGAAGAAGGTGAGCAGAAGGCCTCACTACGTGAGTTATCTTTGTGGCGGTGTGTGGGCGATTAGCTCGGTGGTCCGTCGGTTGCCCTGTGGTGTTATGTGGCTAACCGGTCGTCTTTTGGTTTAAGCCATCTTATGGCACCTTTGCTTCATTGTTACTTGATACTTATGTCATTTGGCCGGTCGGCTGTCCTGTAATAACCTATATTATGTATGTCCTTTGGTAGACTTGTTATATTATCTTGTATGGAAATGATGCATGCTTTTGTATGATGAATGTGTGCTGCAATTTCTGGGAAGCACATGTCCATCGAGGCGCGGTTTATTCTGTTTGTGATACTAGAACCAGTGGAAGGTTAAGTGTTACAAGCTTAATAAACCGGGGTCTCACAACGGTCGACTCCTGTTCTAACATCCCCTTCTTGCCATTGGCCTGAAAATTCGTGCTAACCCTACCCTAGGATCTTCTTGCATGAGATTGCATATATGGTACATAGAACAGGACAACAAGATGGATGAACAATGACGCTCGGGTGTCACTGTCAAGTTCAAGAAGGATCATTTTAACAACTAGGCTCAAGACTGTGTCTTCATGTTGACCTTCGAAGACTTGTTCTGTCTCTTCAACCTTGACTCCCTCGACGTCTCACTCATGCGATGCTGGACATTGTAAGTGTGTACAATCATGGTCAATGTTTGTGTAATACCGACAAATGTTATATATAATTTCTTGCTTTTGTGTGTGTATATATATATATATACATGATTTCTGAAGCCGAATTAAGGAATTCACCGGTAGGTTTCCTCGACCCATACGTGGTCTCCCAGCAAACCATCAATGAGAATGCAAAATTTATTGAGGATTACATGATAGAGTCATTGCTGGCTCACTGCAACAAAGATTCATACTTTTGCCCTACAACCAAGAGTAAGTGTTGCACTAGTGGCTATACTTGTTGATTTGTACTTTATAAGCAACATGAACTTATGTTTAATGACTATGGTGACATACCTGTGTAGGTACCACTGGATTCTAATTGTAATTATACCAAAACGGAACATGGTAATATACTTAGATTCCCTACAAAGGGCCAAACACGACTTCACAGTTGTCCGAAAATTAATCGGCAGGTAAACATATTTCCTCCATAGAAACTCTATTGTAGTCTTTCCTTCCTTTGCAATGGCTAAGGCTAACTTTTTGGAATCACGTAGTTCGTTCATCGCGTACTATGCAAAGGGAGGGAAATCCAAGGGAGTGAACCTACGACATGATCTAAAATTCTCAGTATTTGCTAGCTAGTACACATTAATCCTAGATAGCACTTTGTAGTAACGCCTCTTGAACAAACCAATTCTATTTTTGCAGTGCCACCAGCAGCCGTCGGCCTGCAACATCTGTGGATACTATGTTTGCCACAACATGGAACTACTCGTCAGTTCCGCGATGACCAATGATCCTCAGGTTTGTCAATCTTGCAATAATTATTTCATACTTATCAATTTATATATGCATGAATTTAATCTTCGTAGCGACAGATTGCGACCATCGCTGAAACTGTGTTGGAATAGGGCCAGCTCATAAACATTCGAGGATAGTTTGCGGGATTCTTGAACCGTAAGGTCATAAATCTAGATGGGAAGTTCCATAATGTAGATTAAACTTGATTAGGATAAGATTGAACTTAATGGTACATGTGTGTAAATGTACATGAATGGTCAAATTTAGTTAATTGATTTGTGAATTGGATGTGCTTGTTTCTGAAATGAATGCGAATTGGATGTGCTTGTTTTTGAAATTAATGTGAATTGGATATATACAACTTATTGTGTTTCAGCTTGTTTCAGAGGGCATGGCTAGCATTTCCTGATGCTAGCCAATTAACAAAAATAGATTTAGCAATACAAAAGAATATCACGGACGATTCCTTAGGACATACGGTCTATGATGCATCATCTCTCATAGATGGTTTCATCTACAAACCGTTTGTGATGCATCATCTAATCACAGACGATTTCATCTACAAACCGTCTGTGATACAAATCATCTGTGATAGTTGTATCATAGACTGTTCGAAAATTGTCTGTGATGACCTCATGTCATCACTGACCCACAAACTCAGACGGCTTACGAAACCGTCTGTGATGATATTTTTGAACCGTGTAACACCCCAGCCTAACAAAGGCCTAGAGTGCTATTGAATTAAATAATTTAAACAAGATAAACTAAAACACCTTACAAAATTTCGGCAGAACCTCCTTTGTATAGTTATCTATATCGGAGGTTCCAACTAACAAATATAGCACATAAGAGTATTCCAACTTGCAATTCGATTAAGACTAAATCAAAACTGGCTATTCGTTACTATACATCCATAGCAACTAAACATATAAGTTATAGATCAAGAACCTTCAAAATCATCTATCCGATTATTACAGTTTACTCCAAGCAAAACAATGATCATAAAGTGTACTTTAAGTAATTCATAGCTACTAATAAATTTTCTTTTGCATTCCAATGTGGGTAGATCGTGCGTTAGTGCAACAAGGCTAATCCTCCCTTTTCCCCATGCATGCCGATCTTGCAAGTGGTACCTAAAACACAATAAACAACAAGAGGTGAGTCCAAAGACTCAGCAAATATAATAAATGGCAAAATCAGGACACAAGCATGCAATCTCATCAACTGTATTACACAAACCACACATCAATTATTGTACATACACATGCTATGCAATATGCTCAACATGCTCTTTGACTTTCTCTTTCTCTTTTGCATTTTACCGATAATGCAGAGTACGCATCCGTCGATGCACACCCATGCCTGTGCCATCTGGCACAGGGACCATTGCCCATACTCTGCAAGTATAGGGACTTAAGCCCATGCTCTTCAAGCATGGGGACCTTCAGCCCGTCATAAACATGCCGGAGATCTCAACAATTGCTTGGTCATCTCATGACCAAGACTTCAACAAGCCATCATGATGCATATATATAAAATCTTGAATTAATATAAACATGCATCCGCAACAACATTGCATATGAATAAACCGTTCACACTACAAATGCTCATAATCATAGACTTCATAACTTTCAAACATGCATAATTAACACGTAACTCATATCACTAGAAACCATGAACATTACCAATCATACCACCATAACAATCATGACAACACAAATACTCATAGTATTTATCAAACAATGCCATTCAATAATATCAATTATATCCATCATTATACTTGCCTTAACCGCGAGAGAGCGAGGTACGTGCAGAAGGTGTTACCTCTGGGATCAAACCACCACCTGAATATATTTATAACACACACTAAGATAACGGCAGTAGACCAAACAAACCATATAACAACAATCACTAACTCGCAAAAGCGTTTAACCCGATCTCAACCAAAATCCTAAAAGTCAATCTGTCTCCTCGGTGGACAGTTATAAACAAAAAATCATATCTATTGGCACAAGAGTCAAAATGAGGTGTTCTCAGACTTTCTGGAAAGGTAATTAAATGCCCCAACTAAACCTAGTTGAGGGGCCCTTCTAAATCGGCTATCTAATACCCCTACCAAACCAAATTAAAAGACATCAATATTCACGTCGGGTTCTCTGGACAGTACACTAAAACCACCATAACTTTTTCTATGAAAGTCCAAATCTTACGTTCTTTATCTATCTGAAAAGGTATGGAAATTACCTACATTTTTCATTATAACGAGATCCTCTGATTTTCACTTTAACTAACAGTTTTATCCAGTTTACTACAATCTGCCCGAAAGCTGGCAGATCAGCATGACAGCGATACTGAAAAATTCATAACTCTCAGACCGTTAATCGGATTTGGGCGTTCTTGGCGGCCACTTAAAGATATGAACATAGGCCAACTATCTCTAGGAGGTTGGGTCCTCATATTATGCCTCTAACAGCATCAAAACCGTCGCTCAAACTTCTGAACAGAACGCAATCTAATCAGCAATTGGCAATCGATCTACTAAACTAATTCAAGAATGCGTCTAACACAAAGCATACAGAGAGGGGGCAATCTTCATTACCCTTGAAGAACGCAGGACGACGATGAACTAACCCCCACGAAGATGGTCTCCTCCCCTCCTCTTCTTGTTCTTCCTATGGCCGGCCACCTCCAAGCTTCTTCTCCCAACTCGGCAGGCAACGGGAGATGGACGGGCTTCGCTAGCAGCGGAGGGAGGCAGCCAAGGGAGGTGCAGCGAGGGGAGAGGAGGGGGCGGCGCAAGGGAGAGGAGGGGGCGGCTAGGGTTAAGGGAGGGGGAGGGTGGCGCCCCCCCCTGGCTGGCCACTAAAAGGCCCACTTGGGCCATGGCCCAGGCCCAAGTTGCCGGGGTTTTGCCTAAACCCCCCCCCCCCTTTTTCTTTCTGCTAAAACATTTTCTAGATGGTCCCTCTCTTTAATTAATTATTCTTCCTCGAATAATCATTCGAATAAATTTTGGGATATTACAAACTGTCTGTGAACACCTTTTCTGTAGTAGTGATCATAGGGGCCGACCGGCCAAATAAAAACTTAAGTGTTAGACATGGCAAATATAACAGTGGAAGCAAAAGGTAGTAAGAGTACAAAATTCCAGCGACATGCCCATCCAAACCCTTAGGCAACCGACAAGAGACTAGCCCTAGAAATATCCATCGTCGAACCCACCGGTTTGGGTGTAAAGAAGTTGTCGTCTGGCGTAGGCTCGTCCTCATACTCTGAAAAATAGTTTAAGGAAGATTGAGTACATTGCGTACTCAGCAAGACTTGTAGTGTATCGCAAAATTTAGATAAATACAAGGCTAACAAGATGAGGCTCTATACTACAAGTTATTTTGCATTAGGCAAATTTTATTTGCAATATCAATACGTAGTATTTTGCAATAGAGATTTTAAAGAGCAGTTGAATAGGTAAAAGACAACAAGTACGTAATTGAATAAACAACAACTCGCAACCCTCCTCGACTGCGAGCAACATTTTATTCTCAACCATAGACATGGCACTCAACTCAAATAAAAACCAACAAAACATTTCCCATGTTTTTCAAATGAAACGATTTTTATGAGAAACCAAGACTATACACATTAAGTCTACATAAGTATGCTCATGACTGTGAGCATGGCTATTTAAATAGATTTATACTCTGCAGAGGTGTACAGCTTTACCAATAGCACACGAATGCTCTATTTTGTTTGGCATCCGTTGATACCATTGCTTACTACCTTTGGTAAGGAGTCTAGAGCACGTATCAAATACTTTACATCATCTAGTCCTAACCTTGCACTTAGCCCAGTGGATGAACACCCTCACTTCAGTGTTGAATCACACGTGTGTGTATCTTTAAAACCGTGGCCCCGTACTTTGTTTACATATACGCAATTTAACTTTAATCATCCGTTAGGTTTATGCGGATCCCGTGCCGACATCTATTCATTCAAAATTAGTCAAGCCTTCCTATATATTAAATATGCACCCACCTGATAAATATGCTCTGAACATGACATGCACATGCTCAATGCACAATTAATGCAATATATATTCATTAGTTTTTTTTAAATGAAGATGAACATAAATAAAATCATATTCCTTTTTGAAATGAGTAATCCATCGTGCAAAAAAATGTGATCATGCATCAATATTTTCACCGTATGTATTGCATATATGTACACAATATATGTGTTACAGAATATGATTTTAATAATAACATTAAAAAATAATTTTATTTTTTAAATCGTTGCCGGACCCCAGGTTTCAAATATCGTACTAGTTCCATGATAAGTGACTAGTACACACAACTTCAACATTGGTAATCACATCCATACATTCATATGTACAAAATAAAACAAGTTATGGTACAAAACTTAAGCGATTACAATATTTACATCATAGGGGCTGACTGACCAAATAAAAGCTTAAGTGTCAGAGATAGCAAATATAACAGTAGAAGCAAAAGGTAGTAAGAGTACAAAATTCCAGTGGCATGCCCATCCAAATCCTCATGCAAACGACTAGAGACTAGCCTTAGAAAGACCCATCACCGAACCCACCAGTTTTGGGTCTAAAGAAGTCGTCGTCTGGCATAGGCTCGTCCTCATACTCTGAACAATAATTTAAGCAAGATTAAGTATATTGTGTACTCAGCAAGACTTGTAGTGTATCGCAAAATTTATATAAATACTGCGCTAACAAGATGAGGCTCTATACTAGAAGTTATTTTGCATTAGGCAGATTTTATTTGCAAATCAATACATAGTATTTTGCAACAGAGATTTTAAAGAGCAGTTGAATAGGTAAAAGACAACAAGTAAGTAATTGAATAAACAACAACTCGCAACCCTCCTTGTTGCGAGCAATATTTTATTTTCAGCGATAGACATGACACTCAACTCAAATAAAAACCAACAAAACATTTCCCATGTTTTTCCAACAAAACGTTTTTTATGAAAAACCAAGACTATACCCATTAAGTCTGCACTAAGCACGCTGATGACCACGAGTACGGCTATTTAAATAGATTTACACTGTGTAGAGGTGTACAACTTTACCCATAGCACACAAACTCTCTTATTTGTTTGGCATCCGTTGATACCACTGCTCACTACATTTGGTAAGCAGTCTAGAGCATGTGTCAAATCCTTTACATCATCTAGTCCTAACCTTGCACTTAGCCCAGTGAATGAACACCCTCACTTCACCCGAGTACACCCCCATCTCAGTGAGGCATTCACCATTGTGTCGGCAATCACACATGCTCGCACCACTACTGACAACCAATCATGCAAGGCTATTTTTCGATGACTTAATTAGCTAAGACTGTCTCATACCGGCACATGTGGTTGCACACTTAGGCTTAGATTAGAGTTGTTGGCGTTCGGTCCTTAATTGATCCAGGCGAGAATCTCCCCCTATCTACTAGTGAGATACACCTCATCCTTAGAATATAATATAACTGTAACATCCCAGCCTGAGAAAGGCCTGGAATGCTACTAAACTGACACTATAACCATTTTAATATTGATACAATTCTCTAAAATCCGACAGAACCTCCTTTGTTTAGTTACTAAACCAGAGGTTCCAACCTTTAAATGTAGCATAGTTAAGTAATCCAACATCCAGCATAATCAAGAGACCACCAAAACTATGCTAATCATCACTATATCTTCCATAGCATGCCAAACGACTACAAGCATAAACAAAAGGACATCCATGATCCTCTAATCAACTCTATTACAAATTATTCCAAGCAGAGGGAGTAATCATAAAGAAATCTTTAAGCAAGTTTCTCTTCTACTAAATTATCAATCTATCAATTCAAATGTGAGTAGTTTGTGCCATTGTGCAAATGCTCTAAGTCTTACTCCCTCTCATGCGTGTCGTTCTTGTAAAGGGGTACCTAAAAACACAACAACAGCAAGAGTGAGTCCCAAGACTCAGCAAGTACAATAAATGACAATAATAACATAAACAACTGTAATCATCAACATCCATCTACAATCTCTATTATAAACATGTCATATGCTCATGCCATGCAGGATGCTCAAGTGCACTTTCTCTTTCTCTTTCTCTTTTGCATTTTACCGGTAATGCAAAGTATGCAACCGTCGCTGCATACCCATGCCTGTGCTCGCAAGCGCAGGGACCAATTGCCCAATACTCCGCAAGTAAAGGGGACCTCAAGCCCACACTCCACAAGTGTATGGACCATAAGCCCATCGTTTTTATGATGGGGACCTCTTTTCAATGCCCACATTCCATGAATGTGGGGACCTCAAGCCCGTCATCTACATGACGGGGACCTCGAAAATGCTCAGTCACCACGTGACCAAGCCTCCAATATGATAGCATGACACATGAGCAAAACTTTAAACCACCATAAATTTGTATTCACAACAACGTCATACATGAATACACTTATTCATACTTCTAGCATTCATCATCGTTGACATTCATAGCACTCTAGCATCCATGAATAACACATATATTCATAATACTAGCAAACATGAACAATCACTCATGAATAACAATTAATCATATCTCCAGCATTCACCATTCTTAATCATACATATCACACTATCAACCATGCATTGCTAATATGTATCAAAATACTAGCACTCTCTATCAACCATTCATAATTATTCTATCAACCAGAGTACTTGCCTTAACCGCGTGAGAACAGAGGATATGCAGAGGGTGCTGCCTCCGGGATCAATCCCCTACCTAAAAAATACATTTAAAAGCTTTCTAAGACAATAGTAATGGACCAAATAAACCATATGAGCAAGCACGAAATAGCAAAAGCTTGTAACACGACCTCGACTCCAATTTCCTAAATGCTGAACTGACCCCTCTGTAAACAGTCGTATTCAAAAATTCGTATCTTTTAGTACAGGAGTCCAAATGAGGTGATCTTAGACTTAATTGAAAGGTAATCAAATTTCCCAACTAAACCTAGTTGGTGAGCCTCCCTGATTCGACCATATAAAATCACTTTTAAGCTGATTAACAAAACATCGATTTCACGTCAGACTTTCTGGACAGAGCACTAAAACTATCATAACTTTCCGCTCGTTTATCCAAATTTCGTGTTCTTGTGCTTCCCTGAAAGCTACGACAATTATCTACAACTTTCGTTATACTGCGATCCTCTAATTCTCTCCATAACTGATCTCAAAGGTCAGATTACTAAAACATGTTAAAATACTGACAGATTCGCGGAATAGTCGCACTAATAATATCATCACTTTTGCTACAGAGGTCCAAAAAAATACGATCTTGCACTTCATTGAAATCTATTGACGTCCTCTACAACTTTCTAGGAGATGACAAAGACTGATTCCGCACTTAACTACATCAAAACGTCCCTCTAATGCGATCTGCCCTTAGGCGACAGAATTACCGACATAGAACAATTAAGTGCTAAAGCATCTAAACGAGGGAAAAACGAGGTTACCCTTGAAGAACCGATTGCCGGGCACGACGCGCACCCATCAGCGAACTCTCCCCCCAAAGATGGTCCTGTTCCCCTCACCTTCTTCCTCCTCCAACAACCGGGCACCTCCAGCGATCTCCTTCTTCTTGGCCAATCGATCTCCTGGGTGATCGCCTCCTTCCTCCAATTGGGGCGGCCACTGTTCATGGTACTGTAGCGGCAGTGGTACTGTAGCATGCCATGCTACAGTACCACCTCTAGGGTTTCCTTCCTCTTTTTATTGGTAGCCAACCCCTCATGGGCCTAAATGCTGTGGGCTGGAAGCCCATAGCCCAAGTTGTCGAAATTATGCATAAATCCCCCTCTAATCTCCTGTTAAAATATTTTTTTTTCTAATTGGTCCTTGTCTCTAATTTATTTCTTCTCTCTCGAATACATTTGGGGTATTACAATAACTCACCCACGTCGAAAGCTAGGTTTTTCACTTTTGTTTTTATACAAAATAACAGAGGTAAACCCCTCTGGACTTCCTTTTCAAAAACTCCCAAACTCATATTTATCACGCCATCCATTTTAGAAATTTTTAGTAAAGACTAAAGCTTGACTAAGCAGTTACGCGAGATTCGTATTCGAAAAACCCAAGTTGACATTAATCATTATCTAAACCATAATTCTATTGGCTATAATAGCAAGGACATCAATGTATCAAGGAGGATCATCCATTGGATAGGATTTACAACTCACTACTATAGAAAAGATAATCACAAACGGTTCAAAATCATCATCACATACGGTTTTTTGAACCGTCTAACTTTATGGGTCAGTAATGACATTGGTCATCACCGATAGTTATTGAACCGTCTGTAATCAATTATCACAGATGGTTCTTGTTCAGAACCGTCTGTGAAAATAGACTATCACAGACGGTTTTACTAAAAAGCCGTCTGTGATAGTTTTTTTATTATGAAAAAAATCGAATTCTGAGCCAAACCAATCAATTGCTGGACAGTTGGACCTGAGTATCTGCATATGGTTGATTACACAATTTGGAATGAAAGAAAACTCAAACCGGACGGCGAACGAGTGACGAAAACGGGTGCTGAAACTTTGGAGGTAGTTTTGAGGCCCTAAACGATATTTTTTTGGATTTTTCACTTTTCTGGAGCCTCATCTACAAGTTCTACAATATTTTGTTCACCCTGTAGAGGTTTTGTAGGAGTTAAAGTATTTTAAGATGTTTCCTGAATTTTTTTGAGTTGCACCTTGCTCCCGTTGACTCCTTTGGAAATAAACTTTCTCCAAGAAGACACCATTTTGGGCAACAAACACTTTGTCATCATCCCGCTTATAAAAGTAACATCCTTTAGTTTCCTTGGGATACCCTACAAAAAGCATTTATCCGATTTGGGTGTGAGTTTATCAGACGTCAAATGTTTTACATATTTCTCACAACCCTATATCTTGAGAAAAGACAATTCAGAACACTTCATAGTCCATATCTCATATGGTGTCTTCTTAACCATTTTATGGAACCCTGTTTAAAGTGCAAGCCGCTGTTTTTAGAGCATATCCCCAGAAATACAATGGAAGATCAGATTAGCTCATCATTGACCGAACCATGCTGATCTCAGGCCTAAGGATCATGCAACATCATTGCTTGAGATCAACTGATAACACATAAAATCATAACAATCTCAACAGTATCTCAAGGTAGGTTAATCCAACACTATGTTCTCTAACATGTGTTCAGTGTTCATATTATTGATTCGATATCCTCATATCCATGACCTGTGAAACATGATCATTAATCAATACATGTACTGGTCGACATGTACTGGTCGATAAGTCACTAGTGTTCTGACAAGTGATACATTTAGAATGACATCATATAAGTTAAATAGATTCACCAATAAGTTACATACTTGTTAATCTTTATAAGTGATAATTCATCCAAGAAATATAATAACATTTATTCTATAACTCATAAACATAAACGCGATACAATAATCTATGATTGTCTCTAGAGCATATCACTAACATATCCAACTTTGCCGCATCTCTATTTGAGTTCGTATAAGCCGTGTGAGTCCACAAATTTTTTGTCAGCCAGTTGATTGCCTTTCTGGCCACAGTCTGTCCTTTTGTTCGGAGAGTTACAACAGTAAAATCTTGCTAGTAAATATTCCAATAACTAATTGGACTTCGCTGCACAGAACATCAATTACAAACTGGCCCTGTGGCCTGGTTGGAGTGCTGATTTTAAGGGTTTATATCTTTGTCAAGTAGTTGAAATATTCAAATGGTTACACAGATTAAGCAAATTATGACCTTTTTGGAATATATTTTATGATCCACGTTTGTTTGCTTGAAGGATAATGGATGGTATGCCTGTCTTTTATAGGTTACTCGACATCTGTGAAGGCATTTATGCAGCGCGAGCAGAGGGCGAGAAGTGGAAGAAGTTCTATATTGGACATTGGTAAATATTTACAGGTCACCACACATGCTTCTTGAGTACACCAAGCCAGACTAGGGCCTCCAGTTTTGCAAAGGGGGCAATTTTGCAAATACTAATCCCAGGATTTTACAAGACTAACTTGATAGGTCTATAATTGATCCAAGAGAAGCCACACCTTTTGGGGCTCTCTCTCTCGCTTTCAAGTTACTTATTCTCGCTTTCTAGTTACTTAGAACAAGATCATGCATATTGGCCAAGTATTTGTTCTTGCTATTCTTTTTTGTTTCCTGCTAAAATGTACATAAGATTCACAATGTATTTTTGAAAAATTTATACACCAAAGTTTGATTGTGGAAGTTATCTCGGCGACTAATCTTTATTGAAATGTTGTGGAGAAAGATGCAATTTATTCCCTGCCCAACATGCAGAATGTGTTCCAAATTTCCATTATCTAAAATGTATACTTTAAAGTTTGATTTTGGAAGTTATCTCAACGATTAATCTTTATTGAAATGTTGTGGAGAAAGATGAAATTCATTCCCTGAAGGTCACCCCAACATGCAGAATGTGTTCCAAATTTCCATTATATTGTGATCTTTGCTCATATACTCAGGTATGCCCAAAACTTTCAGATGAATATTCTTTGCGTCTTCTAATTGTTTCGTGCAGCAAGCCTTCTGCTGTCAAAATGTGCTCTTTGTGCACCCTGCTGGCATTGAACTGATCATTGTGCTGTAAACAACGTAGAAGCTGCTGTTTCTCTAAATTTGCTGCTTATCGTACATTATGCATGCAGGGTTTTCCCCGTACGGTCACTGCTTCAAGAATAGTTCTGTCAGCAAGAGTGGTTAGTAGGAAACTAGAAACTGAAAGAAATTTGGAATGACACAACAGCTCCAAAGGTAAAATATCCAAGGACATATGTTAGCATTATTGAACATAAATGAATTGATTTTTTATATCCTGTGAATCTTGCTACCCTTGATACGGCACTACATGTTTACATCAAATGGACGCACATGCACAACCTCTCTTATATTTACGTTTTCTGTTGAACATGTGCATCTCGTTTTTTCAAATTGTGCCTTGATGGAATATGTGATTCGTCAGTACTGAATGAAAGTTTTAATCTGGGATCTTGCATATGCATGCGGCCTCCTTTACTGGAGATGTTTAGCGTGTCTTGTGTATGTGTTACATCTTCGACATCCATGAGCCATGAAATGGTAGTTATAGACTTAGAGTAGTTGATGGCATGTGGGGTTCAACCTTGTGGATCCACATCAGTGTGCGATTGTACAGTCAGTGTTAAAATCATTTTCTTTCAGTTTGGTTACTGTAAGGAATATCAGAAACATTCGGTGATTTTTCTTTATTAGGAAAATTAGACTCGATTGATTTGTTCATATTAGGGGTGAAAACAGATCGGATACACGCGGATATTGCCCTTCCTGTATCCTAACTTATATTTTTGTAATACCCCGATTTTCAGAATCGGGATGTTAATATTTAATTTAGCAATCTAATAAAATTTTGACTGTTTTAAAATTTCCTCGTGTTTAAGTAAAAAGATTGCTTCAAAAATCAAATCAAATTAATTAAAAGGTTGCAGTTAAAGTTAAATCGAGTTGTTCAAGAAGTTGCATAAAAATAGTAATAATATTAAATCAAATTGTTTGAAAGATTGCATTTAAAATTTTAAAATTATTTCAATTTCTTGTTTTGACGTGCATATAAAAAATTATGACATGTCATTCATTCATATCCTTGCTATCGCTTCCAGTTCGACCAACCGTAGACGAAATGCATGCGACCCTCATTTTCCACTACATATTTTCATGCTTTCACCTCACTGCACCATTTCTTTCTTAACTCACCCAACATTACCCATCCACCACTGTTCACTACCATCTTTCTTTGTTTGCTTATTCCTCTCCCACTGTCGACACATACAAAGTCACTGCCCATTTCCTTGGTTCAGCCGAGAGCCATCTTTCCCACTGCCATGTTTCCATAACTTGCCCCAGCCAAACCATTCCTCCCCAAGCCATTTCTCTTCTTCTCCAACAGAGCATTCGCAGCCATTCGTTTTATGCCCAGCCAAGAGACATCCTTCCTTCTGCCATTTCTTTATTCTCCACCATGTGCCCAGCCGAACTATACTACACACTGCCATCTTCTTCTTTTCCCAAAGCATCCACTGCCATTTCACTTCTCAAGAAAAGCAACTGATTGCCACTCCAATTTTGTACACAGCGAACAAAGCAACCTCTGTCCATTTCTTTTGCTCTCACGCCAGCTTCATCTCCCCCAACCGAACTACTCAATTCACTGCACAGCCATCTCCCATTTCTTTAATCAGCACCTTTTTCACCCACTGTTTTTTCCCCAACTTGGGCACCCAGCCGAACCAATCCCTTCCCCCTGCCATTCTATTCATGTCCAGCACCATCCTCCTACTCCCTGCCTCCTTCCCCTTTTTCTCTTCACTACTCAGTCATTTTTCTTCTCCCCACCCAACCGAACCATTTTTCTCCCACTGCCAACTCACTTTCCAACAGAGCACAACGGAACTCATTTTTATTTCTAGTCATGAAGCAAGCTTTGTACATGTTCATCATCCCATCTTCTCTCCTTCAAATCACAGCCAAAAACAAATAGTCCTTCAAATCACAGCCAAAAACAAATAATCCTCTCATGCATGTTATGCAGCCTCGATTCTCATTGCAAGAGCAAGCCATTCATCCAATTAGTTTTCGCATGCATGGCCATTTGAGAGTTTCGCAAGAGAATGGAAAAAGTAGCAGTGGTTTGGGCGTGAAGTAGCAGCGAAGCGATCTTTGCATGGCGTCCTTGGTGGTGCTTTCGGTGGTGCATCTTTGTTGAGGAACTGTGGCCATGAGTCGATCCAGCGATTACCTCGTGAGACAAACTCGAATCGTAAGAACAATGCATGAACACAAGAACAAAATAAGAGATAGAACACAGAGATGTAGGGGGACTTCTTGCTTCTCTTTATTCCTTCATCCATCGATCAATCATTTACAATGAATAGCACCCCCTATTTATAGGCTACGACCCTGCTAGGATTTGGGATGGGGCGCCCACTAATGGGCCGCCTGCAGGGTTAGGCCCATAGTTTCCCAACACTCCCCCTTGGGCACCTATCCTTCATGTCTATGTCTCGTCAAAACTCCATAAAAACCCAGTGGAAAAAATTTGGAGAAAGAGTACATGAATCATGTTCTGCTATGCTGCACGAATTGCCTCATTAAAAACCTTAGCCGAGAAACTTTAGGAAAACTCGTCAAGGGAAAAAGAGTACAATCCACCCAATTTCATTTAATCTCCAGGATTTACCTTTTGGGTACTCGATCTTCGTGATCAAGCTTTAGTAATGAGTTTGTGAAGATTCTCCCCGACTCTGTACTTCTCTAAGTCTCATCATTCCAATTCAACATATGCACCTTTCAAAGCTAGACGCTGGAAGTGACTTACTGAATAAATCTGCAAGATTCTCACATGACCTAGTATGCAATACTTTGATTACATTCATCATTTGCAATTCATGAGCATAGAAGAACTTGGGGTTGATATGCTTTGTGAGAGGATTCTTCACAATAACCCATCTGCACTTGTGCAACACAAGCTGCATTATCTTCATTGATAATAGTGGGGGTTGGTGCGGTATTCAATCCACATAACTGCTGGATGTAGTGAATCATCCGCCGAAGCCAAGTACATTCTCGTGAGGCCTCTGTAATACCTCAGATTTATTCTTGCAAAGGAAGTATCCAATGAGATTTAGACATCGGAAAAGGGGATTATGCAGTTTTTCGCCAACTGGGCCTGGGCCTTGGCCCAAGAGGCCCAAGAAGGGCCGCCACCTATAAAAGAATAGGAAACCCTAGCTTGAGTATCTGTAGCTACAGTAGCGCCGCCTACTATGCACGGCGCTCTGTTGTCCTTTCCCTCCCCTCAAACTCCATTGCTACCATCTCTTGAGTTCTCCTGCAGCACTAGCGGCCACAAGGAGGAGGAAAGGGAAAGGAGAAGAGGAGATCTTCTTCAGGGTTTTGATCAGTGATCTCTAGCGGTTCTTCAAGGGTAACGAACGTCGGTTGTTGTTGTTTGTTTAATCGTAGAAGTGTTTCCGATTAGAATCGTTTGAATCAAAGTCTGTCAGCATTAATTTTGAATCTGTCCAGATTGTTGCGTGGGTAATTTCGTGTATTTAGATGCAGAATTTGAGGATCCCATCTCCTAGAGTTATGTGGTATCCGTCGTTATATTTCAGTAGCCGCAAAGATCACTCAATTCCGAGTTACGGTTAAAAAGTTATGTTGATTTTAGTGCTGCTGTCCCGAAATCCTGACGAGATTCTGCAGTCGTCTTGTTTATTATTTAAGGGATTGTTAGATTCCGAATTGGGGGTTTCCATCTCCTAGAAAGTTGTAGATAATGTTCTTAGTTTTCAGTGACTGCAAAGAACACCTGAATCCGATTTAAGGATCAAAAGTTATGGTCGTTTTACCTCTGCTGTCCAGAACTCTGATAATAATGAACTGTCAACTTGTCTCTAAGAATAAGATTAACTTAAAGGAAAAATCAGAGATTCCACCCAACTAGGTTATTGTTAAATTTTCGTAACCTTTCTAGATTGGTAAAGAACACTTAATTCGGAGTTGTAGATTAAAAGTTTTGATCGGTTTAGTAATTACTATTTGTTCTTTAGGGCAGATTTCTGTTCTGAAAGTTCATCTGTTCAATAGCATATTAATTTGGCCGAATTGGTCTATCTTGTCAACTTGAGAATTTTAGATATGTTAGTTATGAATCCACAGAAATTGGATTCACCTCATTTCGAGTTCCAGATCATTAGATATGATTTTCACCGTGCTGCTGTCCAGTATCGGTTGTGACTGATTTGTCGATATTTCAGATTAGGCTTTGTAGTTAAGTCTTGAGTCACCGTGGAAGCGTTGTAGAACGTTGATTAGTAGTGCTGGATACATTTTGTTCTTATTGAAATTATTTTACTTGTTTAGGCGGTGAAGCATCGAGTTTAGGAGTATCACCTTTTTCGATTAACGCGTCGCATCGCGGAAGGCAAGTGCATTGCTATCTTATTGCTTGTGATTGATGAATGTTTATGTGATTGTGTTGTGATGTCTTATGACACAAGAGATGATGAATTGTCTATGATATTTCTTATGTGTTGAATCCATGATTGGAGATGATGTCATTATTCATTCGATAAGTCATTTCATGCATTCATTGTCATTTACCATCCACGGGAGTGGATGAGTAAGCCCATCAATTCCAGGATGGGTGCGCATGAGAGCCCATCAATTCCAGGATGGGTGCGCAAGTCCCATTAATTCCAGGATGGGCAATGTTGGACACCCGTATGAAACATTCTTCATACGGGAAGTGGATCCCCGTATTTTTGTTAAGATGCGGGCTTGAGTGAACACCGACGGTGTATCACCGCTATACCATATATGCATGTGTGCAGTCCAAATTCCTTGATTTTGAGCATTCATCTCATATCAACATAAATAATCACTTGTTGTATGTTCTGAGCTGGTGACGAGATTGTCTTATTCATATTGATTGCCTATTCTATTAGCCATTGTACTTGCTGAGTCGTGGACTCACCCTTGCCTTGTTTATTTATTTATTTTAGGTGATCGTTGATGAAGTTTCTCTTGGGAGGGAGTAGACAAGCACTACTCAACACACTTCACTTTCTTTAGTTTCAATAACAGAACTATCACTATTCTTCTTTCATTAATTGATGGACTGTAATAAATAAATTCAGTTTGGGATGACTCCTTCTCTATCGTTGAGTTCGTTTAAATAACTGTTTACGTTCATTGATTATCTGTTGATAGAATTATCTAAATGGATCCATTATTACGTTTCCGTTCATGTTTCGTTTGATGTTGAACTGTTTAGCTTTGTTGATGATTTATTGTTGAAAATTATTCCAATATAAGGTTGCATGCTAGATCCTTAGGTAGCATTCTGGCTTCCAAATAGCCAGGGTGTTACAGAGTAGATGTGGATGCACTCACTATATCACATACTTAAGGCGTTTGCTGCTTAGTCTAAATATAGAATAAAATGAACTGTTTAAATAACTCCCATGGATGACGTGGTTGAGGTTGCTTCTTCTTGCTTCACGTATGCACCCCGCAACAAGTAGCGCCTCGCCTCGCCTAGATTTTTCTGCTGGAGAGAAACAGATGACGAGAACGAAACAAACAGAGAGCAAACAATCTTTTGTCTTGGGAGCATGCCGCTCCTCTTTCATATTTTATTTCTCTATTACTTCTCAACTCTCCACCTCAACTCTATCAGCCTTACCAGCCTTATAAAGGCTGAGTTCTCATACACCTATACGGACTCAACGCCCACTCGTATACGGCTATGAAACTGAACTGACTCGGCTACGTCGAGTACAACTTAGAAACGGGAAAGCAAAACAGAAACTGAAAAACTAAAACAAGATTAAAACCAACAAGGGCTGTAGCGGCAGCGGCCCGGAGCTGGCTCGAGCGCACGGCGATTGCACAGAGTGGCAGCGGCGTCGAGGCGCCATGGACGCGAGGACGAGGCGGCACGGCAACGGCTTAGCGAGGCGCGATGGCAGTCCAGCGGCTCGGCCGAGGCCTGGCCGCGTGGCGACATGGAATGCAGTGGTGGCGACTTGAGGAGGTTGCAGCTTGACGCCGAGGAGGAGCTGGCCAGCGGCAAGGCGGCGGCACATGCATGCGTGCGTGCATGCGGTGGCGTTGACATACGACGCAGCGGCTTGGTGCCGGCAACTTGAGACACATGCATGTGAGCGGTGGCCCCGTGGGCATGGCCGAGAACGATGGCGTCGAGGGCGAGCGAGGTGAGGCGGTGACGGCGTGGTGCATGCGGTAACACTGGGATGGCGGACATAGATGAGAAGCTAGACGTGAACGTGGAAGAGTCGGCGACGACTACGTCAGACACGGACAAGAGGCCGAGCGGACGTAGGATCGACAAGGACTACAGCTGGCGCGGACGTGGAGTCAAGAAGACGATGCTCGGTGGCGATTTGCACACCTAGTGTTGCGGTAAAATCTTTAGTATTGTTTTTGTTACCGCGCTATGATATTAGTCGTGCATGTTGCATATTATCCATGAGCATGACATGTATTTATGCATGTTTAATTGTAAAAATGATTTGGTAGCTTAGGACTGGTATAATTATGCGATGAAATATTGTGGATACGAATAATTATATTGTTGTAGCGGAATATGTATATTGTTGATGGGTGGATGTTAGAATAAATGTATTATTGGAGTATTCGATCGGATGATATTATTTTGAAGTCACAAGGAAAAATTGTGGTGATCTTTGGAGGATAAATTAATTGGAGGTTTCTTCTCACATTGGATTAGTAATTTTAGGAGATAGGATGCATAAGGAGTTTATAAATTATTACTTTATAGATAGCTCATGTGATGATATATAACGAAATATGGAGGTTGAATCGAATGGTTTATTGAAGCATGAGCAAATTGATCGGGTGTCCTAAGTAATAGCTTTGTGAGTAATATCTGTTAGAATAGGGAGAAGGTAGTAATGGATTATTTGATTGTGGATAAATATTTTGATTGCCACATAATTAGTAGATAAGTCATATATACCGAATTGATGGAATTATACCCTCTTTTGGATTAGTAGATAAGGGATTATTAGTTGATCGTAGAGGCACATATTTGGTAAATGTCGTACGACTAGTTCAATGAAATGATTATGAGTTAATCGATTAGTGATCTATTAGATGTTGGATGTGTTGTTAAAAGTGTAAAGCTCATTTTGTATCGGTTAGTCAAATAAACCTCGATCGGTGAAAATTTTGGGTGTATATGATTTGCCGAGGTGAGACTAGTAGAGTTGGATAGTTAGTATTAGCTTAATTAGTATATTGAAGCATGATTGATGGATTTAGTCATAATCATGTGCCCATAAGTTGGTGGGGTTCGTACAATTACCGGATGGATTGTATAGATGGAAGTTAGTGAGTTCGGGAATTATTTGTCGGATTGACCGCCTTGATTATGCCTTGGTCCATGGTTTTCTTTGGAAATTATTTATTGCAATAGAAATTTCAGAAAAAAATTGATTTTTACATTAGAAATTGAATTAACTTTAAAAATTCATAGAAAATTCATTTGAACTCCAAATGGGGTGATTCAATTTTTATTGATCATAACCTTTTATTATCTTTCATGCCATGTAAAGCTTATCCCCACCACTGTTCTGCAAATTTTCGCGAGACAATTAGATTTGGATGAACAGTAACCAAACCATGATTTTTCAGTATTTTCCAGAAATTTGATTTTGAAACTACTATAACTCCCTCATATAAACTTCAAATGGAATAATGTTTGTACCTAAATTCATCTAAAATCATAATCTAGCTACTGTATAAATTTCATACATTTTTAGCAATTTGAGTTTTTGGCTATTTCTCAGTGTTTATTCGATGTCGTTATTTCCTTAGAGTCCGAACCGCCACAAGCGAGCGATTACGCATCCGAAAGTGAAAAATTGGAATACTAGCAGACAAGCATCATTTGAACTTTCTTTTGCATCATATTAATCCCAGTTTTGATAGGATAGTACAATGATAATTGTTTGCATGCTATTTTGATATGTCAATATTTTTGTGATGAGTAGTTAGTTATGTCCTACTCTTGATGCTATCCTTGTTACTTTTCTAATACATATATGCTTAAGGATAGATGGATGTGATGATATTTCTATTTTGTTGATTATCGCTTAGCCATGCAAGTCTAGAGTTGTCGATAGTCCGATTGACGTGATTAATCCGTCAATCATGGGAAACACCTCACACTTACCATTTATGATTTTAGTCCAAATCTTTGAATCTGGTTGTTTAGTTCTTTTTGGTAAATTTAAAAAGGATTTGGGTCTGGACAAGTGGTTGTAGTGTGGGTGCCTTCGTGCACGAGACTCGGGTTTGTGGTTGTTTTGTCCGAACCATCAAGGACCGAACTTTGGTGATGTCATTAATTCAAGTAAAACTCGTGCTACCACATGCGGGTTTGGAGCCGCTAAGTCAAGTAAGGGGTGGGTTTTATTGGTTTAGACCGTGAAATCCTATGTTCCTTAGGAACTCAGTGTAATATATACTGTGTAGGTGAGCACGATTACTTATGTTGGGGTTCACCCAACATACTAACTACCTTACACTGGCCCCTCTGACACAACATGCTTGCCCACTTAGCATTTACTATATGCATTTGTACTAAGTTGGGATTTCATCTTGCATAGGTGATCTAACTCAATAGGATCTTCTTGCTAAAAAAATACTAAGTCTCGAACTACCTGGTCAACTCACCAAGGTTAGTGTGTTTGGCTTACGGGCTGGGCGAGTCATGTGGGTAAAGTAGTACACCTCTACAGAGTGTAAATCTATTTGAATAGCCATATCCATGGTTACAGACGACCGCTTGAATTCGGGAGTCATTATTGTTAGACTTTGAATTAAAATTGACATGGTTACAACTTGGTATTCGGCATGAATGAGTATTCATGCATTTTAGATTATCAAAGTGGGCTGCCATTTTGGTATTTGTTTGTTTCAATTGTTTATCAATATATATCTATGTCACATGTTTATCTTTTGTTTAAAAACTTGTTTACAAAATGGCAATTGAAAAACTAGTATTTGTAGGTTGAAAATTGTTGTGTTTTATGCAAAACTAAGCAATTAATGTCATTCTTTTGATATCCTTTATGCATAAATATTTTTAATTTGCGTAAGACTTGTGAGTACAATTGTACTCAACCCGGCTCTGCAAATTCAGGTGAGAAAGACTTCGAGCCCGATGAGTTTGTTAGCGTCGATTTAGACGACGTTGACGAGTAGTATTGTTATTTAACCCTCAGTCGGTTGTCATAGGTTATGGGACACACTTGGTGAACCCTTTTGGTTTATTTTCATTGCTTCCGCTGCTACTTAATGTTTTTATTTGAATTTAGATGGTCGGCCGCTTTGTAATAGCTTAGACTTAACTATTATGTTGTATGTTGGATTATCAATGCATGACTGTGGTATGGATGTGACCAACGATGAATGAGGGTATGGGCGTGTTGATCGCTGATCTTGGGAGTCAACACGAGATTCATACCCACTGTTATGAATTCCATTTTAACTCACTGAGTTTGGACCTTGATTGTTTGGAGGTCCGGTTATCATGTAGTGCTTGCAAAGGAGCAGTACGCATGATCGTCGGATCTCTAGTTTCAGTCGGGTATTTCGCTTAGATGAAGTTAAGTTGGAATCCATTCACATGAGGCCCAGAGTTATCTCCATAAAGCCGGGATGGCCTTGGTCTTACAGAGATAACCCGGGGGTCCTCACAATTTTTACCGTGGATTCGGAGTCAGATATAGATACGAATAAGGATTTTTTGGGATATGGACACAGGCTGATGTGGATTGAATTCAAATTGGTTATGGATAAGTTGACAGATAGTGTACACATAAAGAAAAAAAATATAACTTTACCAACAAAAATATCAAATTATACTACCTACTAGAGAATTATTTATCCTACTTAACAACATAAACATAATTAAATGTAAATTCATATTTTATATTGGTCAATGACTAGAAAATCATAGAGAATATTAAAGGATATTTATATTTATCGGATATCCATTTTGTTGATTTTATTGGATATCCTATAAAATATGGATAAGGATCCGATACCGCTCTTTCCATATCCTAACTCATATTCTATGTTATTTTTCAGATACGGATAATATCGGATGTGTATTGGGACTAAAAATGGCTTTTCCGGATACAACGTCGGATCCGGTGGCAAATATCCACCCTGTTTTCACCTCTAGTTGATATGGTAGGCCAGGACTAAATCTATATAGTACATGCATACTCCTAGTCTAAACCAAAACTTATAGGGAAAATTTTTGCGGTCAATTTTTCCCTTGTCACTAATTTTTTCGGTCTCTCGCTTATGCCGTCCATCCGGTAGTGCTCTATTCAGAATGCCAATCTGGCCAGTTTACTTCAATTCCATCCGTTAGGGCAGTACGAAAAGACAATGCTTTCAACAACTCATCCGTCGGCTCCCCACAACCTCTCCCCCGTCGACATTCGCCTTCTCCACGTAAGCGCTGCCCGAACGCGACCTGTGTGGTGGCTCTCCATCGCTTGTCCTTGCCGTCCACCGGAAAAAAAATCATATAGGACCTGGTCCACAACTCTATTGATGTGGACCAACTCCACTACATGACATGTGTCCTTTCACGAATGTCAAAGCGTGACGTGGTAGCCTTCAATATTCAATTCATGAAAATTCACATCAGTGATTTATGAGGCTGTGCACTTTGAGATTCGTGAAAAGACACATGTCACATAATGAAGTTGGTCCACATTAATAAAATTGTAGACCAATTCCTATAGGATTTTTTTCTCCACCCCTCCTTCGCGTCCAGCGCCACCTGGCTACTGGCGCGGGCGTGTGGCCCTGAGCGCGGTCATCGCTCATGCGGCTGACCATGTGGGCGTTCGCTCGCCGCGCGTGGCAGACGTGGTGCTGGGCCGTGGGGCTACGAATGGCCAAGGAGCAGAGCATGCAGTTGTCAAGTACCTCCGTAGGGTCAGCCTTGGACGTCGTCTTCGCCGCCGTGTGGCAGCCTTGGGAGGCCGCTAGGTGCTTGGAGGTGGAGAATTGGAGGGTGTTTGGGGACTGGGAGATGGGGGGTGTCCGGGTCCTCATCCTGAGATAGAGTGTTGTTAAAGATAAAAGACATTTTGGTCTCTTCGCGTTGTCATAGCGGATGGAATAAAGACATTTTGGTCTTTTCGCGTTGTCATAACGGATGGAATCGACGGAAACAAACCGAGGTGGTGTTTCTGAACAAAGCACTAACGATGGATGATATAACTGAGACCCAAAAATTTAGCGGCAAAAGTAAGAAGCACACCGCAACTATTGGCATAAACGAACATTTTTCAAACTAATATGGTAGTATGGTACTAAACCTAAACTAATACGAATTCATACCCTAGTACTCTTAGGTCTTGTTTGGAATGCTAGAATGGAAAACACTAGATATGAATAGAAATGTACTCCCCCTGTTTCACAAAACAGTGACATTTTTAACGTTTCAAAATCAACAAGATGCTTCTTTTACCACTAAATTCTCTTATTATATATTGAAACAAAAGTTGTAAAAATACAATATTATGAAAGTATTTTTTATGAAATTCTTTCGTATTTTTTTTTCTTATATCCAAACCAAACACGCATTCTAAACAATATCTTTGGTCAAAATTTATATAATTTGACTACACACATTCTAGTGCGTCACTCTTTTGTGACCGGAGGGAGTAAGTACAAAACACTTGAATTGTAAAATACAAGAAAACACGGGAATAGATGTTTGGATCAATTTACAAGGAGTCAAGGGCAAAACACATGAAACTTTACAAATCAATAAATGTGTCGGTGAGAGAAAAAGGAGAACGAACGGCCTGGAACTTGAGCTCTCAACTCTATTATTTTCCTCTGAAATCATAGAAAAGAGGAAATTTTCCAAAACAAAAAGGAATGAGGTAGTCCTCTATTCAAAACACACCTAAATGAAAAGAAATTCATTAGATGGGAATTCCTCTACTCTTTATCAAAACAACTTGGTTCCTCGGAGCCTTCACAAACTGCCTGTCAATTAAGTCATCGCATACATAAAGATGGTTTGCTGTCACGCTGTGTCATGTTTGTTTGGTTGATTATTTTAGAAGTATATGGACCAAAATGAGCTCCATGTCAAAGCAGAGGATATTTGTTGCATCATCATATAATGGAATGGTATTGTGGGAGAAGCCTACATGCATGATACAACCACAACATGCCTTGCGTTATAGAGATGACCATTTCTCACAGGATTGGGTTTGAAGTTCTCTTCTTCCCGAAACCAGGTTCCCCAGGCATCTGCTACTTACATCTAATACGAAACTAATGCTACAGTTGCAGAATCTCACTGCGAGTGGGGTGTCATATCCGTGTAGCCGATACCCTCTCTGGTGGTGGGGAAGATCATGAACTCCATGCTAGACAGGAAGCCCGCCGTGGCAGGTTCACCAGAAGCTCCCTAACGTCCGGCCCTGCGTCCGGGAACAGGCAGCTCTGTATGCCTGCGACGGAGAGCGCGACCGCCAGGAACACGACCCGAGAAAATGGCGTGCACGATGTAAAACTGGATACAGAGATTAGATGGATTGCTCTCGCACACCAGAAACGATGCCGATGTTGAATAACCCTTAATGTTGTTTAAGTCTGGTAAAGTTTTTGTTTTCAGTTTTTTGCTTTTGCATGGCAAAGGAACCTTGTGTAGTCATGCAGCATTGGAGGGTTGCATGGCTGAAATGGCAGTCATGAGTATGAGTATTGATGGTGCTAATTGCCTAGTAGTGGGATAGTGGCGGTAGGTGCATGTAGTTTTCAGTTTTTCAGTTACTCTTTGTTGGCTAGTATAAACAAGAGAAGGAAAAAGTCAAAAAACCAGGAAAAGTTGTGATGTTATGCAGCACCAAACTTCTGTCTCGTGAGTTCATCTTCGTCTTTGGCGTTCCAGTGTGCTCGTGTGTGTCCAGGCATTCGTGTGCGTAGAAGCCGGCGAGGCCAACAATTGGTGTTAGAGCGTGATCTGCTTTGATCATGCGACATGCATCGAGGTGCGAGGTTGGTCTCGCCACAGTCCTCACGCAACTCCGGCGGAAATAGCCGGATGCAGGACACTTTCGATGGCAATGGCCGCCGTGACCTGGTGGTACCGCCGGCGAGGGAGGGAGTTGTGACCCTCCAATGCCCCATGCTCATGGAGAGAAATTACGAGATGTGGGCGGTGAAGATGAAGATCATCGTGCGCAAGGAGTGTGGGCGGCAGTGGAGGGCGAAGAATTGGTCGATGAGAAGAAAGACCAGATGGCTCTCTCCGCCATAGTCTAAGCCGTGCCAGAGGCTGTTGTAACGGCCATATCCAAGGAGACAGCAAAGGAGGCTTGGGATGCGCTCAAGGACATGCACGTTGGAAAAGAACGTGTCAAGAAGGCACGCGTTCAAACTCTCAAGAGGGAGTTTGAGTGTATCTACATGGGGAATTCGGAGACAATCGTTGAGTTCATCTTGAAGCTCAGCACCATAGTTAATAAGATACGTGCTCTCGGTACCAAGGTGGAGAAGAGCGCCATCGTGGAGAAGCTCCTACACTCCGTCCCCGACAAATTCCTACCAATTGTCGGGACCATTGAGCAATAGAGCAATGTATTGGTGATGTCGGTGATGGATGCCATCGGACGCTTGAGGGCGTACGAGGAGAGCTTGAAGGGGCGGCGGCGCGACAAGGAAGAAGGAGAACACCTGTTGCTCACACGCGCCGAGTGGGAGGCCAAAGCCACCGAAGACAAAAAGAGCAGTGAGGGCTCCGGTAGCGACGGGTGTGGCGGTGGCGGTGGCTGTGGCCAAGACAGTGACAAGAAGAAGCACCGTGAAAAATTCGACAAGTCGAAGATCCAATGCTTCAATTATTGGGAGTTCGGCCATTTTGCATCCGAGTGTGATGAGCCGAAAATAGAACGGGTGTATCTCACCAACACCCAAGAGGATAACGAGCCGGCTTTCCTAATGGCTGTGGCATGCGAGCATTCCGTGGATGTCGTCATGCTGAAGGAGGAGGAGGATGACGACGAGGGCTTGCTGCTCAACGACACCGGCGAGGCTAACACGAAGCTTGTCCCGGTGGCGGTGACGGGCGACTAGGACGTCGCACTCGCGGGGGTGCAGCGCAACGCGAGCCTCATTGCCGCAGGGGACCTCTTCGTGTGCGCAAGAGAATAATCCCGTTTGGTACCTCGACACAGGCGCATCAAATCACATGACCGGGTGCTGTGAGCTGTTCTCCGACCTGGACATGTCGGTTCGGGGGCCAGTGAGATTTGGTGATGGATCTCATGTTAGCGGGCGTGGCATGGTGCCGTTCAAGTGCCAAACCGGTAAGCACAAAGTCTTAGCTGATGTTTGTTACATACCTAAGTTGAAGAATAATATAATCAGTTTGGAGCACCTCGATGAGCATGGCTACAAAACGGTGTTGGAAGAAGGTATTCTGAGCATTTATGATTGAGAGAGAAAGTTGCTGACTAAGCAAATAAGTCATGGAATCGACTATACTTGCTTTTGCTGGGCCGCACCTAGCTGGGTTTTGTCCTAAAAAAATATGATGTGTAGGAAGACAAGCTGCGCATAAGGATCGGCATCGTCGAGATCAAGAAAACGCATCAAGGATTAGGGGGTGTTGGTTTTTTTTTTTGAGCAAATTAGGGGGTGTTTGTTGAATTATCCTTAATGATGTTTAAGTCTAGTAACGTTTTGTTTTTAGTTTTTTGCTTTTGCATCGCAAGAGAACCTTGTGCAGTCATGCAGCATTGAAGGCTTGCATTGCTGAATTGGCAATCATGAGTATTGATGGTGCTAATTGCCTAGTCGTGGGGTAGTGGTTATAGTGGCTGTAGGTGCATGTAGTTTTCAGGTTTTCAGCTACTCTTTGTTGGCTATTATAAATAAGAGAAGGACAAACCACAAAAAGCCGTGATGTTATGCAGCACCAAACTTCTGTCTCGTGAGTTAATGTTCGTCTTTGGCGTTCCAATGTGCTCGTGTGTGTCCAGGCATTCGTGTGCGTAAAAGCCAGCGAGGCCAACAGCCGGGCCTCTCTATTTATATTGCCGTATGATGAATAGCAAATACATCTGTACATAGACAATTACAACTCCTATGGTTATCTGTACCCATCGTAGGAAAGAAAGAGAGAAACAAATACAGATAGAATATGCGATAGTATACACAAGGGAATCTAGAGATCAGAATACTAGAAGGAACGAACTCTCGTCAGCCTGGCAATATCTCAGAGAGATTATTACTTTGACAGTCCCCCTCAATCTGAACTGACTCCAGATTCAGATTGTGTCCAAAGTTTGCAGGCAAACGCGCTGAGAGAGGCCTTGTGAACCCATCAGCAACTTGATCTTGTGAGGAAATGATCCTGATGTCCAATACCTTGCGAGCTACTCTTTCCCAAACGAAGTGAAAATCCACTTCAATATGTTTTGTTCTGGCATGCAAAATAGGATTAGCTGATAAGTAGGTAGCACCAACACCAAGATTATCACACCACAAACAAACAGTTCTTCCTTGATATACGCCAAGCTCACCTAGTAAGGATTGTATCCAAATAATTTCTGCGGCCGCATTTGCCAAATCTTTGTACTCAGCTTCTGTACTGGATCTTGAGACAGTTGACTGCTGAGCACTCCAAGATATAATATTTGACTTGAAGAAAACAACAAATCCTCCTGTGGACCTTCTATCATCTAGGCATCCGGCCCAATCGGCATCAGAAAATGCACTCACAAGAGTTGAGGTAGACTTGATATTTTTAGACCAATCGTGTTGGAAATTTTCCTAACCTTTGCTTTGTTCTGTCCGGAGATGCACTCGTCCGGAGAGACTCAGCGCCTTGGTGCTTTACTTCGTGGAACCTTCTCCTGTTGCTGACCTTGCTAGTCTCTGCCTTTTGCCTTCACGTGAAGATGCAAAAGCTCCTGGAACAGCCCGCTGCTCCTTGACGTTACTTGCAGCTTCCCCTAGCACTGCAATGCCACGCCTCTGCTGCCCTGCGAGAGCGCCCGAACGAAATCACCGAGACAAAACAAGACAGAGAGCGTTTTGTTCCGGGAGCCTTCTGCTCCTCTTTTTGTATTTTATTTCTTGCTTCTCAACACATCTTTACATTGCAGCCAGCCTTGGCAATTTATACTCACGCACACCCTAGGCATGAACTCCTACTCGGATTCTACTTTGCATGCTACAGTACTCAGACTCCATAAACGAAACGGACTCAAAAACAGAATCTAAACTTAGAAACTAACATACCAAAACAAGATTAATCTAACAATCACCCCCTTAATCTTGTTTCTTTACGCCGATCTTCTTTCTCATCTGAACTTCCAAATCTTCCTCTTTTACCTGCACTCCCGTGTGCCGTTCCTTCCTGGACCGATACCGCCCTACCACCTGTGCTTGCTCTATCCTGAGCCATGCACAAACCAACGCTTGCCGCGCCTCGTACCTGGACTGAACTTGTCCTTCCTTGCATGCCCATCTGGGTTGGAGCACATACTCCGACGACCATCTGGGTTGGAGCACCCGCTCCTACGACCACCTCGGTTTCACCATTACCTGAGCCTCTCGCTCCTCTCTCTTGGACCAAGTCTGTCCACTTTCCCGCATATATCTTAGCTGAGGCTGCACCGCCTCTCCCTCCTGTGTCAACTTCATGTACGTCGCGTCCGTCATGTACGTGGGACTCGTCACCCCCTGGACCTCCCTGCGCACCTCCTGCGCCAACTGCATGCCACTCTTGGCTCTCGACATGTTCTGGTTTGATACCCAAGTCCCACTCTGACTCCTCCAGACTTTTCTTCACACAAACCGGTTTACAAGTTTTCAGGGAAATTTTGTACAACCGGTTCGGGGATTTTTTCACCTTCATCAACAGATCTTTGTTCTTGTCATAGACACGCAAGAACTCATCCTGCAGCACCACCTTACACCCCCGTTCCGCCATCTGCTCGAGACTGAGTATGTTATTGCATAAACTCGGTATAAAGTAAATATCAGGCATCATCTTTTGATCACCGTTTTTGCATTGCAACAGCATTGATCCTTTGCCTCTTATCTCCACCGCCGAGCCGTCAGCAAACTTGACCTTCCCCGAAATCTTCTCGTCAAGCTCATGGAACATGGAGCGATCTCCTGTCATGTGATTGCTTGCTCCATTGTCCAAGTACCATAAATCAGTGCGATCATGGTTGGCTCCCTCCGTGCATACTTTAGGAACTACGTTCTCCTCGTTCAACATCACCATGACCAGCGCCTCTTTGTGACATAAGGAGAAAAGCAGGGCTGGCTCGTCATCGTCTTCACAAGCTCGGATGAGGTTTGCCTCCCCGTTCTTCTTCTTGTTTGGACAATCCGAAGTATAGTGTCCATACTTGTCGCATTTGAAACACTTTATGTGACTGCGACACTCCGCCGCGTAGTGACCGAATTCTTCACATTTAAAACACTTGACATGTGACTTATCACGTGATCTGTCACCACCACCTTGCATAGCCCCGTCTCCATGTCCTCCTCTCGCGCTCGCCACGCCGCGCCCACGCCGCTTCTTGTATCTCCTTTAACAAAGAACACTCGCCGTTATGGGATCGATACTCTGCTCGTTCATGGATCGATACCCTTTCAGCAGCTCCTCATGCGCCTTGAGGGAACCTGTGATCTCCTCGATCTTCTTTGTTTCTAGATCCGGGGAGTACATGAGCGTAGTGACAACAGGTACAAACTTTTCTGGTAGCACGCGTAGGTATTTCTTCACTGCCACAAATTCCTCCATCTTGCCGCCGAGAGAGATAATATGATTATACAATGAAGTCAGCATGCCGGCGAACTCGTCCACCGACTGGGTTTCTCCCATCTGGAGATTCTCGAACTCTGTGTGCAAATTCTGGAGCCGCACCTCCTTCACGCGATCCACTCCCTCGTGCATCTTCTGAAGCGTTACCCACGCCTCACGTGCCGTCTCCTTGCCGATGAGCTACCGCATCATCGAGTCTGGCACCGCCTGGTAGATGATGACCAAAGCCGTCTGGTCCACCTTGTCGTCCACCTCCTTGTCCTTTGCCTTCGGATCGACTGCACTCCAGACTCCCTGGGCGCGCATGTTCGCTTTCATCTTCATAGCCCACACCGGGTAATTGTCGGTCGTCAGGACAGAATATAGGAGGGAGAACGGCCCATCCCGGGTCTTCGCCTTGTCGCCCATGATCTTCAGGTACCACCAAAATCAGAACGCTCTGATACCAATTGTTGAAAATTTTCCTAACCTTTGCTTTGTTCTGTCCGGAGATGCACTCGTCCGGAGAGACTCAGCGCCTTGGTGCTTTACTTCGTGGAACCTGCTCCTGTTGCTGACCTTGCTAGTCTCTGCCTTTTGCCTTCACGTGAAGATGCAAAAGCTCCTGGAACAGCCCGCTGCTCCTTGATGTTACTTGCAGCTTCCCCTAGCACTGCAATGCCACGCCTCTGCTGCCCTGCGAGAGCGCCCGAACGAAATCACCGAGACAAAACAAGACAGAGAGCGTTTTGTTCCGGGAGCCTTCTGCTCCTCTTTTTGTATTTTATTTCTTGCTTCTCAACACATCTTTACATTGCAGCCAGCCTTGGCAATTTATACTCACGCATACCCTAGGCATGAACTCCTACTCGGATTCTACTTTGCATGCTACAGTACTCAGACTCCATAAACGAAACGGACTCAAAAACAGAATCTAAACTTAGAAACTAACATACCAAAACAAGATTAATCTAACAAACCGTGGATGTGTGCTTCAAGTATCTCAAAATGCTCTTAATGGCCATCCATTGCTGCTTAGTTGGAGAATGCAAAAGCTAACGAACTTTATTAACAGAAAATGCTATATCTGGCTGTGTTAGGGTGAGATACTGAAGCGCCCCCACTAAGCTCCTGTATTTGACGCCTCCTCAAAACTTACTGCTTCTCCTTCTTGAGCCGACAGCCTCTCGGAGGTTGCCATGGGTGTGACGGCTAACTTGCACTATCTCATCCTAGCTCGGCCAAGAACATCACCAATATACATCGACTGTGAAAGTAGCAAACCATGGTCTGTTTTACTAACCTGTATTCCTAGGAAGTATCACTAATATACATCGACTGTGAAAGTAGCAAACCATCATCTATTATACTAACCTCTATTCCCAGGAAGTAATGTAACTCTCCAAGGTCTTTTAGTGCAAAATCCAAATGCAAATCTTGAAGGAGCTTAGTAACTGTATCGCTGGATGAGCCTGTTACTATAATGTCATCCACATATATAAGAGTATAGATTTCAATCCTCCCATAATTGTAAATAAACAATGAGGTATCTGCTCGAGACAACAAAAATCCGAGTTCCTGTAACTTGGGGCTTAGTCTTGAGTACCATGTTCTCGGTGCTTTGCTTCAAACCATATAGTGCCTTATCTAATTTACAGATAAAATGTGGATGCTCCTTATTCTCGTATCCTGGAGGTTGTCTCACGAACACTTCCTCTTCTAGAATGCCGTGAAGAAACACATTCTAAACATCAAGCTGTTGTAGACTCCATCCTCGTGATATGGCAATGACATAATAAGGTGAATAGTAGTTGCTTTAACAACAGGACTAAAAGTATCTTCATAATCAACAGTTCAACACCATACCTTGTTTGAATCCTTTTGCCACTAGTGTTGTCTTGTACCTGTTAATCTTTCCATCTGCTTTCTTCTTGATTTTATAGACCCACTTGCAATCTATATTATTCTGACCACTCTCAGGAGGAAGAAGACGGCAATTACGATTTCTCATAAGAGCAGAATATTCTTCATCCATGGCACACTTCCAGTTTGGATCTCCGAGTGCTTGGTCAAGTGATCCTGGTTCAGTCGAGCTACTGTAAGCATATCTTAATGTTCCATCCTTGTACACTTTTGGTGTAAAGAAGTTATTTTGTGCCCGAGTACTTGGACGCCCAGGATGTTGTGCAGCAGCAGCTTGCCCTGGTAGTTCTTGTGACAATGCAATAGCCTGCCCAAGCAACTCTTGTGAAGGTGTGGCAGATGTAGCATCCTACCGTGGCAGATCACTTGGCGAGGCAGTACTGTGTAATGTTCTAGTACTGTGCAGCAGGCCCTCAAAATCGCTATCTGTTGTTGACTGTTTCCATGAACGTGGCTCTTGCAAGACATCATTAGACAATGGCAAAACAGTAGGAGTAGCATGATCATGTTCATTAGTCATAATAAGATCACCCCCTTCATTCGAACTAGTACGAGTTTGCGAGACCAAAGGAGGAGAAACAAGCAAATCGGCTGGGTCTTGTGAATTTTTAGGAGTCGACTGGTGTGAGAAGGGAAACACACTTACATCAAACATCACATTCCTAAGAGATATAGACTCAGCCTATCGAGGGACAAATACACTTCTAGCCTTTATGGAGAGAACTATAGCCAAGAAAAATACACTGTTTAGAGCGAAACTCAATTTTCCATTTGTTGTACGATCTTAGATGCGGCCAACACGCACATCCAAACGTTTTCAAGAAGGAATAATCAGGTTTAGTTCCTAGAAGACCCTCTAAAGGAGTATCAAAGTTGATAACCTTGCTAGGAAGATGATTTATAAGAAAGGTGGATGTTAAGAATGCTTCATCCCAAAATTTTACCGGCATATGAGCATGAGCTAGAAGAGATAGCCCTACTTCTACTATATGGATCCCAGAATTTTACAAGCATATGAGCATGAGCTAGAAGAGATAGCCCTACTTCAACTATATGGTGATGCTTTCGTTCTGCTGCACCATTTTGCTGGTGAGCATAAAGACATGATACAAGATGAACAATACCAACTTGATTGAAGAAGGTGTGCATCTTTTGGTACTCACCTCCCCAATCCGTTTGCATGCAGACAATTTTCCTACCAAGAAGTCGTTCAACACGTTTTTGAAACTCAATAAAAATACGCAGGACATCGGCTTTGCTTTTCAAGAGATATATCAAGTAAACTTGCTAAAGTCATCAATAAAACTTAAATAATATTTGTATCCTCCAACCGACGTGGGAGCAGGCCCCCCAAACATTAGAAAATACAAGTTCCAAAAGATGGGAAGAAACACTACTAGAGATAGGATATGGTAACTGTGACTTTTGCCTTGTTGACAAGCATATCATAAACTGACTCTTTACTAGAGGAATCTAAACAAGGAATATTGTTTGACCGAAGAACTTGTCGAATGAATGAAAAGGAAGTATGTCCCAGGCACCCATGTCATTGCTCTTGTGTGATCTTGGAAGTAGAAAGAGCTTCTCTAAGTAGCCCTGGACTCGACTGAAGTGGATAAAGGCCGCCCTCACATTTGCCGTGAAGAAGACTTTTCTTCGTTGCTTGATGCCTTGATCCTTGATAAGAAAGCAATTAGGATGGAATTCAAAGAAGACATCATTATTAGTGGCAAGACGATCCACAGAAACAAGGTGTCCAGACATACTAGGAACATGAAGGATGTTTTTAAGATGCTAATCTCGACTAGGGATTTTAATCTTGGAGTATCCAACATGACTAATAAACATACCTGCACCGTTGGCTGTTTGCACATGATTTTTGCCATGATACTTTTGACGCACGGTGAGCTATCGAGATTGCTAGTGATGCGATCCGTCGCGCCCGAATCAGTGTACCAGTCGGTGTCAACATTATGTGCACTTGTAACTGCAGCGGCAACACATTGATCATCAGCTTGGTAGGAATAGTCGAAGCGGTGGTAGCACTTTAGGGTGACATGGCCAACTTTGCCGCAGACTTGACAAACCAGCCTATTATTACCGACGTTGTTGTTGGAGTTCTGCCCTCTTGTGCTGTCACCTTGATTCCCACGGCCACGATTGCCACATCCTTGTCCGCGGCCTCCCCCTCAGTTGCCTCTTGACGCCATGTTCGCAGTGAATCCTCCAAGTGGTGCACCTGAGTTTTGAAACTCAAGTCGCATCTCAAAAGCCAAGAGATGTGCATACAGATAATTGAGAGTGATTGAATCTGCCCTGGTCGTGATGGATGCCACCAAGGGGTTGTAGTCCACATACATCCCTGCAAGGATATAAGAGATGAGCTCGTCCTCTCTCATTGTATCTGCAAGTGCCTTCATCCCTGCTGAAATACTCCACTGCCGATAGCTCATCGGCTCCTCCTTGCATGTGTTCGCCAATTGCATGCGAACTTGCATGATTTGGGCTCTAGATTGAGATGTAAACATGAACTCTAGAGCTTTCCAGACCTCAGATGCAATAGTCATGGACAGAACATGTGCAAGCACCTTGGGTGAGAGCGTCGACAGGAGATAGCTAATATCAAGTTGGTCAGGAGGAGAGGCGTTTGTTCCATCAACAAACCCTAGAAGCTGCTATCCACCAAGATACGGCAAGAGTTGCGCCTTCCAGAGGAGGTAGTTTTCACGGGTCAATCTGATATTAACCAGTTGCTGAAGCTTGACGCCAGGAGCAGGCCGAAAGAAGTCGCCACTGAAGACGTGGAGACAACAGAAGATGCAGCAATCAACATGATGAAATAAAAGAGGGATATTCTGATACCATGTAAAGCTTGATACAGAGATTAGATGGATTGCTCTCGCACACCAGAAACGATGTTGAGACTCTCTATATATATTGCCGTATCATGAATAGCAAATACATAGACAATTACAACTCCTATGGTTGTCTGTACCCACGTAGGAAAGAAAGAGAGAAACAAATACAAATAGAATACGCAATCGTATACACAAGGGATGTTGGAGTTGAATCACTCAACTCCTCTTCCCTCTCTATATGTGTGTCACGCACACCTTACTCTTGATATGCACGCACTCACAAGAGGTAGGAGATGAACAATGTTTTGTGACGCAGCCATACACACTTATGTCGTTTTCTCTTGCCTCTTTCTGTATTATTCCATTGCCTCATACAGAGAATAAATATGCAACCAAAAGACTTATCAAAGTTTAGCCAAACTAACTCCTGACTTTGTGCCACACGCACACGATCCAACAAATTAAGGAAACTAACTAACTAACATGCAACAAACTAACTAATGTACATGCTGGCTACAATGCCATGCAGCAGATGCTTTTTGCATGACCAGGCAAAATGCAAAATTGAAGATGAGTTATTTTGTTGAAAGCATATACCTAAAATAAAACGCTAGATCGAGCAGCCTGGGAGGCCTGACTCCCAGGCGCTCGTTTTCTACGCTTGGGCCTAGCGGCTTGCCTAGCAGGCAAGCAAACACTGAAGGAGCAGCTTCCAGGTGCTGTCCTGGCCAGGCAGTTTGCCACCAGGCCTAAAAGCAAACAGGCCCTTAGGCTGCTCCCAGTGCTCCACTTTGGCTGGTATCTTATCTTGCCATGTAGGTAAAATAATGATGTGGCGAAGTAGTTAATGAAGAGAGAATGTATTCTAGTATCTAATTTAGATACTAGTCCGGCTCGAAATCCAACACAAACCAGTCTCATGCATGTAATTAAATGAAGATACTACATTAGGAAACTATGCATTGGGAATATGATATCATAACACTTCTAATGCACTAAGAAACTGCACTAAGATATTGTCCATTGGGAGTAACCTTACACACTCAACAAGAACGTGCACCTCAACTAACACTACACATGATGACTCATTTTTCCTAGCTATCAATAGTGGGTATCAGTAGCAACAGCACCGCTAGGAATTATAATAGATACGACTAGCTAAGACGGTGCTAGGAAAAGTTTTTCTAGCGGTAGTTATTTCCTAAGCGGTACCTCTGGTAGCCTAGCGTTATTAGCGGTAGCAAAGTTAAAGCTTTTTCAAGTGGTAGAGTTGCTTCAAATATAATTACAAGCTATAGCCGTACTTTTAATTACTATACTGGGGATTTTAACATTAAAACATTTAACATACACCTCGCATTTCTACTTGTTGTCGATCAAAATTTCATTTGTAAATCATTCAACAATGACAACAATTTTGACATCACACATATATTCTAAATGAAATGTGTATAACAAATAGATAATGTTCAAAGCCACATATGTATTCAGTTAGAAGTTTGTATTCCGCATACATATATATCAGCCATACCATATATGCCAACATTGTAAGGCATCATTAATTAGTATTAGCAAAAGCGAACAAGTACATGATGGTCTACTCATCTGCCATACCAACAATATCTTGTGTATACATTACATCAAAAGTATGAAAATTCCTAATGAGGAAATCAACTCCCAACTAATTAACTTGCCATATAGCCTATGTTAGCAGAAGTAAGTAATGATCCAAAAGGTCCCCATTAAGCATAAACACGACCAAACTAGTTACTTCAGCTCCAGTGCATCCTAACCGCGGTGCTAATCACCTACAAGTGAGGAGTAATGGGAATAATATTACGAAGAGTCAATCAAAGAGAGACTCTTTTGATAGACATATTTGAAATATACCACTTCTTAGTTTGTGGTTTGAAATATACCACTTCTCAAAAAAAATTTGAAATATATCACTTCTCAATACAGAGAAGAGTGACATATTTTAAAGAAAAAACTGAGAAGTTGCATATTTCAAAACCACAAACTGAGAAATGATATATATCAAAATTTGCCCTTTTGATATGTACCAACATAAGAAAAAAAAAGCGGCCATGGGAGAGAGTCACTACACACCTGATTTCCTAACATGGTGAGGAATAAATTGAGGATGAATAGCTTGGGGAGGAGCTGCTGCTGCACTTTGTAGATGACGACGACCTGAATCCCAGACGACAACGGCCTGAACCATAGCTAGGTCCTGAGGACGGTGGTAGCAGCTTTAACCCTGCTACAAGATGGCTGTGGCGGCCTAAAACCTTAGCAAGCTGCCAAGGATTTAGCAACCATGGGGGAGGGGAGGAAGAGTGGTGAGTTTGGGGCAGATCTGGTTGTTTTTTATCCAAACACTCCCGCTACTTTTTTCAGAGGCCCACGCCCCATTTTTTCCAGTCCGCCAAAATTTTCCCCTTCCCGCCAAATTGACAATCCCTAGCGGTACTACTACTTTTTATATTTTCCAAAACTGGTATTACAGCTTGCAATTCTCGCCATCTTTGATCTTTCCACGGAACCCAAATATTATTCTTTTCGGTTGTACAGCTAGCAAAAAAAGTTTTCCCTAGAGGTAGTGTAGCAAAAGGGGTGTCGCCTTGTAGTGTAATTAACATGCTAAGTATGACCATTTCTCATGGATACATACGGTACACTTCTCATACCCACTACACATGCAGTGCTTTCTTCATGCAAATTGGCCGCTTCTCATGACCACTACACATGTAGTGCTTTCTTCATGCAAACTGGCCGCTTCTCACAACGCATCTCGTCTTGCACTTCGACTCACGCACCACACTCTTGCATGTTTATGTAGATGACAAACATATATGCATGTAAATAAAAAAGCTAGATACAATGACAAGATTAAATCCAACATTGTCCCCCCTTAATCTTATCACGCCACCATGACCTCTCTAATTGTAGCACTGGCTCGTTATCTTCACCTTGCGCCTCAACAAGGAGTGTTTGATCTTTTTTCTTTGTTGGACACTCATAAGCGAAGTGTTCAAGATCTTGACAATTATAGCACCTCATCTTGGTTTTGTCCCAACCTTCGCCACGGCCACACCGCACCTCATCCTCGTGATGAGTTCTGGACTCATCCTTCGCTTCCACTCAAAGACGTGCTCTTCCTCGGCCTCGCCAAATCCTCCTAGATGCTCGTCGTGCGCCTTCAGCCGCCCAATGACCTCTTCCACAGTCATAGTTTTGAGGTCCCCAAATTGATCGATAGTCGAAGCAATCTGGAGAAACTTTCTGGAGACGGCGTGAAGGAACTTCTTGACGGCGTAAGTCAACTCGACCTTCTCGTGGAGCATCCGGATCTTGTTGACAATGGTCGTCAACCGGACGGTGAAATTGTCAACCAATTCCGTCTCCTTCATACGTAGCCCCTCGAACTCTGACTTGAGGGTTTGCACGTTGGCCTCCTTCACATGTTCGGCACTTAGATGCATTGCCTACAACACCAAGGAGGTCACGCCTCCTTGGCTGTCTCTTTTTTGGCCAGCAGGATGAGCGCTTCCTCGGGGATGCCATGATAGATGGCAGCCAATGCCATATGATCCTTGTACGTGTCGACGTTGCCGAACTCAACGACGTCCCACATGTGTTGAGCTCTCATGTACACATTCATCTTGATCACCCACGCCACGTAGTTGCTCTTCGTGAGAAACAGGTATTGGAGGGACACTGTTCCCTCCCTTGTCGACACCTTCGATAACGTCGTGTCCACGATGTCATCGCCCGTCATGGTTTTACTTGGGGACGACATCATCTTTGGCATCTACTCACGCAGAACCTCGCTCTGATACCAAATGTTGGAGTTGAATCACTCAACTCCTCTTCCGTCTCTAGATGTGCTTCACACAAACCATACTCTTGACACGCACGCACTCACAAGACTCAAAAGAGGTAGGAGATGAACTCAGTGTTTTGTGATGCAGCCATACACACTTACGTCGTTTTCTCTTGTCTCTTTCTCTATTATTCCATTGCCTCATTCGGAGAATAAATAGGTAATCAAAAGACTAACAAAGTTTAGCCAAACTAACTCCTGACTTTGTGCCACATGCACACGATCCAGCAAATTAAGGAAACTAACTAACATGCAACAAACTAACTAATGTATGTGCTGGCAACAATGCCATGCACCTACAAACTTAACACACCTAAACTAATTAACATGCTAAGTATGGCCACTTCTCATGGATACAACATGCTAAGTATGGCCACTTCTCATTACACTACTACAAAACAGGCTATACTGGATGCTTTATCATAGACGGTTTCTTTGTGTTGTACTTATCATAGACTGTTATTATTAAGAACCGTCTGTGATATGTAGCGATGCCTAGAACCGTCTGTGATATGTAATTATCACAGACGGTTTGTAAATAGAACCATCTGTGATAATTCATAGATGGTTCTTAAGAAGAACTGTCTGTGATAACTGCAGACATCATAGACAGTTATTGTTAAAAACTGTCTATGAATTATCACAGACGGCTGTGATAGTGCAAACGTCTGAGGGCATGGCTAGCATTTTCTAAGGCTAGTCGAAAAACAAAATAAATAGTGTGGCTATTCAGGCATAGCTGTTGGATAGCAATGCTTAATGCATTTATCAAGCATGTTAAAAGCATGATTAATTTTGATATACTGTTTCGCGCACCTGCATATGGGATGGGATATTATTCAGTAGTTTTAAGATAGTAGAACAACTCATACCATGGCATGACATCGGCGCTCTGCTTCCATGGAATTACAAAGTCAAACAAATTTATAGTTTTTCTAAGTTCAAAACAATAAATGATTCCTTAGGTTTGGAATGTATGTACAATTTAAAACCATCGTACGAATGGATCCTTCGCACTCATATGGGTGTTGGTTTGAAAATGCTTATTGATAATGCATACCAAACTGTGTTGGTGCAAGTACAAACTCTTACTTATAACCCTAATTTGAGAAAGTATGTGTATGATTTTCATACAAGGAATTTGCGGTTGTCATGATTGTAGCCTTTTTAACAACCAAAGTTCTTATTCCAGTAACAACACAGATAATACAATGAATCTAATATAGCCAGGCAGTATTTCAATGTTGTTTGAACTTGGAGGAAGGCCCATTTCACACAAGGAATTGACAAGCGTATGATTTTCATACAAGGAATTTACAAGCGTAAGATTTTGGCATGTAGGATCGAAATGGCAATCAGAAGGGGGGGGGGGGTTGAATGATTGCAGCGAATTGACCCCCGAATTCCAACTTCTCCTTGTGTGCAAGAACTTCACAGCAAAGACACCCTTAGACGCACAGCAAGAACATCAAATCAAGAATCAAAATTGAACGAATCTGAACTTTATATATCAAACTTGATTTGTGTCTACAAAACGCTCAGCAAGGACCCCTCAAAGCCTCCAATCGAAGAACCTTTAAACCGCAGCAAAACAACAAGAAAGCTACGGTCAAGAAACTACCAAAAGCCTGTAACCCTAAAAACTCGTAAAAGCTCTTGCGCAAGTCGCACCAAAAAGCCCTCTCTCTTAGGTTAGCTCCTAACCCGCCTCTATTTATATCCTAGAGTCTTCTCCGTGTTTCACACGACATACACACGGATTCTATCTCTAAACACGTCCAGATATAGACCTCCTTGCATATCTCTAAAACTTTCCATAACATCCACGCCATATGCCTCCAGGAATCACCATCTTGTAGCCTCCAGCGTGCACACCTTTGATCTCCACGTGCTCCAGCGCGATCCAAACCACCTTGCGACATCCACGACCTCCAAGACCTTAGATTCTCCCCATCCTAGTCTGAGTCCACCTCATCATCGACTGTGATTCGTCCTCACGCTCAACCTGCACATGCAAAGACCAAAGAAACCAAATCTTGGCACAAGTTCTCCAACTTGACCATCCATTAGTTCACACATACGCATAAACACTATCATGCATCATGCGATACATTAAAGCTTACGAATTTAACTTATCCTCAGTCAACTCCTCAAAGCGACAAAAAGACAGAGCACAATCGGAACTACCGCCATATTATCCTCGGTACTACCGCACACGCGGTACTACCGCTTAAAGCACTGTGTAACTTCCGCTCTTCGAAAAATCTCAAAATCTTCTGAACACATGCTCTCTGGAAAATCCATACCGCAACCTTGCGGTCATACTTTTGTGCGGTACTGCCGCCGTTCAAACTGCGATATTATCGTTCTCTGCGGTCGCACTGCTCTCGCCTACGGTACTACCATTTTTCACTTAACAGTGCTTGTCAGAAACAAAAACCAAGCGCGGTACAACCGTCGGCAAAACAACAGTACTACCAGTCAACACGATACTTTTGCTTTCACAAGCGTCCGGTAGTTCCGCAGATATAAAGCCGGAACTACCGTTCTCAAGAAATTCAAAACCAAAACACAAGAGCCGGTAGTACCACCAACAATTGTGCGGTTGTTCCTCTCAGCGGTAGTTCCGCGGACACAGAGCCGGTACTACCGCAAAACCTGACAAAAACTGATTTTCGACAGAATTTAACAGAACTCAAAAGCAGGTCAGCAACTAAGATCACAAGCATGTTCCAAAAACAATGTAATCAATATTTCAACACCAAAACTAAGTCTCCCTTACTGTCAATGTGTTCATCATCAAATAACATGACCAAAAACCTCCTCGTCTTACAATCTCCCCCTTGATGAATACATTGACAATACCTTTAGAACAAGAAATGAATGAGTGTGACAGAAAGTGTCAAAGTTTCAAAAGCTGCCAAGCCAAAGAAGATTTAAAAAAACAACAGCTGAAAAACTTCCTTTAACACTGAAAAAGCAAATTCTCGTAGATTTTCTCTCATTTTTCTCCCCCTTTGGCAATGTGATCATCAAGAGCTTCAAACTTCGAAAATAGAGGAGCAAGAATCCAGATGCTTTGGAGATTATGAAAGTCAATTTAATGGGTGAACCAAGCCATTTGGTTGAGTAGAGCTAACAAGATCATATAAATGCATATACCACAGAGCAATATTCAGACAAGTATTTCAAAGTGACGAGACAATTTAGATTCATGACAGCATATCACACAATGACTAAAAAGATTATAAGACCACAAATAGAAGTCACCAAAAAGTGAAAGCTACACAGTGAGGCCAATTTTAAATCTGATTAAGCTATTAGTCTCATGTATCATCCTTGTGCTTCACTATCAATTCTTATTTGTATGTGGCATACTTGCAGCATACTTCTTTTCAAGGATGGCATGCTTGAAGCATACTTTTTTATTATTTAAGCACCTTTTTGTGCATTTTTTTAATATTAACCAAAATATACATAGGTGTGTATGGCATGCTTGAAGCACACTTCTTTTCATATAAGCACTTGTGTGCATATTTTTCTTTGTGAATATACACAACAATGTATGGCATGCTTGAAGCACACATCTTTTCATATTCCTTTTCTAAACCCTTTATTTTTATAACATGCCAAATTGAATGAGCAACACATGATTGAAAAGAGAGGCATTGCTGCTTCAAATTCAAGACTTAAAATAAGACTCACAAACAAGCTGATCCTTTTCAGTAGGCATCACTAAGTGATACTAATAATCAATATAGTCATAGATTTCAGCCAAGTCATGCTTTAGTTCTTTATGTAGCAAGATTATTAAAACCAATCAAGATCAGAGCTACATAGCACATGAATAAATATGATAGTGAGAGCTCTACTACTCTTTTGAATTCAATGACTTGAACTTAATGAAAAATTAAAGCTTCTGAAATTTTGATCAAAACAACTCCCCCTTAAAATAAGCCCATAGGATGAACAACACCCAATTCACTCTGCAAACAAACAAAACGAGAAGTATCAAGAGGCTTAGTGAAAATATCAGCAAACTGAAAATCAGTTTCAACAAAGTGAAGAACAATATCACCCTTTTCCATATGATCTCTAAGAAAGTGAAAACTGATATCAATATGTTTGGTTCTAGAATGTTGCACTGGATTTTTAGCAATGTTAATAGCATTATTGTTGTCACAATAAAGTGGAACAGTGCCCAATTCTAAACCAAAAACTCTGAGAGTAGAAGAAATCCAAAGGACTTGAGAGCAACTAGTAGCAGCAGCAACATACTCAGCTTCAACAGTTGATTGACCAACAGAAGATTGTTTTCTAGAGGACCAAGACACTAAAGATGTGCCTAAAAAGTGACATGTGCCAGATGTGCTTTTTTCTATCAATTCTACAACCCGCAAAATCACTATCTGAGTATGCACGTAAAGTAAGACAGGATGAAGATGAATAGAAAATACCAAATTCTAAGGTTGATTGGAGATACCTGAGAATTCTTTTCACAGCCTGTCGATGAGATGCACGAGGTGATGCTTGAAATCGAGCGCATAAGCATACAACAAAGTGTATATCCAGCCTTGAAGCAGTCAAATAGAGTAGAGACCCAATCATACTCCTATATTCTTTTTGATCCACTGCTTCACCTTCTTCATCTGGGTCAAGAACAGTTGTAGACCCCATTGGTGTAGAGATGAGTTTGTAAGTTGCTATGTCAAAGCGTCTAAGCAACTCTTTAGTATATTTGGTTTGATGAATGAAATTGCCTTGCTTGTTCTGTTTTACTTGCAAGCCTAAGAAGTAAGTTAACTCCCCCATCATACTCATCTCGAACTCCCCGCTCATAGTATCCAAAACTTGAAACCAAGGCATGAGAGGAGCCCCAAAGATGATATCATCCACATAAATCTGAACAAGTAGTAGATCACTGCCATGTCGAAATGTGAAGAGAGTTTTGTCTACCTTGCCCATTTGAAAATTATTTTTTAACAAAAAGAGCTTGAGCCTCTCATACCATGCTCTAGGAGCTTGCTTCAAACCATACAAAACTTTTGACAATTTGAAGACATGATTAGGAAACTTAGGATTTTCAAAACCAGGTGGTTGCTTAACATACACTTTCTCTTCAATGTAGCCATTAAGAAAATCACTTTTAACATCCATTTGATACAATTTAAAACCTTTAGATGTAGCAAATGCTAAGAGAATTCAAATAGCTTCTAGTCTGGCTACAGGAGCAAAAGTTTCACCAAAATCAAGACCCTCCACCTGAGAAAATCCTTGAGCAACAAGTCTAGCCTTATTTCTAACAACAATACCATCCTCACTTTATTTATTTTTAAAAACCCATTTAGTTCCAATTACATTATGTCCATTAAGAGGTTCAACTAAGGTCCAGACTTTATTTCTCTCAAAGTTCTCTAATTATTCATGCATGGCATTGATCCAAGACTCATCAGATAAAGCGTGACTTACATCATTAGGCTCAAAAGAGGCAACAAAAGCAGAATGAGCATGTGAGTCAGGAGAGGTAAACTTAGAACGTGTTACCCTTTCATGAATGTTACTAATCATCAGTTCTGAAGGATGATGCCACTGAATCCTTAATGGCGCAGAAGGTTCTGAAGTAGCTTCGACATTCTGAATATCTTCTGTAGTTTATTCATTGCTTGCTGGTGGCACAACATCAGTATCTCCAGTTGTAGTGGAAGTAGAGGGTGCATGATCAGCAGGTGATGGAATGGGAGATGAATTATTAGCAAAATCAAGATCATCTTCCTCGTTAATGAATATGCTTTCGGACTCCCCCTGAACTTGTGTTCCTGAAATGTCGGTTCTAGAACAAGAACTGCCCTCATCAAAAGTAACCTCATAAGTCTCAATAATTTTGTTAGTTTCAAGGTTAAGTACACGATAGCTACGTGAGTGAAGGGGATATCCAAGAAAAATGCCATCAGTTGATCTAGATTCAAATTTGTCCAGATTACAATGTTTAATCATAAATCATTTGCATCCAAAGATTCTGAAGTGAGAAACACTAGGCTTTTTACCAAATCTCAGCTCATAAGAAGTCTTGTGCAGTGAGGCTCTTAAAAATACTCTATTAGAGACATGACAAGCAGTTGAGATAGCCTCTGCCCAATACTTCCTAGGAGTAGCATGTTCATCAAGCATGGTTGTTGCCATCTCAACCAAGGTTCTATTTTCCCTCTCTACAACACCATTCTGTTGTGGAACCTGTGGAGAAGAAAATTGATGTTCCAAACCTTTCTCAGAACAAAAAGAAGCAAACAAGGAATTCTTAAATTCAGTACCATTGTAACTTCTTATAACTTTTACAACACCATTCAACTCATTATTAAGTCTGAGAAATAAATCTTTGAAATGATCAAAAGCCTCATCTTTAGACACCATAAAATACACCCAAGAGTATCTAGAAAAATCATCATCAATCACAAGAATGTACCATTTACCTCCAACAGATTGAACTCTTAAAGGACCTACAGTGTCCATATGCAACAATTGTCCAGGGCCATCTATAATGATTATAGAAATAGGGAAATATGGGGCAGCAACCATCTTACCATGTCGACAAGGAGAGCAAACCAAATCTTTTTCACCCTTAAGCTTAGGTAACCCCCTAATGAGATCCATTCCACTGATTCGAACAAGATGATCAAAACCAATATGTCCTAACCTGCAATGCCAAAAGAATAGATCCTTGGATTCGAAAGCTACCAAACATCTAACATTAGGTGAAAAGGAATGGTTGAAATCAGCTTAAAAAACCTTCCCTAACCGAGAGATATTAAACACAAGATCACCTGAAGCATCTAAAACTCTGCAGGCATGTTTCTTAAAACTTACCTCAAGATTTTCTTCTATCAATTGTGAAACCGAAAGCAAGTTGTATTTCAATTTACTTACCAAGGCAACATCTTTGAGAATAAACTTGTTATTTACATGCACAATACCTTTTGCCATCACAATTCCAGTTGAAGCATCCCCAAAAGTAATCAATTCATCACTGAATGCCTTAGTGAGGGAGGAGAACCATTCTGAATCACCTGTCATGTGTCTTGAACATCCTGAATCAACTAGCCAAATGTTCCCCTTCCTCAACTGATGTACCTACATTAAGCAAGTATTGGTCTCACAGTACTGGGGTTAGTAAGACATGATTTAGGAACCCAATACTGTGATACACGACGATTAGGAACAACAAAAGCAATTCTCTTTTCTGGATGCTGTCGGTCAAACCGCAGTTTAGGAGCCGGTTTGACCGATGATTGAACAAAAACTCCTGAATCTGCAGCTGTTTGTTTAGTGGAAACAAAAGGAGCTTGAAAAACCTTTCTTAGCCTATCTCTCCTTTCTTTCTTAGCTTTTCGAAAACAAAACGGAACCAAGTGCCCTTCTTTTTCACAATAAGTACACTGATACTTGTCTTGATGAAACATAGCAGTTTTTCCCTTTACAGTACTTATCTTGATAGTTGGATCCTTTACAAAACCAGCAGATTTAAACAAAACTTGTTTAGGTTCAGATTCAATTTCAAACTTTCCAGGTTCAAGAAGCTTAAGCATTTTGAGAGGATGATTCTTGGCATGTTCAACAACATTAAATCCTAGACCTTGGCTTTTAGTACTCACTTTTGATCTGTCTAGAATCATGTTTAGATTTTTCCTGCTAAAAGAGAACCTCTCCAAAGTGTCCTTAAGATGTTCATTTTCTTTAGTTAGTTTAGGACAGATTGTGCACTTAACAAATCCATTCAAGATTTTCTTAGAAGCACTAGACTGAGCCTTTTTTTTCTTTTTCAGCAAATTCATTTAATTGTGTAGTCAAGGCTTCTATCTCAGTTGTGAGTTTGGGACAATTAGTGCAAGAAAGTGTCTCATGATAAATCATTTGTTTTATAGATTCCTGAGATGACATTAGTCTAGCTTCTAGCAGTTCACAATTAGAGCAAGTTTTATTTTGAGCATTCACAGTACTTGACTCTAAACAAATTGAACTAGACTTCAGTTTTTTAATTTCATCATGTGCAAGTTTCAGCTTATCATTACAATAGTTATGAGCCAGTTTTAGCTTTTCAAATTCAACATGTATTGACCTAGCAATTTTTAGTTCAGAATGCAAAACATGACATGATTCACACGATTCATCATCAGGAATAGCAGCCTTAAGCCTATCAATTTCAGAATTCAAGCTATCAACAACAAGGTCATGTTTCTTTATTTTCTTCTTGTACTTTTTAAGCTCATTTATCAATTTAAGCACAACACGAGATAAATCAGCATAAGAGGATTTTACCTCATCAGGGTCACTATAGAGATCATCATTATCATTAATTTCTTCATTGCTTGCCATAAAGCACATCCCTGTGAAGTCCACCTCTTTTGTCTTCCTTTTATCATCCTCATTGTCGCTTTCAGAATCGACATCACTCAGCCCAATCTCCTCAAGTGCTGAGAGCACCTTGTTGACAGCTTTACGATAATTTTGCTTTTTGTTTGAATCAAACTTGAATTTTGAACGCCGAGATGGTGCTTTTTCATCTTTAGCTTCCTTATCTCTCAGCTTGGGATAATTCACCTTAATGTAGTTTGGCTCACCACATTTAAAACATCTGATTGGACCTCCTCTTCTCCTTGATACGATATTATTGATTGCTTTAGTCATCCTGTTGGAGAAGAGTACAAGCTATTCTTCTGGGATCTCCTCTAATTGTTCATCTGAAATAGCGCTCAAAGTAGACAAAGAGAAACTAAAAGAACTTGATGAACTGTCAGTTTGGTTAGTCACTAAACCCAAAGAATTTGACTTGTTTTTCCTGGCCAAAATATCAATCTCATGTGTTTTCATCTTGGAATAAAGATCATCCAAGGTGAGTGTTTCCATGTTAACAGACTGATTTATAGTAGTAACTAACACTTCCCAAACATTCATATCCAAATCATTCAAAATTTGACGTGCATTGTCAAAATCAGAGTAGATCAAATCAACATATTGTAAATCACCAATGATTTTATTGAAATGATCAAAAAGAGCATCTACAGACTCTCCTGGTTTCATCTCAAATTTAGAATACTCCTTTTTAAATTGATTATGACGAACACCTTTAACAGATTTAGACCCTTCATGATAATCAGCAAGTGTAGTCCAAATTTTATTAGCAGATTTAATATTAGCAATCCGAACGAACTCGTTTATATTCAAACCTTGCAACAAAATATTTCTACTGTAACACCCCAACTCAGCATGAGCCTGGAATGCTACTATCCTAAGCTAAACCACAAAATTTCGACATAACCTCTTTGGTATACGACGATACCGGAGGTTTTTCACAATAAATCATAAAACAATAATAAAATCAGTTATAAGACTTAATCATAAATCCTAATTAACCAACTAAGTTAACACCTTGGCTATTCAGAAGTCAAGATGCTAACCACCAATTTAACATAAGCCATACATCATAAAACTTCTCAATAACATCGATCAATCCTCAAAGATCATAAAAGAATGCCATCCATGACTAGATTTATTTATTACAATCAAAGTTAACATAATGGAGTCTTTATTCATTCTTGCAATGGAACTAAGGTGAAGTGCATTATTCGAGTAGTGCATGTCTACTCCCTCCCAAGATAACCTCATCGCGATCACCTAGAAATAGATAAACAAAGCAAGGGTGAGTCCATGACTCAGCAAGTACAATAATTAAAAACACATTTATCAATACGAATAAGACCTACACGGCCTCGACATTAATCATAACACAAATGAGTACTTATGATGACATGAAATGAATGCTTAAACATCAAGGGAATGGACTGCACACACACATATATCGGCAGATAGTCGGTGAACACCCGTCGGTGTTCACTCAAGCCCGCATCTTAACAAAAATGCGGATCCACTTCCGTATGAAGAACGTTTCATACGGTGTCCAACATTGCCCATATTGGAATTAATGGGTCTTACTCAACCATCCCGAATTGATGGTCTCCCTCATCCACTCCCGTGGACGGCAAAGATAATGAATGCATGAAGCAACTTATTGAGTATAACATTACCATCATTTCTATTCATGAAACCAACATAGAGACAAAACATGGATATTTCTCTTCATACTACACAAGAGTTATCACAAGACGCTCATATCCACAACCACAATGCACAAACGCTTAGATCAACAATTTACTTGCCTTCCGTTGAGACGCCGTTAGTCGGAAGCGATGACGTTCCTAAACTCGAAGCTCCGCCGCTAACCAATGAAATAAATTCAATAAGAACACCAAAATACCCAATTCTACTAATCAACGCTATACACCGCCTCAAGACTCTAGTCGTTAATACAAAACTTAAACTGAAATCAACAATTTCTGTCATAACTTAATTCTGGACAGCGCACGGTAATTGACATATCTTAAGATCTGGAAGTCGAAAAGAGGTGAACCCAATTTCTGTAGCTTCTTAACTGACTAATCTACAATACTCTAGTTGACGTGATAAACCAATTTGGCCAATTTAATGGGTTAATAATTGCTTGAACTTTCAGTACAGAAACTGTCTACAGAATGAACAGCAGAAATAAAAAGATCATAACTTTCATTAGGTAACTCCAAATTGAACGTTCTTTACCAATCTGAAAAGGTCATCGAATCCTCTACAATAACCTAGTTGGGTGAACTTTCAGTTTCAACCAATTTCCCTTTCAAAATTTAGGAAATAACCAGACAGTTTATTCTCGTCAGATTTCTGGCAGCAGGTACTAAAACATCCATAACTTTTGACTCAGACCTCGGAATCAAGTAAACTTGGTGGCCACTGAAACTTAAGAACGAGGCCTACAAAACTCTAGGAGACCAAAATCCCTGATTCTGCCTCTAAGAACATGAAACAGGGCCCGAAACAAACTGGACAGAACCAGTTTTTAAATGCAGCGAATCTGCCTAAACAAATATGTATCCAAATCACTTCTACCAACCATCTAACAACGAGGCTCGGCAACGTTACCCTTGCTGCAACCAGGAGTAGATGGAGGAGTCCTTGGTGATGATGATCTTCCTCCTTTTTCCCCCCTTTGGCCGAAACAAACAGCTGCTCACCTCGACACCTTGCGAACACCAACAGCGGGGATCCACCGGAAGATGGTTGGGGCAGCACCACTGCAGGAGGTGCAGCCACAAGGAAGAAGGGGGCGGCTCCAAGGCAGGCGCAAGGGAGGAGAGGAGGGGAGGGTGGCGGCCAAGGGGAAAAAGAGGGGAGGGTTTCGCCAAGGGTTAAAAGGGAGGAGCCACTAGGTTTAGGCCAAAGGGAGGCGCATGGGCCTAAGCCCATGGCCGCCAAGGGGCCGAAAGGCTACCTGAGGCCCACGACCTAAACAACTCCAAAACCGAGAGTTTTAAGCTTTCCGAGTTCCCGACAAGTTCTTTCTTTCCGAAGAAAAACAGGTATGACATTCTACCCCCTTAGATTCGACCCAATTCTCGCTCACGAAACGGACACAAGAGCGTAAGTCTAAGGAATTGAAAACAAAATTTAACACGCATCAAAGAACAAATAGGTTCGGATACTGCCGCGCATGCGAGACTCCGCCTCCCAAGTGGCTTCTCTCTCCGCTTGATGAGACCAAAGGATCTTGACATACTTGAGTTTTATTCCTCAAAACCCGCTCCGATTTTTCCGCATTTTCACCGGTCGGGACTCAAAAGTATGGTCCTGTTCAATGCTCAACGGCTCCATTGGAATTGCATGCTCAGGGTCAAATAAGAACTTCCTCAACATGGACACATGAAACACATTGTGAATCCCTCTCATAGATTCGCGCATCCAAGCGGTAAGCCAAATTTCCAACTCTTGCCACAATCGGAAAATACCCAATGTACCTTGGGCTAAGCTTTCCTTTAGTACCAAACGTTACTATGCCTTTGGTAGGCGATACTCGAAGGACCTCGTCACCCACGTTGAACTCCACTCGCCCCGACATCTGCGTAGCTCTTCCGTCGGCTCGAGCAGCTAACAAGTTCCTTCTAACTGTCACTCTAGCCACGCTTGTGAACCCATTCTCGACCCAAGATTGCCCGCTCTCACTGCATCCCAACACAACGGGATCGCATTTCGCCCATAAAGGACTTCAAATGGTGCACTCGAATCGGAGTGATAACTATTATTATAAGCAAACTCGCCAAAGCTAGATGGTCTTCCCAACCTCCTTTCCAAGACATAACACAACATCCGAGCATATCTTCAAGCGCCCGAATGGTGCGCTCAGATCGACCATCGGTTTGGGGATGAAACGCGTACTAAGACGGCCGAGTGCCCAAAGCATTCTCGCAAGCTCTCCCAAAACTTGGAGACAAACTTAGCATCTCGACCGAAACAATCGTCTTCGCACTCCGCAACCGCACTATCTCTCGCACATAAAGAGGAGCTAAATCACTTGCCGTGTTAGTCGTGACGAATAGGAATAAAATGTGCCGACTTACTAAACCGGTCCACTATGACCCAAATAGCATCCTTCTGCATTTGCGTCATGGGTAATCCAACTACAAAATCCATAGAGATGTCATCCCATGGCCACATCGAACCTCTAAAGGTTGCAATAACCTGCTGGTCGCTATGCTCACCTTAACCCCGGCAACTCCACATGATGCCACATACCGAGCAATATCAACTTTCATCCTTTTCCACCGTAAACTCTTCTTCAAATCCTTGTACATCTTGGTCTCACTCGATGTACCAGATACTGTAAAAGCGGTGCGCTTCCTTTAGTATCTCATCCTTGACTGTGCCTTCTGTGGCACACATAGTCGACCTTAAATCGCAATGCACCGACTCATCTATGCTGAAATGGCCTTGTTTGCCCTCATCTAGGCGTTTCTCGCACATGAAACATTTGATCAAGTCGTTGTGCTTCCGCACTCGATCCGAACGGTTGACTCAAGAAGCATACGGTCTCAGTTGGGCGGTGCCCGCAAAACAAAAGGAGATATCCATACGCCTAAATCGGCAATGAGACAATCGAGAGTAGGAGGTGTCGCTATGCGACTGTGGGCATCGGCTACAATATTTGCCTTGCCGGATGATACCGAATGGTGACATCATAGTCTTTTATCAACTCCAACCATCTCCTCTCGCCTCAGTTTAAATCTTTCGGGTAAAGATGTATTTCGACTCTTGTGATCGGTGAAAATGTCACAAGATTCGCCATACAAATAATGATGCCAAATCTTCAAAGCAAGAACCACTGCACCAACTCTAAATCGTGAGTAGGATAATTGCTCATGATTCTTCAATCGCCATGATGCATAGGCAATCACCTTGCCATCCTGCATAAGTACACAACCAAACCCAACTCTAGATGCATCGAATAAATAGTGAACCGCTTCTCGGTTCAGAAGAGTGAGAATTGGAGCGGTCACCAATCTATCCTTCAAAGCACGTAAACTCGCTCACACGCTGCACCCACCGGAACTTGACCCTTCTCGTGTCAATCGTGACATTGGTCTAGCAAGGGTAGAGAAACCTCCACGAAACGCCGATAATAACCAACTAATCCCTAAAACTTCTCACTTCTTTTATATTAGTTGGTCTTTTCCATTCCACCACAAGTTGAGATCTTACTTGGATCAACTGAAATGCCCTCTTGATTGATTACATGGCCTGAAACCCAACTTCGTAAATCCGAATTCACATTTCTTCGATTTGGCATAAAATTGGTTCACTCGTGGTCTCAAGTACCAACCTCAGTCTTGAGCATGATCTTCTTCCGTCTTGGAATAAATCAAGATGTCATCAATGAATACTACGACGAAATCATCAAGGAAAGGGTGCAACATACTAATCATGGCTTCCATGAAAATCTGCAGAGCATTGGTTAGCCCAAAAGACATAACCTTATACTCATAATGACCATACCTTGTAGAGAAAGTCGTCTTCTCAATATCTTGCTCTCGAACTCTAATCTGATTATAACTGATCAAGGTCAATTTTGGAGAATATTTTAGCTCCTTCAACCGATCAAAGAGATCCTCAATACGGGCAAATGATATTTATTCTTCACGCTTGCTTGGTTAAGAGCCAGGTAATCCACACACATACGCCAACTACCGCCCTTCTTCTTAGTGAAAAGAACAGAGCTCCCACGGCGAAACACTACGCCGAATCAAACCTTTGGATAGCAAATCATCCAATTGCTTTTTCAACTCCTCCTAAAAGGACGCGCCAAACGATATGGAGATATAGAAATAGGTCGGGTTCCCGAACAAGATCTATCCGAACTCCACTTTACGCCGGGAGGCATTCCAGAAGCTCTCACCGGGAAAAACATCGGAAACTCATTCACTACCGAATATCTTCAATACGGTGGAGATTCGACTTCGCTAAGGGACCAAAGAAACCCAATGGTCGAGGCTCGACGATCGGGAAACAGACTAGCCAACACGAACAAGGAATCGACGGCGCTACCCCGAAATACCGATTCGTCACCCGATGGAGCTCGCAAAGTCACCGTCTTCCAAAAGCAACAAATCTTGGCACGATAATTGAATAACCATCCATACCCAAAATAACATCAAAAGGTGATAATCGAATCACCATAAGGTTGGCGATGAAATTCTCATCTTCAATAGTGATAGTACAACCAGACACGTCAGAGAGCTAGAAATAAGACCCCGAGAACCGACCACCATGCACTCGGATATAAATCGCATACTCAAACTCGCTCTTCTAACAAAATCTAAGGACACAAAAGAATAAGTAGCTCCGGAATCAAATAGTACGAAAGACTCATGTGAATCAACTAGCAAAGTACCTGTTACCACGTCAGGACGGCCCACGGTATCAGGAGTAGGCATGGCGTAGACTCCCATAGGCACCGGAGCAGAGGACGCACCAGCACTCTGTGAAGGATGAGCAGAACTGCCGCAGAGAAGCATACGAAGGTGGTGCAGACGGGCGTGGTTCTCAGAGAACCCGCAGAGGCGCAGAGTAAAATCGCAGGAGGAACCCATCTCAAGAAAACTGAGTGCAGTGGAGCACTAGAGTCGAATCGAGCCCCGAGGTGCACCGAAGAAGACGCAATCGGAAGCGCTTCCCACTTAATGATGCTCTGGTTTCGCTTGCAACCGACGCTTTGTGGCCTTCCCGCCACACCGCGACACGCCCTCTGAAAGAACACTCAAGACCGGTGACCTCTCCACATCTCAAACATTTCATACCTTGTCCCGGACGGACGGTGGGTGTGGACGACGAAGTGCGTGGCGCCGAGGAAGAAGATCGCCATCGCTGAATCGACGAGGCGCGACTTTGAAATCTCTTGGATGCAGCCACGAGAAGACCCGCCCACCATTAAAGCTCCGCCGCCACGCTGTAACCACCAATGAACCGGTGCCACTAGCCGCTGCGTCTGCGAAGGAGATTCTCACCAACTCCATTCCTCTAGCTTGCTCAACCACCGATCGAAATCACGCAAGACAGATGCCCTGAATCTGGCGATACTCCTGAACGAGACCCCGACGGAACCTCTTGGCCTTCTCCATATCATCATTGGCTACCGCTGGTACAAAGCGTACAGCCGTTGAACTCACTCATACTCGACATCGACCTATGACCTCGAGTCAACGCCGCCAGAGACCGCCCATCTTCTCCACAAAAGAATCCGGATAGTACTTGGCTCTAAATTGCCCCACAAAACTTCCCTGGCAACGGTCCTCGCACTGGGTCCTAGCAGACAGAACCCCTTCCCACCAGATATCAGCTTGGCCCTTCAGTTGAAAGGCCACAAAACGAACCCTTTGCACTGAGTTCATCTCCAACGCGTCAAACTGTCGCTCCATGTACCGGAGCCAATCTGCTGCCTGAACTGGGGTACTCGCCCCATCAAAAGTGTCAAGTCGAAGCGACATCCACTCGCGGAGACTTATCCTAGTCTCGGGTGGAACCGCTGCAACGACTGGACCTGCAACGGAGACAACAGCAGCAGGAGCAGCAGGAACAGCAGCAGCAGGAGCAAGCAGAACAGCAGAAGAACAGAAGCAGCAGGATGAGCCGTCGCATCCGCCGACGAGCTGCTCGTTCTCCTCAAGATTTCGAATAAGAATAGCCGACGCAGCCTGGGCATCCACGCCGCGCAGCTTGAGCTTCTGCGGCCGGGTGAGCGGTGAGGCAACCTCTCGCCAGTTCCACCAGCGGCCTCTTCTGCGGAGGTTGCGTAAACAACCGACCACGCCCACGATCCGCGACCACGGCCCGCAGACGACCACGCCCTCTACCTCTCGCCATCTAAGAACACCACAACCGAACAAAACTAAACACTTAACTTAGCAGTTCAGAAGAAGCACGGAACTAAGCAACAATTACACAACAAATAAAGCATAACAACAGAAATTGCGGAAATAATGAATCACCCAACCCATGCTACTGTGCACAGTGTGTCAATTTTTAATAGTTTTATCTTAACCATGGACCTAAAGCCCGCTATGATACCAACTGTAACACCCCAACTCAGCATGAGCCTGGAATGCTACTATCCTAAGCTAAACCACAAAATTTCGACATAACCTCTTTGGTATACGACGATACCGAAGGTTTTTCACAATAAATCATAAAACAATAATAAAATCAGTTATAAGACTTAATCATAAATCCTAATTAACCAACTAAGTTAACACCTTGGCTATTCAGAAGTCAAGATGCTAACCACCAATTTAACATAAGCCATACATCATAAAACTTCTCAATAACATCGATCAATCCTCAAAGATCATAAAAGAATGCCATCCATGACTAGATTTATTTATTACAATCTGAAAGTTAACATAATAGAGTCTTTATTCATTCTTGCAATGGAACTAAGGTGAAGTGCATTATTCGAGTAGTGCATGTCTACTCCCTCCCAAGATAACCTCATCGATCACCTAGAAATAGATAAACAAAGCAAGGGTGAGTCCATGACTCAGCAAGTACAATAATTAAAAACACATTTATCAATACGAATAAGACCTACACGGCCTCGACATTAATCATAACACAAATGAGTACTTATGATGACATGAAATGAATACTTAAACATCAAGGGAATGGACCGCACACACACATATACGCAGATAGTCGGTGAACACCGTCGGTGTTCACTCAAGCCCGCATCTTAACAAAAATGCGGGATCCACTTCCGTATGAAGAACGTTTCATACGGTGTCCAACATTGCCCATATTGGAATTAATGGGTCTTACTCAACCATCCGGAATTGATGGTCTCCCTCATCCACTCCCGTGGACGGCAAAAGATAATGAATGCATGAAGCAACTTATTGAGTATAACATTACCATCATTTCTATTCATGAAACCAACATAGAGACAAAACATGGATATTTCTCTTCATACTACACAAGAGTTATCACAAGACGCTCATATCCACAACCACAATGCACAAACGCTTAGATCAACAATTTACTTGCCTTCGCGTTGAGACGCGTTAGTCGAAGCGATGGTGTTCCTAAACTCGAAGCTCCGCCGCCTAACCAATGAAATAAATTCAATAAGAACACCAAAATACCCAATTCTACTAATCAACGCTATACACCGCTTCCCTGAAGACTCTAGTCGTTAATACAAAACTTAAACTGAAATCAACAATTTCTGTCATAACTTAATTCTGGACAGCGGCACGGTAATTGACATATCTTAAGATCTGGAAGTCAAAAGAGGTGAACCCAATTTCTGTAGCTTCTTAACTGACTAATCTACAATACTCTAGTTGACGTGATAAACCAATTTGGCCAATTTAATGGGTTAATAATTGCTTGAACTTTCAGTACAGAAACTGTCTACAGAATGAACAGCAGAAATAAAAAGATCATAACTTTCATTAGGTAACTCCAAATTGAACGTTCTTTACCAATCTGAAAAGGTCATCGAATCCTCTACAATAACCTAGTTGGGTGAACTTTCAGTTTCAACCAATTTCCTTTCAAAATTTAGGAAATAACCAGACAGTTTATTCTCGTCAGATTTCTGGCAGCAGGTACTAAAACATCCATAACTTTTGACTCAGACCTCAGAATCAAGTAAACTTGGTGGCCACTGAAACTTAAGAACGAGGCCTACAAAACTCTAGGAGACCAAAATCCCTGATTCTGCCTCTAAGAACATGAAACAGGGTCTGAAACAAACTGGACAGAACCAGTTTTTAAATGCAGCGAATCTGCCTAAACAAATATGTATCCAAATCACTTCTACCAACCATCTAACAACGAGGCTCGGCAACGTTACCCTTGCTGCAACCAGGGAGTAGATGGAGGAGTCCTTGGTGATGATGATCTTCCTCCTTTTTCCCCCCTTTGGTCGAAACAAACAGCTGCTCACCTCGACACCTTGCGAACACCAACAGCGGGGATCCACCGGAAGATGGTTGGGGCAGCACCACTGCAGGAGGTGCAGCCACAAGGAAGAAGGGGGCGGCTCCAAGGCAGGGCGCAAGGGAGGAGAGGAGGGGAGGGGTGGCGGCCAAGGGGGAAAAAGAGAGGGGAGGGTTTCGGCCAAGGGTTAAAAGGGGAGGAGCCAGCTAGGTTTAGGCCAAAGGGGAGGGGCGCATGGGCCTAAGCCCATGGCCGGCCAAGGGGCTGGAAAGGCTACCCAGAGGCCCACGACCCTAAACAACTCCGAAAACTGAGAGTTTTAAGCTTTTCGGAGTTCCCCGATTAAGTTCTTTCTTTCCCGAAGAAAAACAGGGTATGACATCTACCTTAGCATTAACTTCAACATCAGCAATGTTGTTGTTGGTAATCACAGCAGACACCTCATAAGGATTTTTAACTTTTTGCCAGATGACATTACCTTGTGCTTGCAAAAAGACCCCCATGCGTGTCTTCCAATAGATGTAGTCCGATCCATCAAAATATGGTGGCTTACCTGAGAATCGATCTCGATCTGCCATTGCAACCTTGCTCTGATACCACTTTTAGGATCGTAATGGCAATCAGAAGGGGGGGGGGGTGAATGATTGCAACGAATTGACCCCCCGAATTCCAACTTCTCCTTGTGTGCAAGAAATTCACAGCAGAGACACCCTCAGGCGCACAACAACAACATCAAATCAAGAATCAAGATTGAATGAATCTGAACTTTATATATCAAACTTGATTTGTGTCTACAAAGCACTCAGCAAGCACCCCTCAAAGCCTCCAATCGAAGAACCTTTAAACCGCAGCAAAACAGCAAGAAAGCTACGGTCAAGAAACTACCAAAAGCCCGTAACCCTAAAAACTCGTAAAAGCTCTTGCGCAAGCCGCACCAAAAAGCCCTCTCTCTTAGGTTAGCTCCTAACCCGCCTCTATTTATATCCTAGAGTCTTCTCTGTGTTTCACACGACATGCACACGGATTCTATCTCTAAACACGTCTAAATATAGACCTCCTTGCATATCTCTAAACCTTTCCATAACATCCACGCCATATGCCTTCAGGAATCCATCCTGTAGCCTCCAGCGTGCATACCTTTGATCTCCACGTGCTCCAGCGCGATCCAAACCACCTTGTGACATCCACGACCTCTAATACCTCAGATTCTCCCCATCCTAGTCCGAGTCCACCTCATCACCGACTGTGATTTGTCCTCATGCTCAACCTGCATATGCAAAGACCAAAGAAACCAAATCTTGGCACAAGTTCTCCAACTTGACCATCCAATATCTCACACATATGCATAAACACTATCATGCATCATGCGACACATTAAAGCTTACGAATTTAACTTATCCTCAGTCAAATCGACAGAGCACAATCGGAACTACCGCCATATTATCCCCGGTACTACCACACACGCGGTCCTACCGCTAAAAGCACTGCGGAACTTCCGTTCCTCGAAAAATATCAAAATCTTCCGAACACATGCTCTCTGGAAAATCCATACCGCAACCTTGCGGTCATTCCTTTGTGCGGTACTACCGCCGTTCAAATCTATGGTATTATCGTCCCGCTGATCGCGTCTGTTCCTCGCCACTGATACCATTTTTCACTTAACAGTGCTTGTCAGAAAAAAACAGTGCTTGTCAGAAACCTTATTCTCGTCACTCGCCTGTTCCCTTACCCAGAGCCACTCTTTCCTGTTCCCCTCTGTAACATCCCAAAGTGCGGTTACCAAAATAAAGTTAATTATGATTTTGTTGGAATTTCTGAAAAATTTAAAACAGTTTGATTGCTTTATTTGAATTTTTTAAGTTTCAAAAGTCAAAATTTAAGATTTATTTGAAGTTCTTGAAGTTTATTTGGTTGGATCTAAAAAATAAAAATTTAATTAATTCTAGAATTTTCTGGAAATTTAAAAGCTTTTTCCTAAGTATCTTAAAGCCAAAATAATTTATTTTGCAAAATTAATTACCAATTATAAGTTGGAGCTATTTTATTTAAGTCCAAAATAACTCTAGGAATTTCTGTGAATTTTTCTAGAATTTTTGGATTATATTTACTATTTTGCAAAGCTATTTTGATTTGTCTCTTTTTCTAAAATTAGAAAATCAATTGAAAATCCCAAAACCCTTAATGGGCCGAATCCTTTCTGGCCCATTTCTTTTTTTTTCGCACGCACGTAGCCCACGCGGCCCATTCTTCCGCGCGTTCTCACCTCAAAGCTTTCCGACCGTTGGATCAAAGATCAACGGCCAGATCTTGACGTCGCTTTCGGAGGACCGAACCTCTCCACCAACCCCCACCATCCGATTTACATCGGACGACATCCACGCCCCCACGCCACCCACACCGACTCAGCCGCCCGATGCAAATCAAACGGCCCCAGTCTTTCTTCCTCCTCGCCCCTTTCTTCTCCAATGCACCAAGTCGACGCCGCCATTTTCGCACGCGGGAGCTCCAAATCCGCCGTGATTTCGTCCCCCTCCTTCCACGCACGTACGCGCATTAAAGACACCGCGTCCCGCCGCGTCCTCGCTGGCCGTTTTCCCCCTTCACCGCGCACAGAATCGTCGCAACCGCGCCATCGCCGCCGCAATCCCCGCCGCCAATCTCCCATCTCCAGCCTCCTCCGGCCCCTATAAATAGAGCACCGAGGGCGCCTCCTCCTCCTCATTCCAACCCCACCACCCACACCTCCCCTCCCGTCCTAAATCGGCCGGGTTTTGCTTTCGAAGTCTCCCGGTCGCGCAAGCTTTCTTTATCAATTCCGGTGCCGTCGAGGACGCTCCGACGACTCCGACCGCACCATTGGCATCGCGGCATCAAGCTCTCCATCGTGCGCCCACTCACATCATCGGAGACCCGCTGAATCGCCGTGTCGTCATCAACCCGATCGTCACGGCCGCTCAACTGTCGCTGCCGGTCACCCCAGTTGCCGTTCATCACCCGTGAGTATACCAGTAAGACCGCAATAGCCTCCTCTACCTGTTGCACACACTCGCCGCCGACAAATCACCGCCGCTCGTCATTGTCGGGCCGTCCCGGAAACCTTGCCGTCGGTATGGTGATGTGGCATGCCACCGTGGCACCACCTCCCCACCATGTCAACCCCTTGCTCGCGTGTCCGCCCACGTGGCGCATCGTGTGTCATCGGCGTGGCCGCCACCGTGGCCACCACCGTGGCGCCACATCTGCGCCAACTCAGCCCTGAGCTGAGGTGTCCGCCCACGTGGCGCACACGTGGCTTTTCCCTTTTTTCCATTGGAAATTAATTCAACCAAAATATAAACCCTGTCGTTGACGTCAGCTGGCGCAATAATCCGGATTTTCTTTAGAGAAATAATTCGGCCAAAAATCCATTTTCCACCTGATGACGTCATGCTGATGTCATAAAGCCTTTTCCTTTACAAAAATAATTCCCAAAAATCAGAAAAACCCTAGTTCTATTATTTTATGTAATTTGAATATTCCAAAGCTCATATCTTTTGCATCCGAACTCCGATTTGGGTGATTCAAATTCCTAAAATTATATAAAATTGAGATCTAGCTAACCAAACAAAAATTATTTAATTTGGAGTTTATTTGAGTTGTTATTTGAATTTGGCTTATTTCGCGATTAGATTTCGACGACTTCGGAGAGTCAGATTTCGACGCCAGTTGAAGAGCTTATAAGAGGATTGATTTTGACTGTATGATCATCGTGATTGTACACTTGGACTACCTGGAGAAAGTACTTGTGAGTACTAGGTGACCTGTTAAGGAAACCAACATCACCTCGATACGGGTGATCTCATTAAGAAAACAACATCACCTCATCAAGCAAGGCAAGTTATACCCTTGATCATATTAATCCTATTATTTCAAATTATTTATATTCTGTTTTAAATTATTACTGCATGCATATGTTTATACAATTATTTTAATTCCCTATTTTAATTGCCTAGTTATTCCAATTTTTCTTGTATGGCCAATTTGAACGTTGAACGTGAATACCTTGTCACCATTAGACAAAATGATACTAAAATTAATCATATGCTTAGCCAATGCTGAGATCAAATCTTGTATTTGGGAAGTTTTTAGCCAAATCTTTCAAATTTGATTTAAATTGGTTCTATGGTATTGTTTTACCATAGAAGGTTTATAAAATGCTGTTACATGGAAAATAAAATAAAAATGGGTTTGGACTTGGGCGAAATGGATGATTTGTGGGTGCAGGTTTATGCACGGGCTTAATCTGGTTAGGGTTAAGGCCCAGGGTTTTATCTGGAAGACGCCCAAGTCAGTTAAGGACCGGTCTTCGAGCGCATGATGCTACGCCTTACCGTACTACCACAAGTCTGGAATGGAACAGATTTGGCTAAATAATTTGGGATGTCTTAGTGTCATTTATGCTATATTGTTGGTGTGGGTGTTGGACAGATAGTAGTCCCACCTAGCGCAAGAGGGGGCTCCCGGAGGATGGTTAGTCCAATGGCAGCGAAACCTTAGCGGGCATAAATACATTAAGACAGAACATTGTAAAGGCCTCATGATAATCACTTAGTCGCACACCTACGGAAGTGTGTGAGCGGACAGTACAAGTTGATTATCTCTTATGGGTAAAGCTGTACAACCTCTGCAGAGTGTAAAACTATTCGAATAGCCGTGTCCACGGTTATGGACATGCTAGCAGAACTACTCAAAGTTAGACTCTGGTTTTGTTTGAAAAAGACTTCTTCAAAACTGGTTTATCTAAATGGGAATTGGGCAGGAAGCCATGTGATAGGAGGGTATCCTTCACCATTCATGTGTGAATGTTATCTGACTATAAAACCAAGAATTTATAAAAATGATTTGTAGTTATAGAATAACTGCTTTAGAACTTAGTACTAGTATTTAAAGAAAATGCTGCTTTATGCAAATCAACCAACAAGCCATCCTTCCCCACCCGAGCGCCGCCGTAGCTCGAAGCCTCCTCCCCGACGGCCGCCCCCAAGTCGCGCCGACGCCGCTAGAAACTCCCTCCCCAACACCTCCTACCCCGAGCCGCGGCACTCGGCCTCCTCCACACCGGAGCCATGACGCTCGGCCTCCTCCTCCACACTGGAGCCACGCTGCTCGGCCTCCTCCTCCACGCCGGTTCTGTGATTATTACTTTGTTCAATTCTTTTTCAACTCGCCTTCTGAGAGCACTCATCATCATCTTATATCTAAGCTTTATGTCAATTTTTTATGTTCTCTTGATGAATGTGTTAAGCATATTATACGTGTGTGTTGTTCTGAATTGATTCATACAATGTGACATAGCAAAGTGAATTATGTGGGCTTGATATACCGCTCTGTGATTTTGATGGTATTATACTGAAATTGGTATGATAACTAAAATTGGTATGATAACCTGATTAGATGGATGTCTAATAGAACTTCTTGCTACTAGCATATTACTCTCTAGAGGTTCTATTACCTTGTTGTGTTTAACTTGATCACTTGGATAGTTTGGTTCTTGCTGGTTCTTTTGGGCGAAGGTCTTTGGTTGAACTCTGTGAGTTCCGTGATCTATTTTTGGCTGCCTCTATGAGTTCACTAATAATTTGCTGGCTTATAGATTGAAGTAATGAATACTGTGATCTGTTTATGGTCTTCTGTTGAGTTCATTAATAATCTACTAGCTTTTGGATTGAAGTAGTGAATTATGTAATCTTTTGCTTGTTATCCCGTGACAGAAAGTTCAAGCTTTAACTCTTTGCATGAGGTTTCTTTTGTCAGTTAGGCAAGGTTTATTTAGAGCTCAAATCTGATAGCCTGTTATCTTATTCAATTTGTGAAGTGTATAATCTAAAGGGCTGAGATGGCAAAGATTAATTCTTTTGCAACTCGCCTTCTGAGAGCACTCATCATCATCTTATATTTAAGCTTTATGCTGATTTTTGATGTTCTCTTGATGAATGTGTTAAGCATATTATTCTCTTCAGATGACTTAGAAGAATTACTTTGAATTTATTAGTGTTTTGTTGGCTTATAGATTGAAATGTTGAATTCTGAAATTTTAGTTCATTGCATATGTAACTTATATAGATAGCAGTTAAGCAAGATGGCGTCCACACAATATTCACCGCTGTCATCGAGGAAAGTGGTACGTAAACGAGATGGCAGAGGAATATCGAAATTGCTTGTGAGCCGAATGACCATCACGGAGGTCAGTACCTCTAGGGTCCTTCTGAGTCCCAAGAAAGCAGCGGCAGCATTCTAGACCACCTGTGGGATACTAGGAAAGGAACGGGTCCCCATCACAACACCAAGCTGGAAGTCTCTAACGGTCGTACAAAGAGGCCAGTTGTGGACTGAAATTGAAACCTTGTTCGAGATCCCACTAAAACTCTAGGAACATGTGAGACGACAGGCTTTGCTCACGATGGGACACGCATGGAAGACCTTCAAGAGCACGCTTGTCACGAAGTACATGAACGAGGATCGGACGCCCTTCGCAAAGTATAAATTCTTATCACGGGATATATGGGACGCCTTTGTGCAGATGAAGACGACAGCCTAATTTCAGGAGCAAAGTGCAGTGCACAAGGTTCTCTAGACACAAAACTCTCACCCCACAGACTCGGCACCGCTGGGTACACGGGTAAACTCCCGGAATGGGCGATGCAAGACGAGAACACAGCCTGGTCAGACAGCCCCCGCCATTTGCTGAGATCACAGACGAGCACGCCCAAAACTGGTTAAGAGCGAGGGCATCAGCCACGTCTTCGGGCAGCATCTCTTCCAGAAACCCGACAGACCAGGAAGTGTCCCAATGTCTGGTAAATATGTTGAACTACCTAGTTGTTAATAAGTCCATAACTTCATAGTGTCTAAAATAACATGATGGCCTCTTGCAGCAAGCATTGACTACCGAATCTTCCCAAGGCTCATTCGAAGCAGTCAGGGAGAAGGATATACTATCCACGGCCTTGGGAAACAAGGAGCACCCAGGTCATACGCAAGGTCTTGGGGTTTACGTACCTTGGAGGGAGGGATTCCTAGACGACTCCAAGACGTATATGAGTAGGAAGAGATCCAAGGATGAGAGCGAGGACTGGTTGATAGAGGAGATTCATGCGAAGCTTACTGTAAAATTTTAAGGACAGATAACATCATTGCAGCACCAAATGAATCAACTCCTCAATCGGACGCAAGCCACCCCCATTATTTTGCGAGCCAGTTCTCCTCAACATCGGAGTAGCTGCGTGTCCATGCCACATTCTTAGTAGAGCGACGTCGGCCAATCACCTATTGACGACATCAAGGTAATGCACATCTCTGGAATGCTCCAAAGATAGACCTGTAAAACACCTTAGCTAATTGTGTATCGTTTTGTAGAAGGCAACGCGCTGTAAGCTCCAAGTGAGGTTGGTCGGGTTCATTTCTGTTGAGGCTGGGCGGGGATGTCATTTCCATGCCAGGAAGGAATAGTTGTGCGCGATGCCCAGCTGGCGCATGGTTACGCCAAGGTCCAGGTGGATATGGTACATGACAATTTCATAGACGTCCCGCTGGAGATTCCCCCAAACTAAGACATCAGAACACTAACGGATGCCCTGCACACTTATGTCTAGTGGCCCATCGCCCTGGTCCCTACAGTGCTACGATTGGAACACGGCCAAGCCTCTCCAACAGGACCCTTGATGACTCCTCCTCAACCTCCGCTTCATAAGGCCGTCGTATCAGTTCTAGTGGAGAACACGCCATAGGAACAAGAAAAGCGTGTCTCTGTATCGGTTCCCGAGTCGTCTCACGGGAAGACGTCCTGCGGATGACTCGTTAAGGCCAAAGCGAAATTGAAGAACATTAAGGCACCTCCCAAGCTTTGGAAATAATTCCTTGAAAGTCTATTGGTCCCCGACAAGGTGTTAGACCGGGCTAGAATAGGTTGCAAGAGTTTGCATCTCTGGTACATGCGGAAGACCAAAGATTAGAGGTCAGGCGGGCCTACTAGAATCACTGTCAGATACATGGAGAAGCATTTCCTCCACAAGTCGGGCCACTTCGTCGTGGGCTTCGAAGACTTATTCGACCTATTCAACCTCCAAGCTCTCGACGTCTGCTTCTACGATGCTGGACACTATAAGTGTGTACAATCAAGTTCTACATTCACGTAATACCAATAAATATCACAACTCATTGCTTATGTATAGATGCATGATGAAAAAAGCCCACCGATGGCGAGAACCGGTGGGTTTCCTCGACCCAGACTTGATCTCTGAGCAATGCATTGCTCAAGACGCATCCTACATCGAGAATTACATAACGACGGGATTGCTTGCTCAGGGTGTGAGGACCCCAGTTTATTTGGCTTGTAATGCTTAACCAACCACCTGGTCCTAGCGTCACAAATCAAATAAACTGATCCTCGAGATATGTATACTTCCCAGAAAGCAGTATACACACCTCGCTACAAAATTAGACATCAATTCCATTCCAAACATAGAGTCTAAACAACACACTACCAAACGTAAGATAAACAAATAGTAGAGTTATTACAGACAAAGGCCGACAGGCCAAGATACACAAATAAACAAGAACAGCAATGAAGCAAAAGTGCCATAAGATGGCTATAAACAAAGCCAATCGTGCCTCCAACCCACAAGGCATCGACCGGACCGCCAAGCCTAGTCGTCCACGAAACGGCAACACTGACTCACGAAGTGAGGCCCTTGGGCTCACCTTCCTCCTCTCGCAACAAAAACATTAAGCAAAGCACTGAGTACAAAGATTGTCTTTGTACCCGCAAGACCGACGTGTGAACTAGCGCACTGTTCATATACTACATGCAAGTTTGTTTGGTGGAGGCCATATGTTTCATTTGCACAATGCCAATTTTCATTTGCAATAATGTAATACATGTTTAAAGCGGTTTGCAATTCATTTTCTTGTTGAAATAAGCTAAATAAAGATAGATACAAGTAACCACCTAGAAGTGACTATCCCAATAGCCACCACAATATATACGAATCCCAGTTCGTACCACCCCGCAAGTTTTAATTTAAAGGTTGCGTCTAACTCTTGAAAAGCTTACCCAAGCGTGTCCATCACCTAGGGCGAGGCTATTCGAATAGTTTTAACCTGTGAGGGTGTACCAATGTACCCACACTTGGACCGCCTTTAAGCCAAAGCACACTTAGAAGGTATCTTTGTACATGACTAAGTCCTACGAGACTTTTCCAATATTGTGTATTAACTACGAGCCGCTCGTATGGATAGAAATCCATACGCTTACATGGTAAAGCCGAAAGACAACTACCCACTCGGGATAAAGCTTTTGGACAACTACCATGCTCCCACCTCCATCCCTCCTGCGACCTCCTGCGACCGGAGCCAATACACGCCAAAGTACTAGGTCAAGAGAGGTCCCATATACTCTAGTGTGGTTATGCACGCGAAATGCTGGATAAAAATTCACTCACAAGATGTTCGGTCCTTAATTGACCGGGCACCTTTCGATACACCCAAAAGATCACACCAATCTTACCATTGTGCCGCGTCCAAATCATTTTTGTTTTCATTTTTAGTTTTGCAATTAAACAAAGCGAAAATTTGAAACATAAAGTTGTAGTAAATTTTGTGTGATCAAGGTTACCGACTAAGTCGATAACGCCAGTTCTACCGATAGCTAAGCATGTCTAAGCAAGTTGACCGGATCTACTAAGTGATAAGAGATCATCCAGCGACCTCGATCACGACAAATAACCTAGGCTCGGGTAGTAGAGGTCAATATTGCGTCTACGGGATATGCGACTACTGATTTAACTAATCAATTTAACACAAATTAAGCGATGCATACATACATTTGAAACAAAATATTAGACTTTAAAATACTGGGATTATCATGATCAAGCCGCTTGCACTGCTGCTTTGTTGCTCAAGTTGTTGCGAGAGTCGTTCTCGGGGTTGCCACAAATATCGAATCTAACGATTGAACAAAGCAATGAATAAGAGCGAATAACACCGCAAACTCAAACATACCACAACAACAAAACATACCAAAATTCACACAGACCTAAGCATGATATAACAAAATTTTAGAAACAGGAACAATTCATTTTAAGTTATTATGAACTTCCCAAGAATTTTCTAAACTAAATACACATCAAAACACTAGTTAATTACTAAACCAATTTTTATGAATAGAAACAGGTGTAAAACTTAACCTAATAGTTAGTATACTGAAAATGAAATATTCATGAATTGGGTTCATTGATTTTGGACAATTATTAAAAGAGATATGCATTTTCTAGTTTGGAGATTACATTCTACAACATCAAATTAATTAAGAGATTTTGATACAGGGACAAGGTTAACACTAATTTTAGTAAATAGTACATTTAAAATAAAAATTAACAACCTTTGGTTTCATGCAATTTGGATAAAAATTGAATTAGTTATGCATTTACAAGTTTAATTGAATTAATGACTCAACAGAAAACATAAACCGAAATACTAAATCATTTCCGAAATCTATAATGCACTCAACCCATTTCGCACCCTGACCCGGCTAGCCTCACATCGAGCGGCGGGCAGCGCTAAAAATCTTGACGAACAACCCGACCGCGAAAGTGACGTCGAAGGCGTATTCTAAGAATACGTCTTTGGCTTACCAAAGTGCAAACCTAACACACTCTCACAAAGAAATACGCTTCCTAACAGAGAAAACGCATTACCAGAGCTACACAAACCTAACTGACAACATGGGCCCACATGGCATTGACTTAGAGAACAAATAACGGGCTGGATTAAAGGATTTCTAAACGCGATTAACCAAAGAGGGCCCACAAATCAGTGATACTGACTAAAGATGGTTATCACTAAAAGTAGGGTTAGACCTTAGCAGCCGCGGCTAGCGACCACAAGGACGGTGGCGCGGCCGCACGACTGTTCTCGCGAACCAGGAGGTCTTAGGGCGAGTGAGTGGTACCTTAAGGTTTGCAAAGATCTCACGAACCCGGTGACGGTGACGCGGAGCCCGATGGTCGACGGAGATGGGCTCACGACGGCGGAGGCGGAGAAGAAGGTGCGGTGCTCGCGGAGAAGACGCGAGAGCCGAGAAGACCGGAAGGTGCGCCACGGAATCGCCCGGCCGGGAAGGATCGCCCGCACAATGCCGACGAAGAAGGTTCGAGGCGGTGGAATCACCGGCGGCGAAATCCGGGCTCGGAGAAGAAGAAGTCGCACACCCTCACAATGCATCAAAGACGAACGAGCCCACCGTGAGCATCGGTGAAGCATTGCGATCAAGTGAGATCAACGGCCGAGGCTTGAGACTCACGAGCGCAAGCGAGCTCACGGAGCCGAGGCGCCGAGGCGAGACGACGATACCACCTGGTGATTCGCGGGCGCCAAGAACCCGGATGGGCAAAATGGGGCGCCGTCAGCGTGGATCACGGTGGTGCGATCGCGCGAGCTCAAGGGCGGCGTTAACACGGCGGCGCCGCTCTCGGTTTTTCTCCTACGAAGCTAAGAAATGGGCGGAGAGGCGTAAGAATGGGCGCGAGAAGGAATGGGCGACACTAGGAGGTAGATGGACTTGAGCGATCCACGGAGGCGAACACGCCCCGGCGTGGCGGCGACGAGTGCGTGGCGCGCATGCGCGATCGCCAACGAGCTCCGAGGCGCGAGTCGGCGAGGAAGAACGACGAGTGGGACCCATATGTCGCCGGCGAGACAAAGCGGCGCGAACGATACTTAGACTCGATCGAGAATGTATCGGCCGCTGGATCGAATTGGGCGGTCGAGATAGATGTATGCATTCGGACGGAGTCGATTCGACGCGCGGCGTGGATCGTTCGATTTGCATCGGACGGTCACGGTCGATTGGACTCGGCGATGCGTTTAGTTGACGCGACCGAGCCAAGTGGTGCGAGTCGGACTCGAGCCCGAGTTGGGTTGGGCGAGAGCGCTGCTTTCGATTTGAGTTAGAAAGTGAGAGAGTTTGGGGAATTTTTAGAGATAGATCCCGAGCTCCAAAAATTCCGAAATTTTTATGGTAGCTACTCGAGACAGAGAACAACATTGAATAAATTTTCCAGAACTTTTTATGCACTAAAAAGTTCTGCAGAAAATTCACAAGCATGCTGACCTAGGGTTTGACCAGATTCTCAACTAGTTTGACTTGGCCATTTGAAATAGCAAATAAAATCTAAAAATTGTGAGATAATTCAGGGAGGTAGATAGGATGGTCAAGATGATAGGAAAAATAATTTCAGAGGATGATCACAAGTTTGAAAGCTAAGAATCTGATAACAACAATTTCCAATCACAAGAATTAAATTCTAAAAATTGGAAATTGCTAGGGAAAATTGTAGAAACTCTCAAATGATTTCATGAGGCATCAAAAGTTTTTATTCCTCCTCATAATTTACATTTGAAAATACAAACCCTAAGTTAGGGCTGTTACACAGGGCGACAAGTACTACATACTGGTGCCCTACAACCAGAAGTAAGTGCTTCACTACTTGCTATACAAATTTCATTTGTACTTTATACACAGCACGAACTTAGGTTTAATGACTAAAGCGACATACATGAGCAGGTTCCACTGGATCCTTTTAGTCATTGTACCAAATAGGAACAAGGTAATATTCCTTGATTCCCTAATCAACAAAAACTATGACTTCACCCTTGTGCAATGAGTGCTCGACAGGTATGCTCATTTCCTCCGTACATAAATCTATTGTAGTCTTCCTTCGTTTGAAATGGCCGAGGATAACTTTTTGGAATCACGTAGGTTGTTCAGTGCCTATGTGTTGGTGATATGCCCAAGAGGCAATCATGGAGATGATTGTATCACGTCTATGTTTATGAGTTATTGAATAAATGTTATTCTGTCCCTGGAATGAATCGTAAGTTCTGAAGATCAACGAGTATGTGACTTGTTAGTGAAACTCTTCGACTTATATGATGTTGTTCTAATAGTACCCCTGGTCGAATGTCACTGATTGGAACACCAGTGACCCTACGACCAACACATGTATTGATTGATGATCATATTTCATCGGTCATGGATATAGGGATATCAAATCAATAATGTGAACACATGTTAGAGGACATGGGGTTGGATTGACCCACCTTGAGACACTATTGAGATTGTTATGATTCTATGTGTCATTAGTTGGTCTCAAGCAATGATGATGTATAATCCTTAGACCTGAGATCAGCATGGTTCCCTACATGTGTAACAACACTCTTAGAGGTTGCCAAACGCTACTTGTAACTGGGTAGTTATAAAGGTAGATTTCGGGTATGCTATGAAACATGCGGAGGGATGTGACTGGTCGGACATGGGATTTGCCCCTCCTAACATAACAGGAGAGATGTCTCTGGGCCCCTCGAAGTGGTCGGATAAAAGAAAGTGCATGGCCATGCCAGTAGTGGTCAAAGTGTTCGACCACGTAAGGTTACCCGACATCTCGATCGAGAAAGTATTGAACAGTCCATGGATGACACATTATCTCACTTGGAGTTCAACCAGATATCGTGAGGCAAGAGGAGAATACTAGAGTAGGTCACTTAGTTCGATCAGGTCCAGACAAGTCGTATGGTGATACGAGCAAGTTGTAGACTGGTCGAACGAAATCACAGAGTGGTCGAAACCTGGTCGTAAGAAGTTACGAACTGGTCGTGACCGAATGCGAACTGGTCGTATAGAGATAGGACCTGGTCGTAAGTGATGATGAGGACCTAGTCGTAGATCATATTGCATTAAGGTCCGTCCGATATAATTTGTGTGTATTCGGGAATCGTTATGTCCTGCTAAGTACCGCTACGACTCGTGGTTGGAAAGGGTTTCTGAGTCACAACCGACTACACATAAACCTAACGGGTCACACACTTAATGGGTTGGAACAAACCGATGCGAATCTGATTCGTCAAGCGTGTTACGATAGGATCAGGCACGGGCACTATATAAGGAGTTGCTTGAGGCTATTGTTGGGGAGCAGACGGAGAGAGACACGTGAGTTGTTTTCACCAAAACCCTAGCCGCCATCTTCTTGAGAGAGCCTTCCCGTGCGACTTGGTGCTAGCACACCAGCGTACGGTTGTTTCTTCTCTAGACGTGTGGATACCGTAGAGGCGCTACTACAGTCGCTGTTGCGCTGAGGACGATCCGCGATCTTAACAAGGAACTGCGGAGGTTGCTGGAGGAGACGATCGACTACGAGGACGTTGGACGATCATCTATGACCACTACATCCGCGTGTTCTTCGTCGGACTAGGCTGCTCTGACTCTACTTCCACTGCACTGCGCGTCTGGTGGTAATGATCTGTGATCATCTAACTTGCTTGGCATCCTGGTTTACGTGGTAGAAATTTTTGAATTGTTGCTAGCGTAGCCTACCCGTATCCCAACACTATGTTGCTATGGGAGGGACACACAAAGAATCGAGCGCCACAGTGCAACACAGGACGCGATTTTCGGTACGCTTACAACACAATAATCTTATATCATACTTTGTAATAATGCCTCTCGAATTGACTATACATATATATGTAATTCTATTTTTACCTTTGTGCATTCTACGTTTACCGTCATATGCCGCAAATCATGAGTGCTAAGGCAAATGATCCAAAGGTTTGTCAATATCGTAATAATTATTTCATAATTATAAATTTAAATATATATGCTTACTACTCTACTCCTGCTAGCGACAGGGCATGATACTCGATTTAGATGCATTTTTTATGAGCGAGATCTTGGATGTTCGAGGACTGCTCTACAGCTTCATCAAGACGGAGATCGTTAACACCAACGGAGAGTTTCACTTCATCGACACCGATGAACGACCTTCAAACTATTGATTCAATTATAATTCACTTTGAGTTGTTGTAATTCAATTGTAACTCTAGAGTTATCAACAATTGATTCATCTGTTTTCTGCTTGCTTGTTTTCCAAATTCCTGAGGCTAGCTGAGAATAAGAAAAAAAATTACTTAGGTATAAAGAACTATCACTGACGGTTTTTTGTTGAAACCGTCTGTGAAGTCCTACTATCACAGACGGTTCCGACCAACAACCGTCTGTGATATGTCGGATATCATAGACGGTTGTTTTTACTAACTGTCTTTGATATGCCTCCAATCATAGACAGTTAGTATAAACCATCTATGATATTAGGACTTTACAGACGGTTTCAACAAAAACCCGTCTGTGTTGTGATTTATCACAGATGGCACAAACCGTTTATGATATCTGCCTTTTATCACAGACACATAAATTCAGATGGTTGAAAAACCATCTGTGATGACGGTTTGGAGCCGTCTGTGATGACCCTCTCTGTAGTAGTGTGGATCCATGCGGTACACTTCTCTTTCCCACTACATATGGTGCTTTCTTAATGCCGACTGGCTGTTGGTGATATGCCCTAGAGGCAATCATAGAGATGATTGTATCACGTCTATGTTTATGAGTTATTGAATAAATGTTATTTTGTTCCTTAAATGAATCATCAGTTATATAGATCAACGAGTATGCGACTTGTTGGTGAAGCTCTTTAACTTATATGATGTCGTTCTAAATGTATCTCTAGTCGAATGTCACTGGTTGGAACACCAGTAACTCTACGACCAACACATGTATTGATTGGTGACCATGTTTCACCGGTCAAGGATATAGAGATATCGAATCAATAATGTGAACACATGTTAGAGAACATGGGGTTGGATAGACCCACCTTGAGACACTATTAAGATTGTTATGATTCTATATGTCATTAGTTGGTCTCAAGCAATGATGATGTATAATCCTTAGACCTGAGATCAGCATGGTTCCCTACATGTGTAATAGCACTCTTAGGGGTTGCCAAACGCTACTCGTAACTCGGTAGTTATAAAGGTAGCTTTTGGGTATGCTATGAAATATGTGGAGGGATATGACTGGTCAGATATGGGATTTGCTCCTCCTAACATAACAGGAGAGATATCTCTAGGCCTCTCGAAGTGGTCGGATAAAGAAAGTGCATGGCCATGCCACTGGTGGTCGAAGAGTTCGGCCACATAAGGTTATCAGATACTCGATCGAGAAAGTATTGAACAGTCCATGGATGACATAATATCTCACCTGGAGTTCAACCAAATATCGTGAGGCAAAGGGAGAATACACGAGTAGGTCGCTTTGTTCGATCAGTTACAGACTGGTCATACGGAGACACGAGTTGGTCGTAGACTGGTCGAATGTAATCACAGAGTGATCGAAACCTGGTCGTAAGGCGTTACGAACTGGTCGATACTAAATATGAATTGGTCGTACACAGTTACAAACTGGTCGTATGGAGATACAAGCTGGTCTAGACTGGTCGTAAGGAGTTTCGAACTGGTCGTACCTAAATACGGACTAGATGTGATGAGATACAAGCTGGTCATAAGTGATGTGGACCTGGTCATAGATTATATTGCATTAGGTTCATCCGATATAATTTATGTGTATTCGGGAATCGTTATGTCCTGCTAGGAACCGCTAACGGCTCGTGGTCAGAAAGGGTTTCCGAGTCACAACCGATTACGCATAAACCTAACGGGTCACACACTTAACGGATTGGAATAAACCAGTATGGATACAATTAGTAAAATATGTTCGGATAGGATCCGTCATGGGCACTGTATAAGGAGATGCTTGAGGCTATTAGGAGATATACGAGTTGACATTAGTTGCTCCACCGAAACTCTAGCCACCATCTTCCTAAGAGCTCTGCCGTGCGACTTGGTGCTAGCACACCGGCGTATGGTTATTCCTTCCTTAGACGTGTGGATACTGTAGAGGTGCTACTGCGGTTACTGTTGCACTTGAGGACGATCCACAATCTTTACAAGGAACATTGGAGGTTGCTGGAGGAGTCAATTGACTACGATGACATTGTAAAATCGACTATGACCACTTCATCGACGCACTCTACGTTGGATCAGGCTACTCCAACTCTTTTTCCGTTGAACTGCGCGTTTGGTGGTAACGATCTGTGATCATCTACTTGCTTGGCTTCCTGATTTACGTGGTATAAATTTTGAATTACTGCTAGCGTAGCCTACCTGTATCCCTTCAGTGGTATCAGAGCCATCCTACATGGTTTTTATCTGGATCGGTCGCATGTACTTGATATGTGACAGTGATAGGTTGGATCTATTACTGGTTTGGTCTAATAACCTAGATCGGTTCATATGGATGGAATGATCTAGGCACTGGTTGATAAGATCGATCGTTTTTGGTGGTAGTAGATGGGTTTTCGAGGAGGTACAAGTTAAGAGCACCCAATATTTACTCGACTTGTTTTCGACGATTTTTTTAAAATAATATATATATATATATTTTAAAAATTACAAAACTAGGTAGTCGCCCCAAAAATTACAAAAATAGGTCCTGTTGCGGTTCATCGAGCGGCAGAACTCCGAACAAGATCTGACGAGTTCTGTCGCTAGTTAAACTGGCGACAGGAATCTAGGAATTTTTAAATATAGTAAATAAACTCAAGACATTATGAATTTTTTTGTGGAACCTCCTTATATAGTGTTATTTCTTGTGAAATTATTTCATAATTTTATCCATTCTAAATTTGTCTCCAAAATTCATTTAATTATACTATTTGTAGTAATTTGTAAATATACCAGATGAACTGGCGACAGGGACCTATTTTTGTAATTTTTTTGGGGCGACTACCTACTTTTGTAATTTTTTTTAAAAAATATTATTCTAAAAAAATTCTGTTTTCGACTGCCCTGCATAATATTCCTACCGGTCGGAATTCCACCATCGGAGTGTGCCGTAGTGTGTGGTCGTATTAAGGCAATGATCAGATTGGTTCAGAATAGGGTTAATATGATTAATCTGATGATTTCCAAGGCTCGGTTACGTGAATAAGATTCATGTCCCAGAAAAATTTTCCGATAGCGCTGCTAGGTAATCGTATCGTGTGTTATGGGTAGTATGTATTCATGTCACCTGATAGAATTGGATTATATGCATAACTCATTTTTGCAGGGATTGATGTGAATAGTATGGCCCATTGTGTATGTGATGCATGATTGGATTTTCATGGCCTGCATGTCATGCTGTGAGATAGCCATCGAGCTACATATTATTGTATAACGGTCTGCGTACTGACATGTGATGCTTGATATTATCCTATGTAATTCATTACTAGCTTTTAGGAGTAAATGCCTAGTAGATGAATGCGGTCGAAGACATATAGCATGGTGGTCGGTGAACAGGAAGCATGCTGATGGAGATCAACATGTTAAGGGCCATACTATTTCACAGTTTAATATGATTATCTATGAATGTTTGTGTTTATTCTTGTTATGCTATTTGATCATTTTTATCATGATAGAGTAGTATCTCTCAAGAAAAATTAAGTAAATTGATGCCTTTCCAATTACTGTGCCTATCACGATTTTGTTCGTTAATTGGCAGATCTACCAAAGTAGGGTGACATTAATTATCTTAATAAGATAGGGTAGGTGTCGGGCATCCACATGCATAGTATTGGTTTCACTTGACAAGGCTATCAAAACTGTTTTGGGCCTTGGGGCATGGTGTTGATCGCTGGGGCATAGAGATGCCACCCAACAAACAAGAGTCATATGTGATATGATTAGCGAGAGGTTGCTTACCTTAAATCACTAGGTTTCTAGCAGTGATGCCAAAGCTCACTAGGACTTAATGATTTTTGGATCTTGAACTCACTATATGATGTTAGAGGGAAACATGGTTTAGAACATTTAGTGGGAGTATCTTTTGTTGATTGTTGATGATTAAGTCCGACTAGGTATGAACTGGTCGTATAGTGATACGACTAGATACGGACCAGTCGTATGATGATACGAGTTGGTCGTAGACTGGTTGAACGTAACCATCGACATGAATGTCTAATAGAAGATCTTACATAAACATAGTGCAGAATATTTGCATATATTTCTGTTGTAGATCATGGCACCTACTGCTTCTTCTGCACCTACATTAATTTGCGATCTATTCTTGATAAAGAAAAACTGAATGGAACCAACTTCATTGACTGGTTTCGAAATCTGATAATTTTTCTGAAACAAGAAAAGAAGGAATATATTCTAGAGGGTCCTATCAGAAGAACCGAAAAGTCTAGGTGCTCCTCGTCTTTGAAAAGAATGCTTATGAGAAGCATTGCAATGAAGTAGTCGATGTGCACTGCCTAATGCTTGCTACCATGAACTCTGAGCTTTAGAAGAAATATGAGACCACGAATGCTTACAATATGATTGTGAGTTTGAAGGGTATGTTTCAGGATCAAGCAAGGGCAGAGAGGTTTAACACCTCTAAGGTATTGTTTTCTTGTAGGCTGTTAGAAGGTAACCCAGTCATTCCTCATGTGATCAAAATGATTGGTCTCATTGAGAGCTTAGAAAAGCTTGGTTTTCCCCTTAGCCAAGAGTTGGCTACTGATGTGATTCTCCAATCGCTCCTTACAACTTTGAGCCTATCATATTGAATTTTCATATGAATGGCATGGAGAAGTCAATGACCGAGTTGCATGACATGCTTAAGGGCTCTGTGGAGAGCATCAAAAAAAGTTCTAATCATGTGATGATGGTTCCAAAGACTACTAACTTCAAGAAGAATGGTACGTCAAAGGGAAATGGTAAAGGCAATGGAAAGACTCAAGATGAGATTGAGAGTCTCAAGGCTAAGCTTAAGAAGCTCAAGCTGGGTCCTAAGCCTGACACAGAATGTTACCATTGTCATGAGACCGGGCATTGGAAGAGAAATTGCAAGAAGTACTTGGCAGAAATGAAAAAGGACAAAGGAAGTAAGACTTCCAGTTCAGGTATAAATATTATAGAAATTAATATTGCCACTTCTCCGACTAGTTCTTGGGTATTTGATACCAGATCGGTTGCTCATATTTGCAATTTGATGCAGGGACTGATAATGAGTAGATGTTTGGAAAGAGGAGATGTTGATCTTCACTTTACCATTAGCTTTACCCTCAGGATTAATTATGGAATTAAATAATTGTTATTATGTTCCAGCCTTATGCAAAAATATTATTTCTGCTTCATGTTTAGGAGCAGAAGGTTATGAGTTCAGAATAAAGAACAATTATTGTTCAATTTATTTTGAAGATATGCTTTATGGCCATGCTCCATTGGTGATGGATTGTATGTTCTGAATCTTAAGGATATGCCTGTCTATAACATTAATACTAAGAGACTGAAGGGATACGGGTAGGCTACGCTAGCAACAATTCAAAATTTCTACCACGTAAACCAGGATGCCAAACAAGATAGATGATCACCGATCATTACCACGAGCGGTCGCGGTGGAAGTAGAGTCGGGCGACCTAGTCCGAGCGATGAACGCGTCGATGTAGTGGTCGTAGATGATCGTCCAACGGCCTCGTAGTCGATCGTCTCCTCCAGCAGCCTCCACAGTTCCTTGTGAAGATCGCGGATCGTCCTCAGCGCAACAGCGACCGTAGTAGCTCCTCTACGGTATCCACACGTCCAGAGAAGGAACAACCGTACACCGGTGTGCTAGCACCAAGTCGCACGGGAAGGCTCTCTCAAGAAGATGGCGGCTAGGGTTTTGGTGAAACCACTCACATCCTCCCATTAGCCTCAAGCATCCCCTTATATATAGTGCCCCGTGTCGGATTCTATCCGAACACGTTTTACGAATCGTATTCGTACTGGTTTGTTTCATCCCCTTAAGTGTGTGACCCGTTAGGTTTATGTGTAATCAGTTGTGACTCGGAAATCCTTTCCGACCACGAGTCGTAGCGGTCCCTAGCAGGACATAACGATTCCCGAATACACACAAGTTATATCGGACGAACCTTAATGCAATATGATCTACGACTAGGTCCTCATCACTTACGACCAGGTCCTATCTTTATACGACCAGTTCGCACTCGGCCACGACCAGTTCGTAACTCCTTACAACCAGGTTTCGACCACTTTGTGATTTCATTCGATCAGTCTACGACTTGCTCGTATCACTATACGACTTGTCTGGATCTGATCGAACTAAGCGACTTACTCTAGTATTTTCCCTTTGCCTCACGATATCTGGTTTGAACTCTAGGTGAGATAATGTGTCATCCATGGACTGTTCAATATTTTCTCGATCGAGTCGTCGGATAACCTTACGTGGTCAAACACTTCGACAACTAGTGGCATGGCCATGCACTTTCTTTATCCGACTACTTCGAGGGCCCCAGAGACATCTCTCCCGTTATATTAGGAGAGACAAATCCCATATCTGATCAGTCACATCCCTCCGCATGTTTCATAGCATACCCGAAAGCTACCTTTATAACTACCCAGTTACGAGTAGCGTTTGGCAACCCCTAAGAGTGCTATTACACATGTAGGGAACCATGCTGATCTCATGTCTAAGGATTATACATCATCATTGCTTGAGACCAACTAATGACACACATGATCATAACAATCTCAATAGTGTCTCAAGGTGGGTCAATCCAACCCCATGTTCTCTAACATGTGTTTACATTATTGATTCGATATCCTTATATCCATGATCGGTGAAACATGATCATCAATCAATACATGTACTGGTCGTATGGTCACCGGTGTTCGATTAGTGACATTCGACCGGTGGATACTTTTAAACGACATCATACAAGTCGAAGAGTTTCACCAACAAGTCACATACTCGTTGATCTTCGAACTAACGATTCATTCAAGGAACGAATAACATTTATTCAAGAACTCATAAACATAGGCGTGATACAATCATCTCCATGATTGCCTCTAGGCATATCACCAACAATCTCCCACTTGCACTAAAGTCAATCATATAGGTATCGAATACCCATAGCTCTTGTGTGCGCCTCATGCTTAGGTTGCGGGAGAGAGGTGTGTCAACGGATCGACAACATTCAAATCGTGTGCACTTTGCATATCTTCCGTCACCTCTCTCAACGATCTCACGAATAATGTGATATCGCCGAAGTATGTGCTTGGACTTTTGATGCGATCTAGGCTCCTTTGCTTGTGCAATGGCTCCACTATTATCACAATAGAGATCCATTGGACTGGAAGCACTCGAAAACACACCCAGCTCACTAATGAACTTTTTAATCCATACGGCCTCTTTTGCAGCTTCTGAAGCCGCAATGTACTCAACCTCTGTCGTAGAATCAGCAACCGTTCCTTGCTTGGACCTTTTCCAGCTCACTGCTCCTCCATTTAAGCAAAACACAAACCCTGATTGCGATCTGAAATCATCCTTGTCGGTTTGGAAGCTAGCATCGGTGTAACCATTTACGACCAGCTCTTCCTCACCACCAAATACAAGGAATGCATCATATTCTTGACTGCTCTCCAGTGACCTTCACCTGGATCTGACTGATATCTGCTCGTAACACTTAGAGCATACGACACATCTGGTCGTGTACACAGCATGGCATACATGATAGATCCGATAGCCGAAGCATATGGAATTCTACTCATTTTGTCTCGCTCATCAGTGGTTGTAGGACACCGAGTCTTGCTAAGATTAATACCATGTGACATGGGCAAGAAACCCCTTTTGGAATCTTGCAAGTTGAACCGTTTCAACACCTTGTCAATGTACATGTCTTGGCTTAATCCAATTAGCCTCTTAGATCTATCTCTATAGATCCTTATACCAAGAATATATGCTGCATCTCCTAAATCATTCATTGAAAAACTATTTCTTAATGAAGTCTTAACAGATTCAAGCAATGGAATATCATTTCCGACCAGTAGTATGTCATCTACATACAAGATCAGAAACACAAGCTTGCTCCCACTAACCTTCTTGTAAACACAAGGTTTTTCTTCATTCTTGATGAAGTCAAACCCTTTGACCACTTTATCAAAATGAATGTTCCAACTCCGAGATGCTTGCTTTAATCCATAGATGGACTTCTTAAGCTTGCATACCTTTCAAGCTTCCTTTGGATCGACAAAACCCTCAGGCTGTGTCATATACACATCCTCACTTAGGTTTCTATTTAGGAAAGCCGTTCTGACATCCATTTGCCATATCTCATAATCGAAATATGTAACAATAGCTAGAATGATCCGGATAGACTTAAGCATAGCGACAGGAGAGAAGGTTTCTGTTGGAAATATGCCCTAGAGGCAATCATAGAGATGATTATATTTCTTTATGTTCACAACATTTGATAATATGTTATCTTATTCCTTGAATGAATCATCAGTTATATAGAACAATGAGTATATGACTTGTTGGTGAAACTCTTTATCTTATATGATGTCGTTCTAAAAGTATCCCTGGTCGAATTTCACTGGTCGGAACACCATGTACATGTATTGATTGATGACCATGTTTCACCGGTCATGGATATAGAGATATCGAATCAATAATGTGGACACATGTTAGAGAACATAGTGTTGGATAAGACCCACCTTGAGACACTATTGAGATTGTTATGATTCTATGTGTCGTTAGTTGGTCTCAAGCAATGATGATGTATAATCCTTAGACCTGAGATCAACATGGTTTCCTACATGTGTAATAGCACCCTTAGGGGTTGCCAAACGCTACTCCGTAACTAGGTAGCTATAAAGGTATCTTTCGGGTATACTATGAAACATGTGGAGGAATGTGACTGGTCGGATATGGGATTTGCCCCTCCTAACATAACGGGAGAGATGTCTCTGGGCCCCTCATTGTGGTCGAATAAAGAAAGTGCATGGCCATGCCACAAGTGGTCGAAGTGTCGACCACATGAAGTTATTCGACACTTGATCGAGAAAGTATTGAACAGTCCATGGTTGACACCACATCTCACCTGGAGTTCAACCAGATGTCGTGAGGCAAAGGGAGAATACACAAGCAGGTCGTTCAGTTCCCGTAGTCGTAGACTGGTCGAAGTCGTATGGAGATACGAACTAGTCCTAGACTACTCGAACATTATCACCAACTAGTCGTAATTAGATACTAACTGGTCGTAAGGAGTTACGAACTAGTTGTAACTAATTATGGACTGGTCGTGACTAAGTACGAGCTGGTCGTAAGTAATAAGGACCTGGTCGTAGATCATATTGCATTAAGGTTTGTCCGATTTATATTACGTGTGTGTTCGGAATCGTTATGTGCTGCTAGGTACCGTGACGACTCGTGATCGGAAAGAGTTTCGAGTCACAACCGATTACACACGAACCTATAGGGTCACACACTTAAAGGGCAAGGATTTGATTTGGATGGGGATCCGAATTCTTATAGGCCACGAGTTCCTATTGGGCCTCCTGTTCGGGACCCATTATGGATGCCTATATATAGAGGAGTGGTGGCATGGGGTGATGGCACTACGGCGGCCCGATCTTCCGATAGGTTCAATTGATTTCGTCGTGAGGACGTTGACGCTTTGAGGCTTTCGACCAGCAGATCGTCACCTCGCTATTCGCTACACCCGCACGACTGTCGTTATCAACCACGCTCGCACGCGATCGACCTTACCACGAGGGTTATTGTTCCTGCAAGCAATCGAAGCAAATCACAAGAACAAGGAAGATGCAATCTGAATTGTATTGCGATTATGCATGAAGTTCACAATGTGTGGTTCCTCAAACCGATAAACGGCAAAACTGCAAAGTGGCAGAATAATCTAAGAAAAACCCAAAGAACTAGAGGGGAGGCGGCCACTATTTATAGGAGGAAGAGGGAGGGGGCGGGGGTACTGTTCACGTATGAACAGTACCATAAAACCCTAGGTGGCCATATGGGCCAGGGAGGTGGCCGACCCAAAAACCCTAAGGTAGTGTTGATACAAGGCCCTTGGCCCAAAGTGAGATGGCGCAGCACCAGATATAAGTGATCTTCGACCAGGTAGTCGGATCTCCACACTCTACGACCACGAGCAGTCAAAGCAATTCTCGACCACTGTCGGGCGTTCGTAACCTTCCCTACGACCACTCGCCAGCAACAGAACCTCCTTCGACCACGCGGTGAAGTCTTCCCACGACCAATCCACGTGTGGTTGTAAACCTTCTCGATCAATATGTGGTGGAAGTAGAGCAGACTGATTGGAGGTGGAGTTGTGGTCATATCCGAAGGGTTGATGTCCTCATCATGGGGTATGATCGATCAATCTCTCTGGAAGAAATCCCGAAACCCTAATAGCCACGCTCTCATCAACCACGCCGCCGGCGCTAGCACTCCTACGCGTGGTGTCCCTGCCCCGTACGTGTGGATACTTTGGAGGTGTTGTTGCTGCGAAGCATCAGCACTAGGACGATCCGCGACTCGCGACGTTCATTGGAGTAGGAGGAGAAGGCGCGCGGTAAGTACGACTATGACTGCTTCAACTCGCTACATCGGCTCTACTTCCGCTACGAGTCAGCGCGTCTAGTGGTAATCTCGTGATCTATCACTTGCGGTGGTTCCTTGGTTGCGCGGTAACAAATTTTGTTTGTGCTATCGTAGCCTTGCCGCGATCCTTCAGTTTCATCATAATCAACACCTTGAATTTGTTTGAAACCCTTCGCAACTAGTCGTGCCTTATGAATGTGAACATTTCTATCCATATCTATCTTTTTCTTAAAAATCCACTTGCACTCAATGGTTTTAACACCATCAGGTGTATCAACCAAGTTCCAAACTTGATTGTCATGCATGGACTTTATTTTGGATCTCATGGCCTCATGCCATGACTTAGAGTCTGGGTGTAATACTCCGAAAGTGTTACAACATCTAGTCGGGAAAGTTTAATCGATCGGGAGAGAATCAAATGGAGTTTCGGGAAGGACCTTATAGAAGTTACTCAATTAAACAGCTTGAGAGGGGGGATTATGCAACTATCACCTCAACCTGGGCCTGGGCTTGGCCCATAGGGGCCCAAGTGTGGCCGGCCAAGGGGGGAGAACACCCCTTTTCTCCCCCCAAACCCTAGCCGCACCCTCCCCTCCCCTTCCCTCCCACTCCCCACCTCTCCCCCTATTGTGGCCGCCACCTCCCTCACCCCCTCCCCTCCTCCAACCTGCACCCCAAACCCCCTCCTCCCTGGCTTCCCCCCTCCCTTGCGCCCTCCCAAGCTTCCCCCCCAAGAATCCCCCATTGCAGCCGGCCAAGGAGGAAGGAAGAAGGGGAAGGAAGAAGGGAGAAGAGAAGGGAGAAGAAGAGGAAGTGGGATCGCCATCCGGAATCGTGATCTTCAGCTTCTCCAAGGGTAACTAGCATCGTTTGTTGATGTGCGATTAGTCGTAGAAGAGTAATCGGGTAGTTTTTGGCTAGGTTGCAATCTGCCGCTGTTTTTGCAGATTTCGTCCAGTAGCTTTCGGGGGCAATTTGAGGTGGTTAGAGGCCGAATTAGGGGTTTTGGTCTCCTAGAGAGTTGTAGGTTATGTTCGTAGCTTTCAGTGGCCACCAAGATCACCTAAATCCGATTAATGGTCAGGAAGTTATGAATGTATTAGTATCGCTGCTCTGTTAATCTGTCAGTTTTGGGCAGTCTGTAGAAAACTGGTTATCACTGCTAGTTAAAGGGAAAATCAGGGAATCTCAATATAACGAAAAATGTAGGTAATTTTCATACCTTTTCAGAGAGTTAAAGAACGCGATATTTGGACTTCTGTAGGAAAAGTTATGGAGGTTTTCGCGCTCTGTCCAGAGAGCCCGATGTGAGAATTGTTGTTCTGTAGTTTGGGTTGGTAGAGGCAGTAGAGGGCAGAATCTGAAGGGCTCCCCAACTAAGTTTATTTAGGTAATTTAATTACCTTTTCAGAAAGTCCGAGAACATCCTATTTGGACACCTGAGCAGAAAGTTATGTAATTTAGAAGTTGACAGTCTGCGGTGAACTCAAACTGATCACTAGAATTTAAAGGATTGAAAACGTTTGGGGGTTTGGCGAGTTCTTTGGTGTTGTTATTTATGCTTTCGGTCCAGTATGTTGGTCTTAGAGTGGGTTAACTTTATGTCCAGGTGGGAGCGTGATTCCAGGGGCAGCAACCGTTTCGCGTCCTCAGTTCTCGCGCGGTTGTGGCAAGTATTCGGGCTATTGCACATTAATGTTTGCATGATGAAATTGTGATGTGTTTTGTTGGTATTAGCCATGCACACCTGTTAATGATATGAGTTAAAGATTGTGATGTGTTTTGTTGGTATTAGCCTTGCATACCTGATGATGAGACGAATTACCGTTTATCTTGATGACTGCTAATTACGGTTAAAGAATGCTTTCGCATGTTGTTAATGTTATAAGTTTATGTGAGCACGTTGTATTCTTACATGTGAAAGATGTTGTCATGATGCATATGCATGTCTTGAGCATGTTGAGTCTTGGCTATGTGGTAGCCAAGTCTTTTGTTACAGTTGAGGTCCCCGTCATGCAATGACGGGCTTAAGGTCCCCATCATTAAGAGGATGGGCAAAGGTCCCTATACAAGTGGTGTATAGGCTCTTGGTCCCTGTGCCAGAGGGCACAGGCAAGGGTATTCATTGACGGATGAATACCCCGCATTACCGGTAAAATGCGAAAAGAGATAAAGATCAAAGGAAGCATTGCATTGTTCGCATTACTTAAGTTATTGGCTATGTTTTAGTATCATGTTATTGTGGATTATCGATGCTATGTTTGAGTTATTATTTACGGCCTTGTTGATACTTGCTGAGTCTTTGGACTCACTCTTGCTTTAATCTGTTTTAGGTACAAATGGCAGGAGCGACATGCATGGGTGGGAGTAGGTGTTGGATGCACTCACTACTTCATTAGCTTCACCTCAGAAATAAATTAAACTGTTGGAGTATTTGGTTAATTTGGTTGCGTGTCTGACTATTTGTAATAATGGGATATGCCAGTCCTGGTTATATTCATTTGACTATCATGCAATTTTGTTTGATCTGGATTATGAAGTTGTTATTGAATAATGCCTTGCATTATTGTCGAAACTGTAGTAGAGCTGATTAAACAAAGGAGACTCAGCCGAAATTTAATAAAATGTGCTAGAATAGTTTAATTCCAGTAGCATTCCAGGCTCATTGAGAGTTGGGGTGTTACACTGGGTCTACCATCGCTTCCGAATAAGTATTAGGCTCATAATTATTCAATAATAAAACATCATGCCCGTACCTTATAGGCAATTGACGTGGCCTTTTAGATCTACGTGGGGCTGATGCTTCATCTACAGGTTCAACAATATTTTGTTCATCTTGTAGAGGCTCAGTAGGAGTTGAAATATTTTCGGATGTTTCCCGAATTTCTTCGAGTTGCACCTTACTCCCACTGACTCCTTTGGAAAGAAACTCTTTCTCTAAGAAGACACCATTACGGGCAACAAACACTTTGTTTTCATCCCGCTTATAAAAATAATATCCTTTAGTTTCCTTAGGATACCCCACGAAGAAGCACTTATCAGACTTGGGTGTGAGTTTATCAGACGTCAAACGTTTGACATATGCCTCACAACCCCATACCTCGAGAAAAGACAAGCCGGGACACTTCCCGGTCCATATCTCATATGGTGTCTTCTCTACTGTTTTTGATAGAACCCTATTTAATGTGAAAGCCGTTGTTTCTAGAGCGTATCCCCAGAACTGCAATGGAAGATCATATTGGCTCATCATTGACCGAACCATGTCCAACAGTGTTCGGTTCCGTCATTCAGACACCCCATTCCATTGAGGCGTTCTGGGCGGAGTGAGTTGTGGAACGATTCCACACTTCTTTAGATGATCACCAAACTCATGGCTCAAATATTCACCTCCACGATCTGATCGTAGACATTTGATTGTCTTGCCAAGTTGATTTTGTACCTCATTTTGAAATTCCTTGAACATTTCAAAGGATTCCGACTTATGTCTCATCAAGTAGACATAGCCATATCTGTTGAAATCATCAGTAAAAGTTATGAAGTACTGAAAACCACCTCTGGCTGACGTGCTCATAGGTCCACATACATCCGAATGTACAAGGGCTAACAAGTCACTCGCCCTTTCACCTCTGGTCGTGAAAGGTGCCTTTGTCATCTTGCCAAGTAAACAAGATTCACATGTTTCAAATGATTCAAAATCAAATGAGGTTAGAAGACCATCTTTATGGAGCTTCATCATGCGCTTCTGATTTATATGACCAAGTCGACAATTCCAGATAAAAGTGGAATTCATTTCATTGGGTCGAATCTCTTAGCATTAACGTTATAAATAGGCATATCCTCAAGATTCAAAATATACAATCCATTCACCAATGGAGCATGGCAATAAAGCATATCTTCAAAATAGATTGAACAACAATTGTTTTTTATTCTGAATTCATAACCCTCTGCTCCTAAGCATGAAGCAGAAATAATGTTTTTGCTTAAGGCTGGAACATAATAACAATTATTTAGTTCCATAACTAACTCACGAAGGTAAAGCTAATGGTAAAGTGCCAATACTAATGCAAAGAACTCTTGCTCCATTGCCTCACGCCAAGATCAACATCTCCTCTTGTCAAACTTCTACTCCTTATTAGTCCCTGCATCGAATTGCAAATATGAGCAACCGATCCGGTATCAAATACCCAAGAACTGGTCGGAGAAGTGGCAAGATTAATTTGTATAACATTTATACCTGAACTGGAAGTTATACTTCCTTTGTTCTTTTCTGCCAAGTACTTCTTGCAATTTCTCTTCCAATGCCCAATCTCATGACAATTGTAACATTCTGTGTCAGGCTTAGGACCCAGTTTAAGCTTCTTAAGCTTAGCCTTGAGACTCTCGATCTCATCTTTAGTCTTTCCTTTGTCTTTTCCCTTTCCCGACTTGCCCTTCTTCTTGAAGGCTGTAGTCTTTTGAACCATCATCACATGATTGGAACTTTTCTTGATGCTCTCCTCAGCACCCTTAAGCATACCATGTAACTTGGTCATTGATTTCTCCATGCCATTCATATGAAAATTCAGTATGACTGGCTCAAAGCTCGTAGGGAGCGATTGGAGAATCACAACAGTAGCCAACTCTTGACTAAGGGGAAAACCAAGCTTTTCCAAGCTCTCAATGAGACCAATCATTTTGATCACATGAGGACTGACCGGGTTACCTTCTGACAGCCTGCAAGAAAACAATGCCTTAGAGGTGTTGAACCTCTCGCCTTGCTTGATCTCGAAATATACCCTTGGACTCACAATCATATTGTAAGCATCCGTGGTCTCATATTGCTTCTGAAGCTCAGAGTTCATGGTTGCAAGCATTAGGCAGTGCACATCGACTGCGTCATTGCAATGCTTCTCATAAACATTCTTTTCAGTTCGAGTAGCATCAGCACTCGGTTCCTCAGGATAGGAATTCTCTAGAATATATTCCTTCTTTTCTTGTTTGAGAACAATTCTCAGATTACGAAACCAGTCAATAAAATTTGAACCTTTCAACTTTTCCTTATCAAGAATAGATAGCAAATTAAAGGTAGGTACAAAAGAAGTAGTAGGTGCCATGATCTACAACAGAAAATATATGCAAAGATTTAGCATTATGTTTATGATAGATCTTCTATTAATCACTCATGTCAGTGGTTATGTTCGACCAGTCTACGACCTGCTCGTATCACCATACGACATGTCTGGACCTGGTCGTATCACCATACGACCAGTGGTCGAACTTAACTTAACAATAGATACTCCCACTATAAACCATGTTTCCCTCAAACAACATATAGTGAGTCCAAGATCCGTAAGTCATTAAGTTCTAGTGAGCTTTGGCATCACTGCTAGAAACCTAGTGATTTAAGGTAGGCAACCTCTTACCAATCATATCGCATATGACTCTTGTTTGTTGGGTGGCATCTTTATGCCCCGGCAACCAACACCATGCCTCAAAGCCCAAAACTATTTTGATAGCCTTGTCAAGTCAAACCAACACTATGCATGTGGGTGTCCGACACCCACCCCATCTTATTAAGATAGTTAATGGCACCCTACTTTGGTAGACCTGCCAATTAACGATCAAAACCGTGATAGGTGCAGCAATTGGAAAGGCATCAATTTTACTTAATCTTTCTGAGGGATACTATTTTATCATGTCAAAACATCTAATGATAAAGCATGATTAAATAGCATGACAGGAATAAACACAAACATTCACAGATAAACAAATTGAACTGTGAGATAGTATGGCCCTCAACATGTCGATCTCCATCAGGATGCTTCCTGTTCTCCGACCACCATGCTAGAAGTCTTCGACCGCATTCATCTACTAAGCATTTACTCCTAAATGCTAGTAAAGAATTACATTGGATAATTTCAAGCATCACATGTCGGTACGCAGGCCGTTATACAATAATATGTAGCTCGATGGCTATCTCACAGCATGACACGCAAGCCATGAAAATCCATTCATGCATCACATACACAATGGGCCATACTATTCACATCAAACCCTGTAAAAACAAGTTATGCATAGAATCCAATTCTACCGGGCAACATCAACACATACTATCTATAACGCATGGTACGAAAACCCAGTACGGCGGTCCCGAGACATGAACACATACTATCTATAACGCACGGTATCAATTTTCCCGAGACATGAATCTCATTCACATATCCGAGCCTTGGAAATCATCGGATTAATCATATCAACCCTGTTCCGAACCAATCTGATCACTGCCTTGATACGACCACACACTGCGATGTACTCCGATGGCGGAACTCCGACCGGTAGGAGTATCATGCAAGATAGTCGAAAAACAAGTCGAGCGAATCATATGGTGCTCTTAAAATATGCCTCCTCGGAAAACCCATCTACTATCACCGAACAAAGATCAATCCTATCGACCAGTGCCTAGATCGTTTCATCCATATGAACCAATCTAGGTTATCAGACCAAACCAGTAATAGATCCAATCTACTACTGCAACATATCCATTATATGCGACCGATCTAGATCAAAAACTATGCAAGATGGCTCTGATACCACTGAAGGGATACGGGTAGGCTACGCTAGCAACAATTCAAAATTTCTACCACGTAAACCGAGATGCCAGCAAGATAGATGATCACGCATCATTACCACCGACGCGATGCGCCGGAAGTAGAGTCGGCGACCTAGTCCGACGATGAACGCGTCGATGTAGTGGTCGTAGATAATCGTCCAACGTCCTCGTAGTCGATCGTCTCCTCCAGCAACCTCCACAGTTCCTTGCGAAGATCGCGGATCATCCTCAGCGCAACAGCGACCGCAGTAGCGCCTCTACGGTATCCACATGTCCAGAGAAGGAACAACCGTACACCGGTGTGCTAGCACCAAGTCGCACGGGAAGGCTCTCTTAAGAAGATAGCGCCTAGGGTTTCGGTGGAAACCACTCACGTCCTCCCATTAGCCTCAAGCATCTCCTTATATATAGTGCCCCGTGTCGGATTCTATCTGAACACGTTTTACGAATCGTATTCGTACTGGTTTGTTCCATCCCCTTAAGTGTGTGACCCGTTAGGTTTATGTGTAATCGGTTGTGACTCGGAAATCCTTTCCGACCACGAGTCGTAGCGGTCCCTAGCAGGACATAACGATTCCCGAATACACACAAGTTATATCGGACGAACCTTAATGCAATATGATCTACGATTAGGTCCTCATCACTTACGACTAGGTCCTATCTTTATACGACCGATTCAAGACTCGGCCACGACCATTCGTAACTCTTACGACCAGTTTCACCACTCAGGATTTCATTCGATCGATCATGACTTGCTCGTATCACCATACGACTTGTCTGGATCTGATCGAACTAAACGACTTACTCTAGTATTTCCCTTTGCCTCACGATATCTGGTTTGAACTCCAGGTGAGATAATGTGTCATCCATGGACTGTTCAATATTTTCTCGATCGAGTCGTCAGATAACCTTACGTGGTCGAACACTTCGACCACTAGTGGCATGGCCATGCACTTTCTTTATCCGACTACTTCGAGGGGCCCAGAGACATCTCTCCCGTTATGTTAGGAGAGGCAAATCCCATATCCGACCAGTCACATCCCTCCGCATATTTCATACCATACCCAAAAGCTACCTTTATAACTACCTAGTTACGAGTTGCGTTTGGCAACTCCTAAGAGTACTATTACACATGTAGGGAACCATGCTGATCTCAGGTCTAAGGATTATACATCATCATTGCTTGAGAGCAACTAATGACACACATGATCATAACAATCTCAATAGTGTCTCAAGGTGGGTCAATCATGTTCTCTAACATGTGTTTACATTATTGATTCGATATCGCTATATCCATGACCGGTGAAACATGATCATCAATCAATACATGTACTGGTCGTATGGTCACTGGTGTTCCGATTAGTGACATTCGACCAGGGATACTTTTAGAACGACATCATACAAGTCGAAGAGTTTCACCAACAAGTTACATACTCGTTGATCTTCAGAACTAACGATTCATTCAAGGAACAAAATAACATTTATTCAAGAACTCATAAACATAGACGTGATACAATCATCTCCATGATTGCCTCTAGGGCATATCACCAACAACTTCGACCTAATGGATTGAATCCCTCTTTTATCTGGCATTGTCGTCTAGGTCATATAAATGAGAAGCGCATGATGAAGCTCCTTAAAGATGGTCTTCTAAACTCATTTGATTTTGAATCATTTGAAACATGTGAATCTTGTTTACTTGTCAAGATGACAAAAACACCTTTCACGACCAGAGGTGAGAGGGCGAGTAACCTGTTAGCCCTTGTACACCAGAAGCATGCCGTCCTATTGCAGGCCCTACAAGTACCTGAGTGGAAATGGAAAGAGATCAGCATGGACTTCATCACTCGTCTGCCCAAGACCAGGTCAGGATATGATTCGGTCTAGGTCATAGTTGATAGGTTGACTAAAACTGCCCATTTCACACCGTTAAAACCACCTACAAAGGTGACCAGCTAGCAGAGCTGTACATGTCTCGGATAGTCAGTTTGCATGGTATGCCCAAGCGAATTGTCTCAGATAGGGGTTCACAATTTACCTCCCATTTCTGGGACAGCCTCTATGAGGCCCTGGGCACCTATTTGGCCTTTAGCACGGCCTACCACCCTCAGACCGATGGTTAAACTGAAAGGGTGAACCAAGTCCTTTAGGACATGCTTAGAGCTTGTGCAATTGAGTTTACTGCTGATTGGAAGAAATGTCTGCCATATGCTAAGTTTGCCTACAATAATAGCTACCAGTCTAGCTTGAAGATGTCCCCTTTTGAAGCCCTTTATGGGAGGAAATGCCGAACACCTTTGTTGTGGTCAGAAACCGGGGAAGGATACCTTTTCGGGCCAAACTGTTTAAAAGAAGCTGAAGACAAGGTACGTCTTATTCGAGACTGACTTTTGGCAGCACAATCAAGACAGAAGAGCTACGCCGATTGTCATCGTAGAGAATTGGAGTTCAACATTAGAGACTTTGTCTACCCGAAGGTCTCTCCTCTCAGGGGAACCAGAAGATTCAAGGTCAAAGGGAAGTTGGCACCGAGATATATAGGGCCATACCAGATCATCGCCAAGATGGGAAAAAGTGGCATATCAACTGGAGCTGCCCGAACAGCTGTCTGACATACACAATGTGTTTCACGTGTCACAGCTCAGAAATGCCTCCGAGTGCCTAAAGAGCAAACTCGATTAGAGGATATTGAACTTGGCAAGGATTTAGCTTATATCGAATATCCAGTGGAGATCTTAGAGGTAGCAGAGAAGCAGACAAGAAACTGGGTCTATCGCATGTGTAAGGTCTGATGGAGCAACCACACAGAAGGTGAAGCCACTTGGGAACGTGAAGACCTGTTGAAAGCTGAATACCCCTAGCTGTTTGCTAACTGACAAGGACCTGATAAATCTCATTTGTCTTTAGATGGCTACAACTCGGGCCGGAGAAAGAGGAATTTTGGCGATCTCAAAGGTCTCTTGTGATCTTACGACCTCCCTGGGTCGTAAGACCTCCCACTACCTATTTTGGACATAAGACCTCCCATGACCAGTGTCTAGTCGTGAGACCTCCCACGACCAGCTCCTAGTCGTGAGCTCCCATACGACCAGTCCATTATCATTTGTGTCTATAGCTTTGTTGGTCAGGTCTTGGGAAAACAGTAACATTATTTGAATCTCGGGGTCGAGATTCTCTTAAGGGGGGTAGGGTTTGTAACAGCCCCAAAATACATAAAGGCAAAATGGAGGGATTTTTAAAAACCTTTTGTACAATGCCTATTGTTGTTCCGTTTGCTTGCCTCTTTGAGATCTGCTTGAGGATATTTTGCATCTCTTTTGCTCTCATGATTTTATCTACCACCCTATCATCTTGCCCCTACCCAATAGCCACCACAACAATAGCACGAATTACCCATTCGTACCACCCACATCAAGTTTTAATTAAAAGGTTGTAGTCTAGTTCTTGCGGGAAATGACCAAACGTGTCCATAACCTAGGACGAGGCTATTCGAATAGAACAAACCCTGTAGGGGTGTACCAATGTACCCAAACTTCAGTCCGCCTTTTTGCCAAGCTATTTAGCACACTTCCTTTGGTATGCCGGCACGGCTAAGTCCTACGAGATATTTCCAATGGATTGCATTAATTAAGAGTCGCATGTATGGGGGTTAACCCTTAGTGATCTGCCGACGGCAAAGATCACAAGAACCCATACGTTGAGTCGGAACACCGGTCCAGCTGAAGCAACTGTGGGTGTTCCTGGGTATGGGGAACCTAACCGGAACCCCATCCCTCTCATCCCAAAATGAACATTTTTCTCTAACAACTACCACCAGCGTGTAACACCCCAGCTCAGCATTGAGCCTGGAATGCTACCAAACTAACATTAAACAATTCTAAGCCAAAACATCCTACAAATTTTTGGCGAACCTCCTCAGTATTATTAACTACCGGAGGTTCCAATATTTGAATAAACGTATATAATTAATCCAACATTCAAGATAATCAATAGGCATTCAAAACATGAAAGCAACTAGCATATCCAGAGATATCCAAAAGACACTACCTATCATTATTACACTTAATCCAATGCATGAAGCATAATCATAAACAATCTCTAAGCAGGTTGCTCCTTTATTAAAGTATGAACTAAAAATTTATCAACTTTTAAGGTGGATGGTAGTGTGTGTGTCCAACTCAAGTCTACTCCCTCCCATGCATGCCATTCTTGCAAGTGGTATCTAAAAACACAACAAAAGCAAGGGTGAGTAAAAAGACTCAGCAAGTACCAATAATGAAACATTAATCTCACATTTACATCATCAACATTCCATTCCAAAGCTTTACACAAAAACATATCTCATGAGGGATGTATGCGAATATGCAATGCAACTTTTCTCTTTCACTCTTTGTTGCATTTCACCGGTAATGCGAGATATGCGACCGTCGCCGCATACCATGCCTGTGCTCGCAAGCACAGGGACCAATTGCCCAATACTCCGCAAGTAAAGGGGACCTCAAGCCCACACTCCACAAGTGTGGGGACCTCAAGCTCGTCATATACATGACGGGGATCTCAACAAATGCTTGGTCACCACGTGACCAAGTCTTTATTTTGTCAACATGATGCATATACACACATCATGAATCATCATAATCATACCTCCTCAGCAATATCACTTATGAATTTAACTCATTCATACTTCTATCATTCATATCATAAGCATTTACCATCTTTAATCAACATATCACACTATCAACTAAGCATAGCTAATATGTATCAAAACATAGCACTCACTGTCAAACAATTCATAATTACTCTATCAAACAGAGTACTTGCAACCACCAAGATAATTTGGTACTCATCACAATATCATCCATTCATGGCTATTATGACCCAAACACAAACAGTCACAACATACAAGCATAATAATACAATAACCCGGATACTTGCCTCAACCGTGCGAGAACGGTGGACGCGAAGTGGGCGCTGCCCCAGGATCTCGCTCCCACCTGAACATATAGATAACCCAATCTAAGACCAAAATACTGGACCAAAAGCATAAATAACAACACAATTGAACTCTCTAAACTTCCAAGCATTTTCCAATCTTCCAATTTCTAGCGATCGCTTTTGGTGTTCACTGCGGACAGTCAACTTCTAAAATACATAACTTTCTGCTCCGGAGACCAAATAGGATGTTCTTGGACTTTCTGGAAAGGTAATTAAATTACCTAAATAAACTTAGTTGGAGAGCCCTTTTGATTATGCCAACTATTGCCTCTACCAAGCCAACCTACAGAACAACAATTTTCACATCGGTTTCTCTGGACAGTACACTAAAACCACCATAACTTTTGCTACGAAGGTCCAAATCTTGCGTTATTTATCTATATGAAAAGGTATAGAAATTACCTACATTTTTCGTTATACTGAGATCCTCTGATTTCGTCTTTAAATAATAGATTAACTCAGTTTTCTACAGACTGTCAGAATGTTGACAGATTAACCAGACAGCGGCACTAAACAATTCATAACATTCTAACCGTTAATCGGATTTTGGCGTTCTTGGCGGCCACTGAAAGCTAAGAACATTATCTACATAACTCTAGGAAACCAAAACTCCTAATTCTGCCTCTAATCACCCGAAACTGACCGCGCAATAATCTGGACAGAACGCGATCTATTAAACCGACGCAAATCAATCTACCAAACGACATCAACCGCAACTATTACGCATCAAACAACGAAGAACACGCGACGTTACCCTTTGTAGAATCGCAGCAAGATGATGAACTCTCCCCACGGTTGATCTCCTCTCCTTTCTTCACTTGATCGGCAGCAGGAGCACCGACGGCGAGGAAGGGAGGCACCAATGGAGGGGGCACCACCACGAGGAGAGGTGTGCTACAGTAGCCATGCTACAAGGCGGCGGCACTGTAGCTACAGTGCATCTAGGGTTTTCCCCTTCCTTTTATTGGTGGTCGACCCTCATGGGACTCTCGGCCAAGGCCCAAGGCCCAAGTTGCCAAAAACCGCAGAAACCCCTTTTATGTCTAATTTCTTTGAACGCTTTCTTTCAGAGAATAAATTGGAGTATTACATGAAAACCCCTCTTTCTCTGTTCAATCGCTTTGCTAAAGAAATATTCCCCGATTTTAATTATTCTCTCCGATTTAATTATTCTCTCCGATTTAATTTTTGGGGTATTACATTCTACCCTCCTTAAGCAGAATTCGACCGAATTCTATTCAACCTCAACACAAAAAGAAACCATCGCTAAAAGATTTACTAACATTACTATGTACTGTAGTGAAAAACTTTGGATAAAGCTCGCGCATGCGAGACTCCAATTCCCAAGTCGCCTCCTCTCGGGCTAATGGGACAAAGGCACCTTGACACAAACCAACGACTTGTGCCTCAAAGACTCGCTCGACCTCTCTAACAACGCATGTGATACTACTCAAAGGTCGGCAGCCTCCGCGAAACTTCAAACTTGGACCTCTTTGGTACTCACTCAGCACTGGGACAAACAAGACGATGTGTACTTCGCGCTTGGACTCACTACGGTCCTAACGTTTTGCCAACTAGCGAAAACAACCCAATGTACCTTGGGGCAACCCCCCCTAGTGGTACCGAACCACGCAACATGTGCATAGAACACTGAACTTTTGTTCCACCTATTAAGCGGACTTTTTCACCCAAAGAAAGATCGCCTCCTTTAACGAGGACACACAATGAACTCGCTTTAAACACACTCTTACACCGACATAGCCCAATCAAAAATGAAGGACTATCATCGCAACCAAGTGTTACCAACTCAGTACTAAAAAGAGTCAAGTTCAGAATCGAAGATTTATCACGAAAATCTTTCCACCTTCAAATTAGAAAATTTGCAAATAAACACCACATCCGCCAAAGGAGAAATCACTCGAATAACCAAATCCAACATTTCTTTTATTCTTTCGGAACTGATAAGAACCACACATACCAACATAAAGCCAAGCTCAACTTTGCAAAAGACAAAGGTCAACAAGATAGAATTTAAACGAAAATCGGAAAACAATTCACTTCTTGAGGAAGCATCAATTTGCAGTTTCTCTTCTAGGACCAAAATTTCCTCAAGCTATGGAATCCCAATCATCGCACAACACACTAACTTGTTACTCTTAACTTGGCGATCTCAACACCAAGCCCAAATCAAACGCCTTGTCTACACCTTTGAAGAGGGACTCGATGATTTCACAAAACATTCTCTAACCGATTCCCTTTATTGATAGAATTCATTTGACGATGGCACTCGAAAGTATCCCCAAATTAGATCTCTCACACGATCATATCACCTCAACCCTTTTTAGGACAAACATTTCAGATTCCACATCACACACTCTCATGTATTACATCGAAGGGTGTTATCAACGATCATCCCATCGCTCGCAATCCACCCTTATTCTACTTCCTCTGCACATAATCTTTGGGCGACTCAAAGTTCTAGCATAACAATGCAAAGTCCACATTTAATCTCCAAGACTCTTGCAACTAACTTCTCATATAAAGGATAGGAAATCCTCAGTTAAATCCCTAAAAATCCATAATTCCCACATACTCACTTATTAATATCCTCATGAAAATATTTTCTTGACCCGGTTACCTTTACAAAGATTATAACTCTTAGAAGGTTACTCAATCAAAACCAAATCACTCTTGACATTACTCAACATTTTCTATTATCCCATTAATTGACATGACAATTGATTACTTTGTAATCCCACTCTCATTAAATCACGTCATCGAGAATAACCATTCACAACCTCGCAATACTACCAAATTACGATACTCTATAAAACTGATCAAGATTTTCATACTCTCAGTAATTCTAATGTCCCACCGAAGTGAACAAAAGATCTTGGATCACAATCACTATAGGTTCTACTAGCTTTAACAATGTAATCAGTTTAACCCCATAAGACAATCTTCCATTGAGATAGACTTCTCTCAAAGAACTATATTACGAAATTATTTCATCCTCCAATGCTCATCGAATAACTTACAACCCAAGTTTCACAACTACAATTATTGAACACCTCAAAAGACTCGGGTGAAACGAATAGGTTGATTCTTACTCAAAAGAAAGAGCGAATGGAATCAATTTTCATCAACTAGGAAAACATGTGCCACCCACGGTGAACACAAGACCAAGGAAAGCTGTCACTTAGGCCAAGTACTTGAAAAACATAAGGGAATGTCAACAATGAGGGCTCAAGCCCCACCAAAGCGAATACCGAACCACAAATGAGAAGAAGGTAATGCCCTTTGAAAATTGATAAACTCTTATGGAACAATCGCATAAGGTTTAAGCACTCTCAAATAAATCGCAAGATGCGAAACGAGACTTAAAGCTCAATTACTTATACTTGACTCATTCCTTTAACAAGGAAGGTTATTTTCGTGATTACTACATCACTTTGCCAGCTTAAACAAGATAAGCTCTTAAGACCAAATCGTAGGAACAACTTAAGAACCAATAAAATCTTTCAACATGTCACTTTGCTCAAAGCAACTCAATCACCACATAACTCAAGCGATCCAATTGATCACCATCGCAAAACTCGAAACACTTCTACAAAATCCAAGTTATGAAAGACGATCAAATTTCTTTATTTCTAAAAGAATCATCACCACACACAAGTCACAATCTCTTGCAGATAATCTTACTAACATCAAGAATAATATACTCTGAACATGAATATTTATCATCAACTATTCCATTAGAAAGCCCCCAAAGTTTCACCAATTTGTTCCATACTGCCTTTTCATCCCATCTTCAAAATGAGAGTATACCAAAATCATACAACATCACTACATCAACTTCTTAAGTTTAGAAGGGGTCTACTACCCAATTGAAAAGCTCCTACCAAAACCCTTTCACCAAGGACACAAGTTCATCCAATTATTTCACAATCATGTGGGCATAAGCCACCTATTATATCATATCAGTTCAACTTTTAGCGATGCTCATTATCAAACTTCAACACACAACAGTTATACGACAACCCTTGTTGTTATCAACTGGCTTCGTTATGAAATCTAGTTGCTACCTACTTTCCTTCCCAAATCACATGGATATTAACAAGCACATATTCAACTGTTCCTCCTCACATTGGATTTCGGCAAAAAATACACTAAAACTTCAAAAAAAATCGAAATCTTCTATCGATCAAGAGTCTCAACAACACTACAACCAAATTCATCACGTCATCCTACATAGAAGAACTACATAGAACTCCTCCCATAATTTCTAGATCCACCGATATTCAATCCGTTCAAGGGGTATTGTACATAATTCTAATAACTAATCATACTAGGGAATAATTCCCTCTAATTTTTCCTTTCCACACAATTAAATTAATTCATGGGAACCAAAGAACCCAACAAGTTTAACAACCTAAACAGTTTTAATGACCAGACTAGTTCATCAAGGTTCCATACTTCTTGATATCTCTCAATCACTACTCATATATACCGTTCATCAAGAACAAGAAAAAGACAACATCATCCTAATCAATTTCACTTCCAAGGTTACTAATTAATATTAATTATTCACCATACCAATGACTCAACTTGATATCCATACCATATCGAGTTATTTGATTACAATCTCTGATTTAACCATAACAAGGCATCAGAAAAGGATTTTAGCAATTTCCAACAGAAAATAGATGCATTAAACTTCATCACTCGGAATAATCCAAAAGAAATACATAGAGCCAAAGTTTTCTCATGTTAACAAACTTGCAACAGAAACTCTCATTACCCAAACTTTCAAACGAATACATGAGTCATTCTTTTTCAATGAGAAAGAAGAAACAACCATGGAATTATCAAGAATGCCAATTGAGGACGATCACAAGTAGTAAAGACACTCAACAAATAAAAACAATACTTGTTTCAGAGAACCATTAGAGACCATTGAAACATAACTATTACCATGAACCACGAACCCAGGAGAAAATCATCATCCACCACCGAACAAGAATTTGACAAGATTGAGGTCAAGAAGGAAAATAACTTTCTAAAGCAGCTCACGCTCAACTCCTACAACTATGGTATTCGGGGTAACTACTCTATTCGTCTACCACGAACGGTGGTATAACCCGACAAAGTCCAAGGCCACAATCACGGCCTCCACTTCTTATCCACTATCACCGACACGCATTAACAATATAATCAAATATGATTATACATGATCATCTCATGGTAATCATATAATAGATTCATAGTTATAGAATATCATAACATATCATTTCATAGATTAACAACAAGAAAGATAGCACAGAGGCAATTCAACAATTGCTCAACAAATGAAACATAGCAACAGATAATGCGAAGCAATGTAATTCCCAACCCCACCCACGTACAAGTGTGTCAATTTAATATTTTTTCCTATTAACCACGGACCTAAAGCCCGCTCGATACCAATCAGTAACACTCTTTTCAAAGATTGAGCACCGAATGCTACCAAACTAACATTAAACAATTCTAAGCCAAAACATCCTACAAATTTTTGGCGTAACCTCCATGTATTATTAACTACCAGGAGGTTCCAATATTTGAATAAAACGTATATAATTAATCCAACATTCAGATAATCAATAGGCATTCAAAACATGAAAGCAACTAGCATATCCAGAGATATCCAAAAGACACTACCTATCATTATTACACTTAATCCAATGCATGAAGCATAATCATAAACAATCTCTAAGCAGTTGCTCCTTTATTAAAGTATGAACTAAAAATTTATCAACTTTTAAGGTGGATGGTAGTGTGTGTGTCCAACTCAAGTCTACTCTCTCCCATGCATGCCATTCTTGCAAGTGGTACCTAAAAACACAACAAAAGCAAGGGTGAGTCCAAAGACTCAGCAAGTACCAATAATGAAACATTAATCTCACATTTACATCATCAACATTCTATTCCAAAGCTTTACACAAAACATATCTCATGAGGATGTATGCGAATATGCAATGCAACTTTTCTCTTTCACTCTTTGTTGCATTTCACCGTGTCGCGAGATATGCGACCGTCGCCGCATACCATGCCCGTGCTCGCAAGCACAGGACCAATTGCCCAATACTCCGCAAGTAAAGGGGACCTCAAGCCCACACTCCACAAGTGTGGGGACCTCAAGCCCGCCATATACATGACGGGATTCAACAAATGCTTGGTCACCACGTGACCAAGTCTTTATTTTGTCAACATGATGCATATACACACATCATGAATCATCATAATCATACCTCCTCAAGCAATATCACTTATGAATTTAACTCATTCATACTTCTATCATTCATATCATAAGCATTTACCATCTTTAATCAACATGTCACACTATCAACTAAGCATAGCTAATATGTGTCAAAACATAGCACTCATCATCAAACAATTCATAATTACTCTATCAAACAGAGTACTTGCAACCACCAAGATAATTTGGTACTCATCACAATATCATCCATTCATGGCTATTATGACCCAAACACAAACAATCACAAGATACAAGCATAATAATACAATAACCTTGGATACTTGCCTCAACCAGTGCGAGAACGGTGGACTGAAGTGGGCGCTGCCCTGGATCTCGCCCCACCTGAACATAGAGATAACCCAATCTAAGACCAACATACTGGACCAAAAGCATAAATAACAACACAATTGAACTCTCTAAACTTCCAAGCATTTTCCAATCTTCCAATTTCTAGCGATCGCTTTTGGTGTTCACTGCGGACAGTCAACTTCTAAAATACATAACTTTCTGCTCCGGAGTCCAAATAGGATGTTCTTGGACTTTCTAGAAAGGTAATTAAATTACCTAAATAAACTTAGTTGGAGAGCCCTTTTGATTATGCCAACTATTGCCTCTACCAAGCCAACCTACAGAACAACAATTTTCACATCGGTTTCTCTGGACAGTACACTAAAACCACCATAACTTTTTCTACGAAGGTCCAAATCTTGCGTTCTTTATCTCTATGAAAAGGTATAGAAATTACCTACATTTTTCGTTATACTGAGATCCTCTGATTTCGTCTTTAAATAATAGATTAACTCAGTTTTCTACAGACTGTCAGAATGTTGACAGATTAACCAGACAGCGGCACTAAACAATTCATAACATTCTAACCGTTAATCGGATTTTGGCGTTCTTGGCGGCCACTGAAAGCTAAGAACATTATCTACATAACTCTAGGAAACCAAAACTCCTAATTCTGCCTCTAAACACCCGAAACTGACCGCGCAATAATCTGGACAGAACGCGATCTATTAAACCGACGCAAATCAATCTACCAAACGACATCAACCCAACTATTACGCATCAAACAACGAAGAACACGCGACGTTACCCTTGTAGAATCGCAGCAAGATGATGAACTCTCCCCACGGTTGATCTCTCTCCTTTCTTCACTTGATCGGCGCGAGGAGCACCGACGGCGAGGAAGGGAGGCACCAATGGAGGGGGCACCACCACGGAGGAGAGGTGTGCTACAGTAGCCATGCTAGAGTGTGGTGGCACTGTAGCTACAGTGCATCTAGGGTTTTCCCCCTTCCTTTTATTGGTGGCCGACCCTCATGGGCCTCCCGGCCAAGGCCCAAGGCTCTGTTGCCGAAAAACCGCAGAAACCCCCCTTTTTATGTCTAATTTCTCTTTTGAACGCTTTCTTTCGTAGAATAAATTGGAGTATTACATGAAAACCCCTCTTTCTCCTGTTCAATCGCTTTGCTAAAAGAAATATTCCCCCGATTTTAATTATTCTCTCCCGATTTAATTATTCTCTCCCGATTTAATTTTTGGGGTATTACACAGCGACTCATTAATTAACACCTCCCAAAGTACTAAGTCAAGAGAGGTCCCATATCCCTCTAGTGTGGTTAGCACGCAAAATTGCTTGGAGTCATCAAGTAACTCGGTCCTTGATGACTCGGGCACCATTCCAGTCACACCATAAGATCACACCATCATACCAATGTGCCCAAGTCTAAAATATTTTATTTTCAGTTTTGGTTTTCACAAATAAACGAAGCACAAGGTACTGAACATAAGTAATGACAAGTTTTTGTGTGATCAAGGTCATCGACTAAGTCGATAACCGCCCAATTCTACCGGTAATTAAGCATTGCTAAGCATCATATCATAAAGACATAAAAGAGCATAAATCATTCACCGGGCTCTAATTCACCAGTGAGAATATTAACTTAGGTTTGTGGCAGGGGTGAACAATTTCAGGGAAACTATGCAATAGGCTTAGCTACCTCTAATCGACAAAAATTAACTTTGACACAAAGAAGCATGCATACTTATTTTTTGCAAACAAGATATTAGACTTTAAAAGTAATAGGAGCAATATGATCAAATGATGCTACATCTGCTTGCCTTGTTGGAGATCACTTGTTTGTTGTAGAGGGTCACTCTCGAAGTCCACACAATCGTCGAAACCTTAGGGTTGAAGGAGTTCAGGGGTGACCGGAGTAGCTCCGGCGACGAAGGAGCTGGCCAGTACTGAAGAAGAATGGGATGAAAATGGCTGAGGATGTCCTAGAACTCGAAATTAGGCAGCTCCACTGGAGCCCTGTCGTCACTGAGGAGCTCTAAGGCCTAACAATGGCGAAAAGGGGTTCTTGGGTGTTTGAGCTTAAGCAGCAGAGAGGAGAGCTAGGGTTGCAAGGTGTGTCTAAAAGAAGCTAAGGAGGAGCTCAAGGGTCCTTTATAACCGGAGGGCAAGGAGTGGAGCAAGGTTAAGTTCCTCAGGTGCACCGAGTCAAGGCCCCTGCCATGGGCGCACTTGAAGTGATGGGAGCAGGTAGAAGTGGACTTTGGGGGCAAAGGTTCTGACTCGCATTTAAGGTTGGCAGTAAAGAGCCGTTGAAGGAATCCATTGAGATGATAAGGCACTACAAGCCTTACTGCAATGGCTCTGGCACACACACACGCGCGCGAGGGCGATGATGACCAGGCTTGGGAAGGTCCCACCAGTCAGTGAAAGAAACCAAGTGGTCCGGTCAAAAGAACAGAACGGGTTAAGTCAAGTCAAGAGGTCGAGTTGGGGAGGTCTTGTCGGTAGGATTAGAAACGGAGGGCTGTGATTTAAAGTGACCTTCAGAGGTCCTAACGTTCAAGGAGATCTGAGACACAGATCTACACACAAACGGCCCACGATCACCCAGGAGCTAACAGAGGTGATCGCCAAGGGTGGTCTGGAGGGTTGTCTTTGTGAAAGACCAACGGGGTGGTTTTTGCAAAAACACCGAAGGTGGTCTGAGAGGAGGTTTTTGAGGAGGTTTTTGGGGAGATCTTTGCAACCGGCCCAAGGTGGTCTTTGCAAAGGCACAGGGGGTGGTCCAAGGGGAGGTCCGAGAGGGTGGTCTTTGCAAAAAGACCCGAGGTGGTCGTGACCAAGGGAGGTCTGAACAAGAGAGAGGTCTGAACGAGAGGGAGGTCCGAGCGCTCCCGAAGATCACAGCGGTAGACAAGAGATCCAACAGCTGACATTGATCGCGCCTAAGGGACCGAGCCCGAGTGCGCTAGGAGGTCGAGTTCGACCAAGAACTCGAGTCTGACTCGAACCCAAACCAAGAGTTTGACTTAGGGTTCGATATCGGGCTGGAAACTTTGGGAAATTTTTAAATGGAGAAAACCAACTCCAAAAATTCCAAAATTTTTACAAGAGCTTGCTTACTTTAAGATTGACCTTGTGTAAAATTTCCAGAGGTTTTTATGCAAAACATTTTTCTCCAAAAATTCTGCAATATTTGTTCTAGGGTTTTGACCAAGGGTCAAAATGGTTTGTTTGCCCCTTAAAATATTCAAACAATTTCTAAAAATTGTGAAATTTTTCAGAGAAGTCACACAACATCCCTAGAACCAAGGAAAGCTATTTCTAGAGGATATCACAAGATTATCTAGGAAGTTTTCTAGGGTCAAGACTTGGTTAAAAAAGGCTTGTGATTTTGAAATCTCCATAACTCCTTTACAAGAATCACAGAAAAGTTAAAAAACTTCAAAATGCAAGAATTTTTTTTAATTTCTACTCATTTTCTTACATTTGAAATACAAGTCCAGATTTGGGATGGTACAACTCTGGCGTGTGTTGGCTCCGAGTCGCAGGAGGATGTGTGTGTGTGTGTTGTGGTAAAATGCGGATGGTGTTTATGTGTTGGGTGCACGGGAGTGGAATCCTTTCTAGGTTCTCCACACCGAGGGGTATTGTAGTTGTCTAGGTTGCTTTACCCTATATGGGTAGTTGACTTCCGGCTTTATAATGACTCCAATGCAACGTATGGGTTTCTATCCATACGGGCGACTCGTAGTTAATACACAATGTTGGAACTGTCTCATAGGACTTAGCTGTGCCGGCATACCTTGGGAAGTGTGCTGAATCTTGTGGCAAAAATACGGTCTGACATGTGGGTACATTGGTACACCCCTGCAGGGTATAATCTATTCAAATAGCCTCGTCCTAGGTTATGGACACGCTTGGTTATTTCCCACAAGAATTAGACTATAACCTTTTCACTAAAGCTTGAACTTGGGTGGTACGAATGGGGAATTCATGCTATGCTGTGGTGGCTATTGGGTTAGTCACTTCTAGGTTGTTATTTATGTTATTATTTGTTGTCTCGCTATTATTTCAACAATTAAAAAACATATTTGACAAATTTCCTTCAATCCATTACATTATTGCAAATGAAAATTGCTTTATGCGTCCAATGAACCTTATGACCATCACCTTTGTTTCAGTTTGCATGTAGCTATGTATAAACTTGTTACTCGTAAGTTTTGCGAGTACATTTTTGTACTTAGTTGCATTGCTTTAATGTTGTAGAGGAGGTTGACCCCCAAGGGGTTAGCTTTTGTGAGACGGACTACGTGTTGGACGACTAGCTTAGCGGCCCGGTCGGTTGCCGTGTGGGTGATTGGCAAACCGGTTGGCTTTTGTTATCGCCATCTTATGGTACTTTTGCTTTCGCTGTTATTTATGTTGTTGGAGTCATTTGGCTAGTCGGCCCCTTGTGTAATAACTCTATATTATGTATGTCTTTTGCTAGACTTGACACTGTAAGCTTGTATGGAAATGATGCATGATTTTGTAAAGGTGTATGTGTACTGCATTTCTGGGAAGTACGTGTCCACCGAGGCTTAGGATATTTGATTGGTAATACTAGAACCATTTAGAGGTTAAGTATTACGAGTTAAATAACCCAGGTCTTTACATAAGGCCAAGTCAATCTTGACATTAACTCAACATTTCTCACTATCCCATTAATTGCCATAACAATTAGATTACTTTGTAACTACACTCTCATTAAACTACATCATCATGAATCACCTACACAACCTCGAAATACTACCCAATTGCGATACTCTAAAAAAATTGATCAAGATTTCCATACTTTTGACAATCCCAACATTTCAACATGAACAAAGGTTCTGATAATACACTTTACCATATGTTCTACTAGTCGTAACACTAATCAGTTTTACTTCAACGACAAACATTCCATTTGAATCAAATTTTCTTCAAGAGTTATAGGTCAAAACCAATTCACCTTCTACTGCTCTTCAAATAGCTTAGTACCCAAAATCTCACCACTACATTTAGTTGACCACCACCAAACAGTTGCCAGTTTACGCTTTATAATACTTTGCAACACAAATATGTTGATCATTTCTCAAAAGGAAGAGGCAAACAAGGACAAGTTTCGACACATAGGAAAACGTTACTCCTCATAGTGAGCATGAGACCAAAAGAAATAATCCAATAGCGATGATCTTAGAAAACAAAAGATGAGATCACAGTTGAGGGCACGTGCCCATCAAAAAGGGAATATCAAATCTCAACCAATAAGAATAAGGCACTGCTAATGAAACTCGAGAACTCTTGTACGAAAAAAGTAGAAAGTTTAGGCATGCTTCAATTAAACCGCAAGTAATAGGACTTGACTCTAATCCTCAAATACTCTGTAATACCCCAAATGTATTCGAGAGAGAAGAAATAAATTAGAGACAAGGACCAATTAGAAAAGTGTTTTAACAGGAGATTAGAGGGATTTATGCATAATTTGACAACTTGGGCTATGGGCTTTCAGCCACAAAGATTTAGGCCCATGAGGGCTGGCTACTAATAAAGAGAGGAGGGAAACCTAGATGAGTTACTGTAGCACGATGTGCTACAGTACCGCCGCCGCTTCAGATACCATGAACAGTGCACGCCAATTGGAGGAAGAAGGCGATCACCCGGAGATCGATTGGCCAAGAAGAAGGAGATTGCGGAGGTGGCCAGCTGTTGGAGGAGGAAGAAGGTGAGGGAACAGGACCATCTTTGGGGAGAGTTCGCTAGTGGGTGCTCTTCGTGCCCGGCGATCGGTTCGTCAAGGGTAACCTCGTTTTCCCTCGTTTAGATGTGTTAGCGCTTAATTGTTCTTTGCGGTAATTCTGTCGTCTCAGGACAGATTGCATTAGAGGGACGTTTTGGTGTGGTTAAGTGCGGATTCAGTCTTGGTCATCTCCTAGAAAGTTGTAGAGGACGTCACTAGCTTTCAATGAAGTGCTAGATCGTATTTTTTGGACCTCTGTAGCAAACGTTATGAATTTATTAGTGCAACTGTTCTGCGAGTCTGTCAGTAGTTTGATAGGTTTTAGTAATCTGACTTGTTCGATCAGATAACGAGAGAATTAGAGGATCTCAGTATAACGAAAGTTGTAGATAATTGTCGTAGCTTTCAGGGAAGCACAAGAACGCGAAATTTGGACAAACGATCTGAAAGTTATGATCAATTTAGTGTACTGTCCAGAGAACCTGACGTGAAAACGATGTTCTGTTATTTCGCATGTTAGGGATAGTAGATGGCCGAAACAGGAAGGCCCACCAACTAGGTTTAGTTGGGAATTTGATAACCTTTCAATGAAGTCCAAGAACACCTAATTTGGAGCCCTGTACGAAAAGATATGAATTTTATAACATGACTGTCCACAGAGGGGACAAGCGACATCTAGAAACTGGGGTTGGGTTCGCGCTAAAGGAACTTTTGTGAGTTCGTGTTTACTTTTATGGTTTGAGTGGTCCTTTATTGCTGTCTTAGCATTTCTTAATTGAATGTTTAGGTGGGTGACTGGTTCCGAGGCGGCACCTCTTCACGTCCTTCGCTCACGCACGGTTGAGGCAAGTGCATCGTTGGTACTTTGTTTGTGATTGCTTGGGCATGAGTATGTGTTTGAAGCATGTTTGTGTCGTAGGGTTGTTGACAAGTATGCTTTATTCATGGATGTTGTTTATTGCCTTTGTTTCTATGATGATGAAAAGAGATGGTGCATATGCATAGGGATATCATGTTGAGGCTCTGGTCTTGTGATGACCAAGCATGCACATCTTTGAGGTCCCCGTCATGAATGTGACGGCTTGAGGTCCCCACACTTGTGGAGTGTGGGTTGAGGTCCCAATACTTGCGGAGTATTGGGCAATTGGTCCCTGCGTGCGTGCGCACATGCATGGGTATGCAGCGACGGTTGCATACTTTGCATTACCGTAAAATGCAAAAGAGATAAAGAAAAGGAATCCTTGAGCATTGCATACGCATGTGAATGATTTAATGATGTTCTCCTGAATGTGGATGCGGATGTTATGATTTGACTTATGTGCCTTTTTTATTTATGTACTTGCTGAGTCCGTGGACTCACTCTTGCTTTCTTTGTTGTTTTAGGTACCCAATTCAAGCAGCATGCATGGGAGGGAGTAGCATTATGTTTACACGCACACGCCATGTGCTTTAATTCTCGCACCATGCCTTAATAAATAAGCTATTGTTCAAGGATTTGTCATGATTATACTTCGCATTGGATTAATTGTAATAATGATGATTAGCTTAGTTGGATGCTTGAGGACTTGTTCATTGATTAGCAAATTCGAGAACTTATTGATGATCTTGAATATTGCAATGTTTCGTTATAGTTCTCTTTTAATCGTTGAAACCCATGTGAAGTGAGAAATACAAAGGAGATTGCGAATTTTAGTAAATTGTCTAGCTTAGATTTGTGTAAGGTTACCTTAGTAGCATTCCAGGCTCATTGTTGAGTTAGGGTGTTACATACTCCTACTAGACTCTTTCCTTTAACACAGAAAACAATTCATTAGCTACAACAACACTTTGCTAGCTCGAATAAGATAAGTTCTTAAGACCAAGCCACATGAATCACTTAAGAACCAATAAAATCTTCCGACACGTCATTTTGCTCGGAACAGTTTCAACTACCACAAAAATCATGAGGTCCAAATGATCACAACCGCAAAACTCAAAATATTTTCATTTATGGGATATCATGAAAGTCAATCAAATTATTCTCCTCTTAAAGGAATCAACATCACTCTCACAACCATACACTGTTAACCTTTCTAACATCATATAATGCACTGCTGGCAAGAACCAACATACCTTACTATCCCATCAACCTTTCTAATGAAACACAATAACTTATTTCATATTTTTTCCTATAAGGTTGCAATACTCAACTTGGTTAAGAGAATAACTAATGCACAACCCACACTATCGAAGTAAACCATCTTTTAACAAGGGCATGCTGCCCCAGGTCATCCTCACAAAACACACATATAGATCACCTTTAAATTCTAACCATTCACCTATTAGCAATGCTAAACATCAATTTAGTGCACACTAATTCTAATCTAGCGGTTATCATAGACATTTGACGATTATTCAGTCATGAAAGAATTTATAGTCCTTTCTCTATTTGTATTCCCACTAGCAAATATAAGATCATCAAGTAGCCAGTTAAATGAAATTTTTAGATTATTATCCACTAAGACAATAGTCAAATACATTCTTATCTCTCCCTTCCTACATAGTTAAATTAATCCATTGAGATCAAGTAATCCAACAAGTTTAGCAACTAAATAATTTTAATGATCAATATTCTCATCAAAGACATACTATTATCCTACCACTCCACCATCATGTAAACATAGATCACCAATTACATCCCATCAGTTCATCTCTTAGTGATGCTCAACACCATACTTTGATACATAATAATTGTACCTAGCAATTACATAATATCAGTACATATCTATAAAAGATAACTCCAAGATTAATATCCACTAAGACAATAATCTAACACCTTCTGGATATAACCATCCCAAAGGGTTAGATTTATCTGTTGAGACACGCAAATCTAATTTACCCAAGAAGCTTACCAAATTTATCAACCAAAGTGATCGAACTAGTTCATCAATGTTCCACACCTCTTAATAACTCTTTCTATTCCAATTAGGAACAGATTTACTCTTAATCTCAACTCATCATGCAATCATTACAAGGTAGCCATAAGTTATCCACCCATGCTACCAAGGACATTTGTTAAAATTAATTATGCATCATGCTACCGACCTAACTTGACATCTCGTACATTATCATTTAATTAAAATCTCTTAGTCAAATATGACAAGCCATCACTAAAAGGTTTTAACACCTCCTTTCAGAAAAGAGAGGCACTAAACTTCATTACTTGAAATAATCTAAAAGAAATACATAAAGCCATAGTCCTCACTTTTTAACGAACTTGCAACAGAAAATTTTCTTTGTCCAAAATATCAAACGAATAAACGTGTCATGTTTTCCAATAAGAAAAATGGAACAACCATGGAGATATCAATCTAGTCAATGAACAATGTTTATAAGTAGCAAAAGCAACTCAACAGTTGGAAGAGCCAATAAATTACTCCATAACACAAATGGAGACCAAGTGAAATCCCAACAACTGCCTTGTAACCAATATCCCAAGAAAATTCATCATCCGCAACTATACCTAGAATTGGCCTAAATCAAACTCAAGAAGAGAACAACTTTTCTAAAAGAATTCATCCTCAACACCTGTATCTAAGGTACTCGGAGTAACCACTTTACTAATCTCGTACCACGTACGGTGGTGTAACTTGACAAACCCCTGGGCTACAACCATGACCTCAACCTCTCAACAGCAACTATCACTACACCATGAACACCCCTTGTGCAACGCATGTATGCGTTGCTATATGTCCAAATATCCGTTTTTATGATCTATACCAACGCATTTCGTATGCGTTGTCATTGAGGCCGTTGCAAAGGTCTATCACAATACATATAAAAACGTTGGTAACTAGTACAAAAAGCATTGCAAGATAGCAACTGATATATCTAGGCATGGCCATCACTTTTATGTGTTGCTATTTTGGATAGCAAATTATTTTTATTGTTTACGACCCATATTAGTATTCTAAAAGATTCATCATTTTAAAGTTTTGCAAAGTAATAATTAAGCTAGGCCCACAAGGCTAAACACATTTTTTTACAATAAATTATACTCGTATAAAGAAGGAAGTAAATAGATGTATTTACTAAGAGAACGATACATTGACGAACGTGACATGTACAAACTGGAGTACGTGATATGTAAAACTAGAGTACAAGAATTCTATGAATTATTATTAAATTATAATACATGATATCTAACATAATCTAGCTCTTTCGTCTTTGTTGTCCATCGTGTTCTACTGTCAATGTGAAGAACTATCAACTTGTCTTGTTCTGCTGTCAATGTAAAGAAATGTCAACTTGTCTTGTTGACCTGCATAAAAAATGACAACATATAAGTAAAACTTATATACTTTAACATCAAATGATTTAACAAAAGATATACCACAATAATTTTGCAATGTGTGATACATGTCATAGCATGGATGTGCAAAGGCTTACCTAGCACTACATTGACATTACCAATGGCTTCATTTTTCAATCCGCTCGACACACCTCCATAAGTAACATTGTCTTTCAAGAAGTACGCTAAAAATGTTCAAGCACACAGCTTTCACTAAACAAATGATATATTGAGAGGCAAATGCACAGGTGACGAGAAGATCATTGTCAGGAAATGCACCATGTTGCTGAAAATCTAACCTGAGTATACACAAATGCATGATAAATTGATGAACTTCATGACACAATTTGAACTGCAGGTAGATTGGAGTGAAAAAAATTAGTAAGCATAAGAAAGAGTTCCTAAAAGCTAAGAAGATGTTTTACTAAACTGAAATACATAGACTTGGGAAGCATAATTGATATTAGCAGTTCGTCTTAAATAACCAGACAAGCCTTGGCCCAATGGAAGCTGTAACATATATCATTAACATATATGAGCTTAACAACAGGATTCAGGTGTCAAACGAAAAGAAGAGGTGGATAAGTAAAATCTCACCGACATGTAACACATAGGGTGTGGCACAACCGAGTCTTCACCGAGCGAATTCACCATATATCTCCGTGATAGATCCTGTTTCTATTCCCCCTGTTGAAGGTAGGTCAAAACAGAATTGCTCAATGATCACAACTCACAATTACAATTCAGTAGAAAAAGAAAACCATAAAGCTACCCATTACCTCCAAGATCTTATCAAGCTCTCTTGATCCAGCTTTTAACTGAATAATCTCCACCTCTGCACGTGAAGTTGGCTAGCACTTGTAAATCCCAATGGAACTAGCTTCGATTGCAAAAGTTTTGTAGACAGTTAGGAATTTTACGATTGTGCAATACATTTTCCATACAATGAGCCGCATGATTACTTACTGCTACAATTATCTTGTCGACTTTGGCTTCACTAATTCCTTTGATTTGCAAAAGATCTTTCCTCGAGTGTAAGCCACAGACTCCATCGTGTAGAGACCAAAGATCTTTGAGCTTTTTCACATCAAGTGCGGCTATTCCAGATGCCTTGACCACAAATTACACAGAGAGTTAATGATAACAAGGGAATGGACTTGGATATCTGTTGTCAAGAAATGGGCACTGGTTAATCACTAACTACAGCTAAAAAGCTTTTTAGATGGCACTGAACATAGGAGCATCGAAAGCACCCAAGCTAACTTGCAAACACCATCTTAACAGCCTTGGCTAATTCACATAAGCAACTTCGATAAACAGAAATAGCACAAAATGTTATTTCTAGTACATGTTATCTGCTCTGCTTGAAGAAATCATACCATTAAGCAATGTAATGCATTTCAACCCCTTTTTTCACATAACAAATTCCTCATTTTGACATACTATCATTCTAGAAAAACTGGTGAGTCTGAAATATTATCGTCTTTGGTAAATTCACATCTGCAACATCAAAATAATTCGCAACAACTACTAGTAACAGCAATGTTCCCAAGAAACACTAGATAGAGACTTCATACTCCATTTTCAGAAGCAAGAACGCAAGAGTCCACCGGAGAGCCTATCCATGATGCCAAATCGAGAGAACACCATCTCAATTCTCAATTCAGCTTGAAATGTATAGTCCATGGTGCACTAAATTATATATTTTTAAACCGATACTATCGAGGTACTTTCACAAGCTGATTTTAAACTTCTTTACCATAGTTTTAGTTACATCGATGAGTAATTTCTCCATTTCTTAAAAAAGAAGAAGAGAAAGAGTAATTTCTCCATGATATCAGTTATGCTTCTAAACGTGAGATGGCCACATCTACCATCGAATTCGCTAAATCATGCTGAGAATCTAAATCAACGATCCATGTATATGAACTGAACATCAATAACAAATAGCTCGAAGGTGAGGCAACCTAAAGGAGGTTGCGTGTGTGAAGAAAAGAATCGGATCGGAGGAAAAGGGACGAGTTAGTTTGGTACCGAGGCGCGAAGAACTTGGCAGAGATGGCGGCGAGCGCAGCATTGATGCCTGCCGCGAGGGTCCAGCCGTAGCCGCATCCGCGTGCCATCAGAGCTCGAGCTCACCGAAGATCGACTCTTCTTGATGGGCGAACGTTGGAGAGCAGCGAGGGATCAAGGGCCAACCATAGAGGCATAGACAGACGAGAAGGCGCCAGCCGAGAGAATAACCGACGAGACATCATTCCCTCCCCGGTCGAAACCCTCTCGAGAAGCCCCCTCAATGCATCGCAGTCCGTGTCACCGCAGAGCGCATGGAACGACTCGAGAGCCTGCAAGTGGTCCGCGTCCGCCGACGGCGCCGCCTTCTCTACCTCCTTCACATCCACGCACTGCAATCCACAATTGGTAGTGAAATTGGGATCGGACGTGTGAATCGTGAACCAAACGTCGCAATGGTGAGGTCAGGAAATGCGCGTACCTCGTCGGGGAGATCAAAGGAGGTGAGACGGACGAGGGAGCCATCACGGGCGACTTTGTGAACAATGAAGTCGGAGTAGCGGTGCTTGAGGATGCTACCGAAAGCTGGGGACGGAGGAGGCAAAGTAGGAGATGCGGTGTGGAGGAGGATGGTGCGGCGCGGATGGGAGGGAGGGACGGGCGCAAAGGCGAGGGATGAGTGAGGCGGGTGAGGGGCAAGGGGGTCGCGGTTGGGGGCAAGGGGCAGGTAGCGGCGGGCGAGGGCGGCGTGGAGGCAGGTGAGTGGGTGATGGAGGCGGAGGATGCGGGTGAGGGGTGTAGCGCGGAGTTTCGAGGGCGGCTCGGAGGAGATGGGTGAGGGATGCGGGCGAGGACGAGGGCGGGTCGAAGACGGGCGAGGGTGTTGCGACGGTGGGCGAGGGCCATGTGGTGGAGACGAGTGGGGAGCGGCGCAGATTTTTGGGGGGAAGGGACGGGGCGGCGGATGTTTTTAGAAAGAAGGAAGGGGATTTTTTCAGAGGAAGATAAATGGAAGGGACTAAGGGAGGGGGGAAGTTAGGATAAGATTTGGATGTGGGAGATGATGAGCTGAGTTGGTCCTGTAATGCATGTGTTTTTCGTCGCGAGTTATGTGTTGTTGTTGTAACATCCCAAGTTTTGGCTTGCGTTTCAAATGTAAGAAAATGAGTAGAAATTAAAACTTTTCCTTACATCTTGCAATTCTTGTTTGTTCTAAAGAATTATTGCAAAAGAATTATGGAATTACAAGTCACCAGTCACTCTGATCGAAAACCTTGTCTTCCAAAAACCCTTGTCTAATCTAGTGATCATCCACTGGAAATAGTTTTCTTGGGTGACCCTCTGAAACTTTCACAATTTGTAGAAATTGTTTGAACATTTTAGAGGCAGGTCAAACCCTGGTCAAACTTGTGAAATAACCTTCTGGAATTTCTTGAGAAAATTCTGGTGCACCAAGGTCTCTGGAAATTTTATATGAGGTTAATCCTAAACTCAGGAAGCTCCAGTTAAAATTTCATAATTTTTGGAGTTGTATTGATACCTCATTTAAGCCTCCAAAGTTTCAGCCTCAAAATCAAAACCCTAATCGACTTGCACTGTTCCTCGGGCTGAAGTCAGACTCGAGCCCGTTCTCTTTCTCGGCCCGACCCAGCCAACTCGGTGCCGCCCTCTGCGACTTTCAACGCGTGTGCGTTGGGGGCTGTTGGATTTCAATCCAACGACCACGACCTCCCCTACCTCTTCCCACCTCCGAAGGTCCCCTGTTGATCCCGGCCGTTCACTTATAATCGTGAGGCCCACGACCTCCCGTGACATCCTCACCGCAAAGACCCCACCTCGGCTGATCCGGGACGTCCAGACCACCCCATGCAAATCGGGATCGTCCAGACCTCCCCTCGCTCGCTTTCTTCCTCACGACCTCCGGAGGTCTAGTCGTCATGATTTTCGCGCTTGCGCGCGTGTGCGGTGTCGAGCAGTTGGGAGCAGTGGTCTTTGTCACTTTTGGTCCTTCCCAACGTCTCTTTCGCCATGCATTAAATGTGTCCGAGCCTAGCCCTAAAAGAAGTCATCCCTACCTCCTCGCCTTGTCAAATCTAGCGAGTCCTTAGGCTTGGTTCTTGGTCACCTTAGACTTTCGCCACACCATTATTAGCCCCAGGCTATGAATAGCCTGAAACCTCCTTCTCAATTTCTTTCTCCGTTTTTGTTGTGCTTAAGCCCCTCGGTGTGAGTGGTCCTCAAACTCAAGCACCCAAGAACACCACCCTCTCTGCCACCATTGTCGGTTTGGAGCTCTTTGAAGGCCATTCGAGCTCTAGTGGTCCCATCAACATTCTTGCCCTCTTTGCTGTCATCTTGATCACCTCGAGCTTGCTCTAACTTATCTTGGTTCACCATTGCGTATGAACAAGTCGAGAGTTTGCTTTTCGGTCAGGAAGGCTTTCTTCTTCATCGCCGCGAATACTTCATCGCCAGATTTGACGACTCTCTCCAAGCTTCTCCGACCACCTTGGTCCCCTCTGCGCCTCAGTGCCCATTCCTAGCTTTGTTATGTCCTTCTAGAGCTTGTTTAGTTTCGTAGTTTTGCCGATTAGACTTTCTTCTCTCTCTCCGGCCGCGTGTTCCAAGCCGCCGCCGTCGAGCACGTCCTCTAGGTTCTTGAGGTTATTTGGAACTCCGTCATGCCTTGGTTCTCGCCGGTGAGCTCCGTGATCGCGGCGGTGAGCTTATTCGGATGCTCGGGCTTTGTCGTGTCATATTCGGACAGCTCCTGTAGCAATCATTAGCCATTATTCTTTGTCGAAGTAACTCCGGTGTGTCGCGGGCTAAGTCCCCGACAACCCTCCGGACCTCCTTGGCGATCCCGACTGCTAGAACCTCCTCCGCCTAGATCTAGACCCTTCGTGACCTCCTCGCCGATTAGCTCGCCCTCGGGACCTCCTCCCGCTTTAATCGTGGCCGTCTATGACCACCCAGGCTAGATCTGAGCCGTAGAGCCGTTTCCGACTAAATCGCTAGTCGTTGGACCTCTTGGTTTAATCCTAACCGTAAAAGACCTCCCCAAGTCTAGATCTGACCGTTGGAGCTGTTTCTGAAAAATCTTTAGTCCCCAGACATCCTCGGTTGCATCTCCACCGTTGAGGACCACCCTAGGACTAGATCTGGACCCTTAAATCCTTCCCGTACAACACTTTAGTGCCAGGACCTCCCCTAGAGTTGATCCTAACCGCCTAGGACCACCCCGGTTAAATCCTAGCCGTTTAGATCTTTCCCCGTGCGCAAAAGACCTCCCTTGGTCATTTTGCATAGACCACCCTCGGGGTCCTCTTTGTAAAAAGCCACCCCTGGTCTTTCACGAAGACAACCCCCGCTCAGGACCTCTGAGGCTCAATCCTAACCGTTTAGGACCTCCCTCATGAGATCTTGACCGTTAAGGACCTCCCTCGCTTGATCTTAGCCGTCCAGGACCTCCCCGGGTAGATCTCAACCGTTCAGGACCTCCTAAGGGAGATCTGAGCCGTTAAGATCTCGCATGTTCAATCGTTGACCTTTAGACCTCCCCTAGTGCTCGGGACCGCCAGATCCTGATCTGACGGTCACGACCTCCGTTAGGCGCCATGACCTCCTTGCGTGCGCTGTGCATGCACTGGTCGTGGCCGTTGGATCTAATCTCAACGGCCCAGACCTCCCCAGCGCGGGAAGAGGTCTTGTGTGCGTTGTGCTTCGAGGCCCGTAGCCGTCAGATCTTGATCTAACGGCCCACGACCTCTCCTTTTTCCTTCAGTTCCTTTGGACCTCCCGAGAGCTCAAACTTTCTAAGTCTTTTAATGTTTCAAATTTCAAAAGTGCATAACTTTGTCATTTTAGCTCCTTTTTGAATGATTCCAATTGCTTTAGCTCTGTTATAGAATGAACTTTAAATTGAGTATGATTTTAGGCACTGTTAGGTAGCAGAAAATGATATTAACTACATGTTCTTATTTAGTGAATATGGATGTCTAGAAATTCATTGAAAATTGTAAAATGCATAACTTATTCTCTGTAATTCCAAACTGAGCAAACTAAGTTTTGTTAAAACCCACTAGGAATGTACTATAATATAGAATAGGTCTTCATATGATCCTTGCCACTGAAATTAATAATCTACTAGTTTTAGAACTTAGAAAAATCATAACTAATTCATTTCAACTCCAAATTGTGCAAACTCAGTTTTGCTGTTGTTAGGATGACATTATCTACCCACCATAAAATTTTCAGATCACAAATCATTCTAGAAAATTTCGTCATGAACAGTAACCGAAATTAATTTAATTAGGATTTTTCAGGCTGAGAGAACTTAGTTTAGCCATAACGTTTTCATGATAAGTCCAAATGAAGTGATTCTTGTTTCTAAAATTGTCTAAAATCAACCCCTAGCTACTGTATAAATTTCATGGGATTTGGATGTCTTTTGCTGTGAGTTTTGTTTGGCGTTCTTCGTTCTTATCGATTCTTTTTCGCTCTTTCGGTAGGTTCCGACGATTGTGCTATCCTTGAGAGTGAATCCTCTGCAGCAAGAAAGTGATCTTTAGCAAGGCAAGCAGTTTAATCATGTTAATCCCAGTATTTTTAAGTATTTATGTTGTTTACAAATTCTATGTATGCATTGCTAGTTTGTGTTAAACTATTATCGATAGTTGGCCTAGTAGATGCATTTCCTTAGACAAATGATTATCCTTTACTACCATGAGCCTAGGTTATTGCTGTGATTGAGAGTTCGTTGGATGAACTCGTCACTTAGTAGTTGCATCATGCTAGCCATGCTTAGCTTCCGGTAGAAATGGCGGTTATCGACTTGTCGATAACCTTGATCACATAAAACTTATTATCACTTATGATTTCAGCCTTGTGCCTTGTTTACTTATGAAAACTAAAACTGAAAACAAAATGATTTAGACTTGGGCACAATGGTATGTTGGTGTGCTTTTGGGTGTGATCGAATGGTGCCCGAGTCAACAAGGACCGAACATCTTGTTACGCTAAACCAAGCATTTTGTGCGTGCTAACCACACTAGAGGGTATGGGACCTCTCTTGAATTAGTACTTTGGGAGGCATTAATTAATGAGTCATTGGTCAGTAGTTTATAGAGAAAAAGGATCACAAAGGCGTGGACCAGGGTGGTCCTTTCTAGGTCCTCCACCCCGACCGGGTCTTGCAAATGTCCGGCTAGCTTTACCTAAATGGCTAATGAGTCCCGGCTTTGCTTGACTCACCACAACGTGTGGTCCTAGTGGCCCATTTCGCCATTTGGTCACTAAGGGTTAACCCCATACGTGCGACTCTTAATTAACGCATTCCATTGGAAACGTCTCGTAGGACTTAGCCGTGCCGGCATACCAAAGGAAGTGTGCTTAATAGCTTGGCAAAAAGGCGGTCTGAAGTGTGGGTACATTGGTACACCCCTGCAGGGTTAAAACTATTCGAATAGCCTCGTCCTAGGTTATGGACACGCTTGGCAAGGTCTTTCAAGAGTTAGACTGCAACATTTTAATTAAAACTTGATGGGTGGTACGAATCTGGGATTCGTGCTATGTGTGGTGGCTATTGGTTTAGTCACCAATAGGTGGTTACTCTTGTACTTATTGTATCCCGTGTTATTTCATTCAATAAAAACTGATTGCAAACTTGCTTTTGAAACGTACTACATTATTGCAAATAAAGTTGGCTTTATGCAAAATGAGACATACAACCTCCACTTAATTAAGCTTGCATGTAGCATATTGATAGGTCTGCTATTCCACACATCAGTCTTGCGAGTATATTTTTGTACTCATTTGCTTTGCTTACTTGTTGCAGAGGGAGAAGTTGATCCCCAAGGGATCGACTTTTGTGAGAATTGCTGCGGTATGGACGACTAGCTTGGCGGCCCGGTCGGTTGCCTTGTGGGTTATGGCTAACTGGTCGGATTTTGTTTATAGCCATCTTATGGCACTTTTGCTTCCGCTGCTAATGTTACTTTGATGTTGTTTGGCCGGTCGGCCTTCTTGTGTAATAACTCTATTATGTAAGTCTTTTGTTAGGATTAATGTTATGTGATGTATGGAATTGATGCATGATTTTGTAACGGGGTGTGTATGCTGCATTTCTGGGAGGATGCTACTAAACATAGAGCCTAGGATGCTACTTAACAACCTTACATAACCATTTATCTTCAATGTAACACCCTGGCTATTCAGAAGCCAAAATGTTACCTAAAAAATCTAATATACAACTATAAAGCGAAAGTATTGAGACATTATCCCAAATTATGACATAAGGTGTTCAACTCTAATAGCACAAAAGCGGAAACATAGTATGAAACCATGTAAGCATACCAAAAAGGAATGGTCAAGTACCACCGGCAAAAATAAACATCCATAACCAATAGGGAGTTATCAACCGCATGCAACCTCATTTATTACAGTTCATCACTAAACGAATGAAAGAAATAACCAAGTTCTATTGTTGAAACTGGAATATGGTGATGTGTATGATTAGTGCATGTCTACTCCCTCCCAAAAGAGTCATCATTAACGGTCACCTAAAACAAAACAACAAAACAAGAGCGAGTCCGAGACTCAACAAGTACAACGAATAACAGAACATATAACAAATAAGAACAAGCCAATAGCATTGAAGAATAAGAACATGACACTGAAAGGTTATCTGAAAGAATGAAATGAAATGAATGGATGTAATGAAACGAATGGACAACACTCCTTCTTATACCGGTATAGCTAGTGACACAACCGTCGGTGTTCACTTAAGCCCGTATTTATCGAAATATGGGGATCCAAAATCCCGTATGAACAACGTTTCATACGGGTGTCCAAAACTGCCCACATTGGAATGGTGGGTCTCACATGCCTATATTGGAATTGATGGGACTTTAAACTCCACTCCTGTGGACGGAACATGAACATGGATGCATGAATGAACTTATGAATATTAACTAGCATTATCTCCAAACATGTGAATTTCACATAAGAATGGAACATAGACATTGAAGCTTCTCATGTATCAAATAAGAACACAATACCAATATCAAGCATCCAATATACACAAATCATACGAATGTCAATGTACTTGCCTTTAGCGTTGCGATGCGTTAGGAGGCAACGACGATTCCGCTAACCTCGGACCCTCGCCTCCTACACCATTAAATTACTCAATAAGAATCATGACATCATAACACTACTCGCAATGCTCCAAAACCCCAACGTTTAATTGTTTACTTTACTCAATTTGAAGTACATTCTAGCAGGAAGCCGTAACGGATAGCAATAATAAAAGTAACATAACTTTTGCTCTTAAAATCATAAAAAGGTACACTCAGGCTTGATTGAAAGGTAATTAAATTATCTACAATAACCTATTTAGTGGAAATCCCGAATTCTATATGTATCTAACTCCAAAAGGCCGATGAACACCTTTTGTCAGAACTATTGACAATTCTGGGCAGCAGCACGGTAAATGCCATAACTTCTAATTGGCTAAACCAAACTTAGCGTTATTTATCAATATCAAAAGCTAAGACCAAGGCCTACAATAACTTAGTTGGGTGAAAGCCCTGAGTTTTCCATTAACACAATCATATTTTAAAAGACAACTTGACAGTTCATTCTTGTCAGGATTCTGGACAACAGAGATGAAAACTGTCATAACGTTTGAACCGTACGTCGGAATTAAGCGATCTTTACTTCCACTGAAAGCTAAGAACGAACCCCACATAACTCTAGGAGATGGGATCCTCTGATTCGGTCTCTAAGATCGCGAAATTGGCCACGCAACAATCTGGGTAGAACTTACTTTCTAATGGCAGCAATTCAATCCAATCAATTCTAAGCAATTTCACATCTACTACTAATCAAACAACAAAGATCGACATCTGTTACCCTTGCAGCACCCAGGATGGAGATGGATGAACCTTGAAGAAGACGATCTTCCTCCTCCCCACCTTCTCCTTCCCTCCTTTAGCCGAACAGCTTGCTGCCCCCCTCCTCTTCTCCTCGCGTTGGCCGGCAGTGGGGAGCTCCGAAGGCGGGACGGGGAAGCACCACGGCAGGGTAGCACCAGAGGGCAAGGGCGGCAGCAATAGGGGGGAGATGGGGGCGGCACACCAAGGGGAAGGGGGCGGCTAGGGGGGAAAAGGGGGGAGGCAGCCGGCCTAGGGTTTAAAAGGGGGGGCGCATGGGCCTTGGGCCCATGGGGTTACATGGCCGGCCACAAGGCCATAATAGCCTGGGCCAGAGTCCCAACTTCCTAATTCCCCTAAAAACTAAAAATTACACTAGAAGACCTTTTCCCGATTAACATTCTCTCTACTCAGAAAACAGGGTATAACATTCTACCCCCCTTAACAGAATTCGATCTCGAATTCTAACCGCCGAAACAAACACAAGAACATGATTCAAACATACTCAATCACTAACTTCAATAAATAAATATATTCTTGATCAAGTTATCCTTACAGATAATCTAACTCCCATAGGGTTACACGATAATCTAACTCCCATATGGTTACACACTGAGGTCGAGTCATGCTTGACAATAACTCAACAATTCCTGCTATCCCATTAATTAACATGACTACTAGATTTCTTTACACTGCTACTCTCATTAAACTACACTATCATAATTCTTCTACACAATCTTACCTAGTAGCCAGTTGCGATATTCTAAAAAAACGGATCAAGGTTTCCATACTTGCTAATTCTAATGTTCTGTCAAAATGAACACAAGATCTTGGACCACATCTCGCTATAGACCCTACTAGTTGCGACAAAGAAATCTGCTAGCTCCAAAGTCAAACACTATATTTAAACAAATCCTCTCCAAGAATTATTCTAATATATCGTTTTATTACTCAATGCCTCTCAAACAACTTGACACCCAAGGGCTCTCAAAGTCATCTACTAGACCACCACTAACTAGTTGCCAAAACACAACTGAAAAGACTTTGCAACACAATTCGGTTAACCCTTTCTCAGAAGAAGAGGCAAATAGAATTAAATTTCAACACATCGGAAAACGTTACTACTTACAATAGTTACAAGATCAAGAGGAATAATCAAATAGTAATGATCTCGGAAAATAAAAGATGAGATCATAGATGAGGGCACAAGTCCCACAAGCAGAGAATAGCCAACCTCAAATGAGAATAGAACATTACTTTTGGAATTCAGGAAACTCTGATGGGCAAAACAGAAAGTTTAAGCAAAATTTGATAAACTGCAAGTTACAAAACTTGACTTCAATCTCAAATACCTCTACTTCACTCTTACCTTTAACCAAGGAAACAACTTTCGTTAGTTACAACATCACCATGCCAACCCCAACCAAAAAAAAGATTTGAAGATTACCACATATAAACTACTTAGAAACTAATAAAACCTCTCAACACGTTACGTTGCTCAAAACAATTTCAGCTACCACATCAACATGAGGTCTGAAAGATCACAATTGCAAAACTAGAAATATTTTTGCTTAATCAATATGAGGCGAGCTTTCGAATTCCTTTATACAAAACATTCAATATTATAATCATAATCCCTTACTGACAATCACACTAACAATGAAATAATACACTCCTAGCAAGAATCATCATAGCCTCTTATCCCATCATAAATCTCTCCAAAAGAAACACCAGCCACAAGGTCGAAACAAACTTCTTTTAACAAGATCATACTATCAAATAACAACTTTGCCATGCATGTTTTCATATATCACTTATTCATTCATCCATTCAACCATTAGTGCTGCTCAACACACACTTCAACTATCATTGACAATTGACAATTGTATTTATCACGTACGCAAATAGGGTCCTACTACTATTTACAGTCACATGTCTATTTACAAACACAGAGCCAACATTCCACTTTATGCTTAGAGTTTAATTAAATATTTAATAACATCATCTCCTTTAATCACCGGGTTTCACAAGGTACTACCTCAACATCCATCTAATCCGATATACACGTTTTAATCTAGCAATTATGTATGATCATCAAGTAGCCAGTTTATGAAAATTTCCAGATTAATATCCTCTAAGGCAACGTCAAACACATCCTTAACATAATCACCACTAATGGGTAGACAAATCCATTGAGATACTTTACTCCAAATTATCCAATAAATCTATCGAATTCCATCGTCTTAATGATCAGACCATATCATCGATACACCGCACCTCTTAGTAAGTCTTGGATTCCTAGTTTGAATGGTCATACCATTTAACAAGTTCATCATGTAACAACTCCTTGACAACATCAAATCTATCAACTTCACTTCCAACGATCTTGGTTAAGATCGATTTCGCACCACATTACAGATCCAACTTGATAACGTATACATTATCAATCTATCCTTTATGCTTAAAACCTCTCACAAAACACAACAAAACATCTCAAAAGAGTTTTAATACTTTCCGTCTCAAAGAAGAGGCACTAAACTTCGATATTCCAACTACTCCAAAAGAAGTGCGTAAAGTCGAAACGTACTTCAATGAAGTTTGTAAACGATACTTTCCATTATCTAAAACACCAAGCGAATAAATGGGTCAAATTTGCCAACAGGAAGGTAGAACTCTCATGACAAGGAACAACATTGCCAATGACGACGTTTACAAGTAGCAAGAATAGCTCAAGAGTAAAAAATAATTTTTGCTCTATAAAACAAATACAAACCAATTGAAACCCATCAACTGCATTGTAACCATTATCCAAAGAAGGTTCATCAACCGCAAGCGGCTCAACAGTTGGAAAAACAATGTTTGCATTAAGGGTCAAATTAAATAAATGGAAACTCATCAACTGGAATGAACTACTAATCCAAGAGAAATTCATCAAGCACAACTGAACAAGAGTTGACAAAATCAAATTCATGAAAGAGAACAACCTCTCCAAAGATACTCACTATTATCATACTGCGAACGGTGGTGTAGCCTAGTAAAGCCTAGGGCCACAACCACGACCTTAACCTCTCAACATGGGTTATCTCCACACATAATAACCATAGTATTATAATATAGTTATATCAAATCATCTCATAACCGGAATCATCAATAGAACATAACGGAAGCGTAAATGCAATGCAATAACCCAAACCCACCTACTGTGCTTAGTGTGTCAAGTTTAATAATTCAAATACCACGGACCTACAGCCCACTCTGATACCAACTATAACACCCTGGCTATTCAGAAGCCAAAATGTTACCTAAAGAATCTAATATACAACTATAAAGCGAAAGTATTGAGACATTATCCCAAATTATGACATAAGGTGTTCAACTCTAATAGCACAAAAGCATAAACATAGTCTGAAACCATGTAAGCATACCAAAAGGAATGGTCAAGTACCATCGGCAGAAATAAACATCCATCACTAATAGGGAGTTATCAACCGCATGCAACCTCATTTATTACAGTTCATCACTAAACGAATGAAAGAAATAACCAAGTTCTATTATTGAAACTGGAATATGGTGATATGTATGATTAGTGCATGTCTACTCCCTCCCAAAGAGTCATCATCAACGGTCACCTAAAACAAAACAACAAAACAAGAGTGAGTCCGAGACTCAGCAAGTACAGCGAATAACAGAACATATAACAAATAAGAACAAGCCAACAACATTGAAGAATAAGAACATGACACTAAAAGATTATCTGAAAGAATGAAATGAAATGAATGGATGTAATGAAACGAATTGACCGCACTCCTTCTTATACCGGTATAGATAGTGACAAAACCGTCGGTGTTCACTTAAGCCCGTATTTAACGAAATACGGGGATCCAAAATCCCGTATAAAGAACGTTTCATACGAGTGTCCAAAACTGCCCACATTGGAATGGTGGGTCTCACATACCCATACTGGAATTGATGAGACTTTAAACTCTACTCCTGTAGATATTCCACTCCTATGGACAGAACATGAACATGGATGCATGAATGAACTTATGAATATTAACTAGCATTATCTCCAAACACATGAATTTCACATAAGAATGGAACATAGACATTGAAGCTTCTCATGTATCAAATAAGAACACAATACGAATATCAAGCATCCAATATACACAAATCATACGAATGTCAATGTACTTGCCTTTAGCGTTGCGATGCGTTAGGAGGTAATGACGATGCCGCTAACCTCGGACCCTCGCCTTCTACACCATTAAATTACTCAATAAGAACCACGACATCATAACACTACTCGTAACACTCCTAACTCATACCCCAAAACCCCAACGTTTAATTGTTTACTTTACTCAATTTGAACTACATTCTAGCAGGAAGCCGTAACGAACAGCAGTAATAAAAGTAACATAACGTTTGCTCTGAAAATCGTAAAAAGGTAAACTCAGGCTTGATTGAAAGTTAATGAAATTATCTACAACAACCTATTTGGTGGAAATCCCGAATTCTATATGTATCTAACTCCAAAAGGCCGATGAACACCTTCTATCAGAACTACCGACAATTCTGGGCAGCAATACGGTAAATGCCATAACTTCTAATTGGCTAAACCAAACTTAGTGTTCTTTATCAATATCAAAAGCTAAGACCAAGGCCTGCAATAAACTAGTTGGGTGAAAGCCATGAATTTTTCATTAACACAATCATATTTTAAAAGACAACTTGACAGTTCATTCTCGTCAGGATTCTGGACAGCAGAGACGAAAGCTATCATAACTTTTGAACCATACGTCAGAATTAAGCGATCTTTACGTCCACTGAAAGCTAAGATCGTGAAATTGGTCACGCAACAATCTGGGTAGAACTGACTTTCTAATCGTAGCAATTCGATCCAATCAATTCTAAGCAATTTCACATCTACTACTAATCAAACAACAAAGATCGATATCTGTTACCCTTGCAGCACCCAGGATGGAGATGGATGAACCTTGAAGAAGACGATCTTCCTCCTCCCCACCTTCTCCTTCCCTCCTTTGGCCGAACAGCTTGCTGCCCCCTCCTCTTCTCCTCGCGTTGGCGGCCAGCCGGGAGCTCCGGCGGGACGGGAAGCACCACTAGGCAAGCACCGGGGGCAAGGGCGGCAGTAATAGGGGGAGATGGGGGCGGCACACCAAGGGGAAGGGGGCGGCTAAGGGGGGAAAAAGGGGGGAGGCAGCCGACCTAGGGTTTAAAAGGGGAGGGGGCGCATGGGCCTTGGGCCCATGGGGTTACATGGCCGGCCACAAGGCCATAACAGCCTGGGCCGGAGGCCCAACTTCCTAATCCCCTAAAAACTGAAAATTACACTAGAAGATCTTTTCCCAATTAACATTCTCTCTACTCGGAAAACTGGGTATAACATTCAACTTACTAACAAAATTTCAGCAAGACATACAATATCAAATAATTTAGTTCTATTCAGCAAGAACTTGCACAAGCTACAAAAACAGGTTTAAGTATATCATTAATCAAATTCATAATAATCTAGGCACAGATCTTGCTCTTAATCGACCAAAACCGAACCAATTGATTAAAGATACACAATGAGAGTAGCTCTATATCAAATAAGTCTAAACCTTCTAGATTCATCAGAAACAATTTAAGACTTGCCGAGCCATTCAATTCATTCTATCAAGTAGAATTAAACAAATCAGTAGCTAATTTAAAGCATAAATGGAAACATCCGTGATAAAATTGACTACCACAATTATAAATAATCAATCACCATGAAGGATGAAGACAAATCTCAAAACAAAGGTTATAGCAATAACAAGAAGTTTTAGGTAAATAAACTACTTCATGTGCCATGGGTGATTATGTGTGAAGTGCATCAAAACTAACCCTTCCCATGCATATCGCTTCCTCGAGAAATACCTAAAGAAAACATCAACAGCAAGTGTGAGTCCACGACTCAACAAAGTACAACAGTGTAGAAGACAAAGCATCTTGAATAGATAATGAAGATAACAAAATCCTCATATAAACAACAGAAAGGAATCCATATTTGAACCTCTTATACTTTCATGCGATGCAAATGACAAGAATGCAACTTTGTTCCTTCTTTGCAATTACTGGTAATGCGGAGTAGTACATCCATCGATGCATACTCAATCCTGTGTCCCCAAGCACAGGGACCTCAAGCCCACACTCCACGAGTGTGGGGACCCATGCCCGCCCAATACATGATGGGGATCTCATGCCCATCCACCAATACATGACGGGGATCTCATGCTCGTCCAATGCATGACGGGGACCTCAAAAGAAACAATTCTTGGCTACCACGTAGTCCAAGATTCGGGAATGAATGCCATGATGCAAAATGAACTTCATATTCTCAATCCAACATGAGAAGATAATATTCAACGATAATATCATGGATAAAATCTCATAAGTAAACCATGACAACTTTCATGAATATAACATCACAATTCATACTATACTACTTGCACTTGCCACAACTGTGAGACGAACGATGATGGCAGGAGGACTCTATCTCCGGTTCTCACCACCATCTAGCATTCATAAAATATACTAAGAAAACCATTCGAATGTGCACATCAAAACAATAAAACAACAAGAAATCCTTCGCTCCTATTCGCAAAATGAGAATTTACTGAATCATTTCCTAATCCCAGTCTGTCCAAAATAGACAACCTCCAAAGGAAAAATCATAACTTTTGACTCAAGGCTTCAAAAATCATGAAGCCAAGTTCTCTAGAATCTACACTTGCATACCTACAACTTCTCAGGTGACCTGAAGTTCAAATTATCCCATTTGAGCCATTGTTTTATCTCCGAATACAGTTTTGTCATCTTCGGTACTATCGACTTTGGAATTTCGTATATTTTAATTGGTACATCCAAACTCATTGATCCAAGTCAATTTGGAAACTAAAGAGAACTAGGTTCCTCAATAAATTTATTATAAAGTTTCCCATTATGCATCAAAGGTCGCTAACAGAGAAAACTTTCACTACTGTCCCCCACCACACGACAGAACTACAACAATAACTTCAAAATTTCATAACTTTCGTTCTACTTGTCCAAATAACATGAACTTGGACTACCTGGATCCATCAGAAAGTCATCTACATAACTCATGGAGATCAACCAACCAGATTCATCCATCTATAGACCATAATTCATAGAACTAAGCTCGCTGCCCGAAACTAGAGACTGGACGGGCACTTAGACTTGCAAAAATCATAACTAAATCATTATCCAACCAAAAATTGTGAATTAATACTTTCCCAAAAGCTATTGAGTTAATATACATATCTCCAGGAGACACAAAATCCTGATTCCACCCTGAACTACTTCAATTCTACGGATCAATCAGGGCTACAAAAAATCAATCTACTGACAGCAGTGAACAAAACTGAAATCTAACCTCAAATCACATGGAAAAGAAGAGTAATAGCTATTTGGGATCACGAATTTGCCCATGAATTCCCCGTTGGAACTCGCTGAAGACCTCATGTAGATCCTCCTTCTTCCCCTCTTCCTTTTTCCTCTCCTCTCTTCCTGATCTTCCTCCTTGATTCTCCTTGGTAGCAACAGGGGAAGGGTTGTGCTACAATAACAATGAAGCTACAGTAGGAGGTACTACATTACTCGCGCTACAGTGCTAGGGTTTGTCTTCCCCCATCCTCTTAAGTGGTTCCCCACTTGGGCCAAAAAGCTATGGGCCGAAGGCCTGAGTTCTAATACTCCTTCCAAATTCTGAATTTTCTTTTCTAATTCTATTTAATTTTAGTACTAATCACTTATTTGTTTTATTTTTAAACAGGATATTACACATACCGTGCTAAATTTGCATCCATCGTCGAGTTCTAGTGCTGGACTAAATTTTAGTGTCTTGATTTTGTTTTGAGTTTTGCATCCAGAAAATCAAAAAAAAAAAAGCTAGATCTGTTCTTGACAGAGTTAGGATCTGTAGCAGTTCGGTTTGGAGTCCAACTCGGTTTCTAGGGTTGAGTTGATTTCCTCTGTGGGGAGAGTCCCGGTCGGTTTCCACCTTGTGTAGCCAAGCTCCATCCTGGCCCCCTTTTTTTGCATCACTAGAAGTTGAAGTCGTGCAGCGTTCACAAAAACGGCCATAACTTCTGCATACGAACTCGGATCTCAACATTCTTTGGCTCGTTGGAAAGCTAACGAAAAGTTACAACAAAAAATAACAAAAAGTGAAAAAGTCAGCTCTGATTGATCCGACGAGGCTCTGGAAAATGTGAAAAACCAAAAAAAAGTCGTTTAGGGCCTCAAAACGGCCTCCAAAATTTGAGCACCCATTTTCGTCGTTCGTTCAAAGTCTAGTTTGAGTTTTCTTTCATTCCAGATTTTGTAATCTATGTTTCTAGGCCATATTTTAGTGTGCTTTAATATGCATGCCGCTCTCAATTAAAAAAAAAAGAGGCAAGTGCAAAAAAAAAAGAGCTGCACAAGTTTTTTTTTAAAAAAAAATCAGATTTTTGCAACATTGTTCTTTTTCAGATTTTGGAGTTCTCATTACATAGACCTTGTGTCGTCTAGTGTGTTCGCTTGAGATAGGGTCGAGTGCTAGTTTGGGCCAGCATTTAGGTGAGTACTTTGTAATGTGACTGTGGCTCGATCTTCCGAAAGGTAGTGATATATCGATATCGATTGTGGAGAACACGACGTTGATGATCCAAAGGCTCCAACCAAAACGGATTGAACCTCTCACAATCACTACACCACTGTTTCGATGGTTATTAACCGTACCGAATACGGTTGACCTCGTCAAGAAGGCTATCTCCTACAAGCGAATCGAGAACACAAGCAAGAGAGTAGAAGATGCAATCTGAAATTGTATTGCGAATAAGGATTAAGCTCACAAAGTTGGGGTTCCTCAAACCGAACAAGAGGTGAAACTGCTATATATGCGGAATAATCTAAAAAGAAACCCGAGTTTTGCAAAAGAGGGCGGCGGTTCCTATAAGAGTTGTGGCTAGGAGGTGGTGCCCTAGGGTAGGGAAGGGGCGTCAGCCAGGATGTGGTCGAAGCTAAGTTGGTGCCTTCCCCTTGAGCCCAAGCAATACAAGGCCCAAAATAAAGGTGTCACAACACCATGGATAACAAGCCTAAATTCATCGACCCGATGAAGTAGGCTTGAATGCAACCGAATTGGTGGAGATGGACGAATTAGGTGAAGTCCTTGATGTGTTCCTCTTGCCGTTATTGACTCCTCTTCTCCATGATTCCTAAGAACAAGAAAATCACAAGTCTTAGGTAGTATCGAATTCTCCACAGAAATATTACTTACTCCTTAGAACGAGTTTACCTGATAGTTTAATTATTGTGCTTTTCTTGTAGGTTGAGAAGTGTTGGTGTTTGTATCCGAAGGAGTGATGTCCTCATCATCCTCCCCCTCTTGAATTGGAGTTGTCCTCGACTCAAGATCATCTTCTCCTCCCGCATATGGCTTCAAATCTGAAATATTAAAAGTGGGACTAACCCCGAAATCTGCAGACAAATCCATCTTGTAGGCATTATCATTAATCTTTTCTAACACCTTAAATGGACCATCAACTCTAGGCATTAACTGTGACTTTCTCTACTCAAATGTAACCATAAAAAATCACCAGGTTCCAAAGACAAATGTTTCCTACCCTGACTGCCAGCAATTCTATACTTCTCGGTCATATTTTCAATGTTCTCTTTAGCAGTTTTGTGCATTTTCAGAATTAGTTTAGCACGTTGTTTAGCATCTAAATTCAATTTTTCAGAAGTAGGATAGGGCAAAATATCAATTGGAGCATGAGGATTAAACCCATATACTACCTGAAACAGACTTACCTTGGTGATAGAGTGTACCGCCCTATTATAAGCAAACTCAATATGTGGTAAACACTCTTCCCACATCTTCAAATTCTTATTTAGCACAGCCCATAGCATTGTAGACAAGGTGCGGTTCATAACTTCAGTTTGTCCGTCTGTTTGGGGATGACATGTAGTAGAAAATAGTAGCTTTGTCCCCAAATTGTTCCAAAGTTACTTCCAAAAGTGGCTCAAAAATTTCACATCATGATCTGAAACAATGGTATTTGGTACCCCATGTAAGCGAATAATCTCCTTGAAAAACAAATCAGCTATATTTGTAGCATCATCGCTCCTGTGACAAGGTATAAAGTGTGCCATTTTAGAAAAATGATCCACATCCACAAAAATAATATCTCTCCCCTTCTCTGTCCTAGGCAATCCTAAAATAAAGTCCATAGATATATCCTCCCATAGTGCACTAGGGATAGGAAGAGGCGTATACAGTCCATGTGAATTGAGATAGGACTTAGCTTTGTTGCATGTAGTACAGTGAGCCACATAGCGCTCGACGTCGCGTCTCATCTTTGGCCAAAAGAAATGGGCGGTCAGCACATCTTCAGTCTTCTTTGCTCCAAAATGTGCCATCGGCCCTCCTCTATGCACCTCCTGCAACAACAAAAGACGAACGAAGCTAGCTGGAACGCATAGCTTGTTAGTACGATAAATCAAACCGTCATTTAACACATACTTATTCCATATTTTTCCATCCTTACAATTATCAAGCACTTCTTTAAAGTCCAAATCAGCAGCATATAATTCCTTTATCGTTTCCAAACCAAAAATCTTATGATCAAGTTGAGATAATATTGTATAGTGTCTAGACAATGCATCAACAATCACATTGTCTTTACCTCTCTTATGTTTTATGATGTATGGAAATGACTCAATAAATTCTACCCATTTAGCATGTCATTTATTTAGTTTATCTTGACTTCTAATACGTTTCAGTGATTCATGGTCAAAATGGATAACAAACTCTTTGGACCATACATAATATTGCCAAGTTTCAAGCACACGAACTAAAGCATACAATTCCTTATCATAAGTAGAATAATTTAGACTTGGCCCACTCAATTTCTCGCTAAAATATGCAACCGGCTTACTTTCTTGAATCAACACGCCTCCAGTCCCAATTCCGCTAGCATGGCACTCTAACTCAAAAGTCTTACCAAAATCCGGAAGTTGGAGTAGTGGGGAATGAGTGAGTTTCTCCTTCAACAAGTTGAATGCATTCTCTTGCGCAGGCCCCCATTTGAAGGGTACTCCTTTATTTGTCAACTCATTCAGGGGGGCAGTAATGGTACTGAAATCCCTAACAAAATACCGATAGAACCCTACAAGACCATGAAAGCTTCTCACCGTGTGACAATCTCGAAATTCGGCCAACTCCTTATGGCTTCAATTTTCACTTCATCCACCTCTATTCCCTTTGGAGTAACAACATAGCCAAGAAAAGAGACTCGATCCGCAAAGGTGCACTTCTCAAGGTTACCAAACAAGCGTGCATTCGAAAGCATTAAAACAGCATGTAAATAATCCAGGTATTCTTCATATGACTTGATATAGATCAAAATATCATCAAAATAAACCATCACAAATTTTCCAATGAAGGCACGCAAAACTTCGTTCATCAAACGTATGAAAGTGCTAGATGCATTAGTTAAACCAAAAGGCACCACTAACCACTCATATAGCCTGAACTTAGTTTTAAATGCTGTTTTCCATTCATCTCCTAATTTCATTCTAATCTAGTGGTACCCGCTACGCAAGTCAATCTTTGTGAAAATAATAGAACCTGTCAACTCATCAAGCATGTCATCTAACCTAGGAATAGGATGACGATACCGTATTGTGATATTATTAATGGCTCTACAATCAACACATATACGCCAACTACCGTCTTTCTTAGGAACCAAAAGAACAGGAACAACACAAAGACTAAGGCTTTCCCATACGTACCTTCGGTCCAAAAGATCTTGGACTTGTCGTTGAATTTCCTTAGTCTCCTCCGGATTGGTCCTATACACCGCACGGTTTGGCAAAGTCGCTTCCAGAATTAAGTCAATTTGGTATTCAATCCCTCTAATAAGTGGTAGTCCTACGGGTAGCTTAGCTGGAAACACATCTTCATATTCTTGCAAAAGGTTAGTGACAGCAGACAGCAAAGAGCTAGATATATCAAGTGAAAATAAAGCGTCTTTCATGGTGGTGCGGGAGTTCCAATGCCCCAAGACTGAAGACTGTAACAGCCCCAAATTAGAGTTTGTATTTTATATATATAAAAGTATTAAAATTTGAAAACTTTTGGTTGTGTCTCTTGATCATGCTCCTGGTGCTCCAAAAATTTGTGCACAATTTCAAATTCTTGCTATTTGTATTTAATGTTGTGTTGAAAATTCAATTTTCAAAGTTGATCATTTCGATTCTTTTAAATTCCAGAAAATTGTAAGAACAAAAATTTCTAAAAATAATTTATTCAAATACTAGATTATTTATATTGAATTTTAATTATTTTTACCAAATTTTTAGAAGTGATTTTGACTCCACCAAAATTCAAATCAAACCTCAAATGCAGTTTTGAAAATAATTTAATTCTAACAAATTTTAATATACAAAATGTTTAAAATTAATTTTCCTAAGTCCCTTGTGAATCTAAGAGTGTCCACAAAAATTTTTAGAATTTTTCGAATTTTATTTCTACCTCAATCGGCTAGTCAAACTTGTTTATTTTTCGGTCAACACTAAAAGCCTAAATCCAAATCTCGTCCGTATTAATCGTTCCTCCGACCAACCCATCCGCCACTCAGTCCGATCAACCAGTTCGCCCGAGCCACCTTCTCCCCTCTCACTTACCCAGGCCCCGCTTGCCGTGCCTTCTCCTCACGCAAAGACACACGGCTCCCGCCGAGCACTGGGCCGCCGAAGCTACGCCGCATGCGTGCCAACGCAGCTCACTGCCTCAGCCGCTCTGTCACCGCGAATGCATCGCCTCCATGCCTCGCATCTGAGCAAACCGTGAGCCACACCGAGAGCATCGCCCTTCTTTGCTTCAGCCAAGCCTTTTCTCCACCGAAATGGAGCCAAGCTCCTGGCCCTCCCCCACCGAGCTCAACTCCTCCGCTGCCACCTCCAGGCCCGGCCGCCTCGCCATCGCCATCTCCAGCCCGCCGTCCTCCTCCATAAGCCGCGTGCCGCCACCTCCAGCTTCACCACCCCGGCTCTTCCCACGGCCGCACCCACCCGCTCCCGACACCGCCGCCTCCTTCCCCAATTCCGGCCGCACCACCTCGAAGCCGCCCGGCTTCGCCTCCAATTCCTCGCTCGAGCTCGCCCGACGCCGGAAGCTTCCCAACCGGTGGCAAGCCTCCCGCCGCCCTAGGCTACCGCCACCGAGCCACCTCGGGCGCCGCTTGACTCCGCCGCCGGCTCGCTTCCATAGCTTCCCGCCTCACACCCCACATGGTGAGCTTCCTACAACCTCCCCATGCTCATGCTCACCTTCCCTTCATCTCCATCCCCCGCCGCCGCCGCGCGAGACCACCGCACCCGGCCGCTCCCGACGCCACCGCCCGGCCTGTGCCACGCCTCCTTGGCTTCCTCCCCTCACCAGCAACCCATTTCACCGGCCTTCGCCACCCCTCCGGCCTCCGCTCGCCGCCGGCAGAGCCGCCGCCCGCGCGCCGCTCCCTGGCTCCCCTGCTTTCTTCCCGAGAGGAATTTCTTCCCTCTGTGTTCTCTCTCACTCTCTATGACAGTGGGGCCCACTCCCTTAGCCAAACCGTTTGTTGCTAATCATCTATGTGAATGTATTTAGGACACTCTAAATGGTTCAACAAAATTGGAGTTGGACAATTGAAGATAGTCTGGCTGATAGCACTTCAGTTCAGTAATGATTTAGGTATTCTGTTGTCAGTTGGTTGAACCAACAAGTATTCAATAAAAGTCTTCAAATCTCAGTAGGCTATAAACATGTTGAGTGGCTAAATTAATTACTTAAAAGCATTGTTTAGTGGAGATTCAAAGTTGTTAACCATCACCCATTCTCAGTTTAAATCATTATTATGGTCTAGAGGGCTGATCAGAGGTTGTCTTAACTCATTTCATGAAATCTTGAGCAGAAAAGGAAGTTCAGTACCAAGTGTTGTGTTTGACTTCTGGATTTCTCTGAATCTGTAGTGATCACAGTGTTAGTAAACCCTTTTTGCCAGACCACCCTTTTTCCTCCTGCTAGCTAATGTTATCTATGGCAACTAGGACTCACAACTTTAGTAGCTAGAGCTGTTAGCAAGTCAATTAGTCTATAGACAACTAATTAACAGAACTAATTAAACCTGAAAATCAATCTGGTTATGAATAATCAGAAACTAGCAAAGAAGTAACCAAATCCTTTTTGGGCTTCGTGATCAGAGAAGGGAATGAGAGAGAGAGAGAGAGAGAGCACTTAGGAGTTTCTGGGAGCCAAAGGCTTGTAAGGCAAAGATCTGTTAGCGAACTTTTAAAAATGACTAGCTACTAGTATTTCAATCTAGGGAAGTGTTTAGAGGAAAATCTGAATTGGAAGTTTGGAGTCTTGTAGAAAGTCTATGGGTAGTTTTTCAGTTTTGATAGATGTGTTGTAGGTTGAGTAAACAGAGAGAAAATTTAGTTTTGCTTTTGATAGAGTAGTCTGTAAGGTAAATGACCTTGCTGATGCTAGTACTTAGAGGGGTTATTGATTCCTTTAGCCTATTTGAAAGTTTTCAGCTTGAAATATGCAGGGAGATCAGTTATAGCCGGTCCATATCCCTTTAACTCAGATTTTTGTTGCTGTTGTAGATAAATGGATAGTACTAAGTGGTAAAACATTAAGATTAAAAATCTTTAGAATAGTCTTTAGCTTAAAATCTTAAGATTATACTTCCATTTAAAAAAAATTCAAGATAATTGTTTACAACTTGAAATTGGGTAAACTTCACAATTACTTAACCAATTCAAATCATCTCCAAGTTCCATGATTTTGTGTCTTTAAAATTTATCTAAAAACTTATCTGTTTTCTGTGTTGTTATTAATGTTTGGTTACCTGATTGGCTGTCTGGTGTTTATTCGTTGTTTTTCGCCTTGGCAGTTTTTGTCGTTAGATGGCGTTGATATCGAGAGTGATCCTCTGCAGCAAGTCGAGTATCTCAAATAAAGCAAAGGCAAGCAGTTTGATTATATCCAGCTCATTCCCATTATTTTTAAGTCTAATATTTTGTTTAACTTGTATGTATGCATGCTTTTGTGTCAAAGATAATTTTATCGTTTAGAGGTAGTTATTCCCATTGCATTGTTGCCCTGAAATTATTCACCCCGCCACTGCCATAGGATATTATCCTCGCTGGTGAATTAGAGCCCGGTGAATGATTTACAGTCTTTTATTTGTCTTTGCGATATGATGCTTAGCAATGCTTAGATACCAGTAGAATTGGGCGGTTATCGACTTAGTCGATAACTTTGATCACACAAATTATTATAACTTTATGTTTCAACATTTTGCTATGATTACTTGTGAAAACTAAAAAACTAAAAACAAAATGATTTCGACGCGGGCACAATGGTAAGATGGTGTGATTCTTCGGTGTGACTGGAATGGTGCCCGGGTCAATTAAGGACCGAACATCTTGTGAGTGAATTTTTATCCAGGCATTTCGGCGTGCTAACCACACTAGAGTATATGGGACCTCTCTTGACCTAGTACTTTGGCGTGTATTGGCTCCGGTCGCAGGAGGTCGCGGGAGGATGGAGGTGGGAGCATGGTAGTTGTCCAAAAGCTTTATCCTCGAGTGGGTAGTTGTCTTTCGGCTTTACCATGTAAGCGTATGGATTTCTATCCATACGAGCGGCTCGTGAGTTAATACACAATATTGGAAAAAGTCTCATAGGACTTAGTTGTGCAGCATACCTTCGAAGTGTGCTTTGGCTTAAAGCGGTGCAAGTGTGGATACATGGTACACCTGCAGGTTAAAACTATTCGAATAGCCTGCGTCTAGGTGATGGACACGCTTGGGTAAGCTTTTCAAGAGTTAGACTACAACATTTTAATTAAAACTTGATGGGTTGGTATGAACAGCGTTCATACTATTGTTGTGATGGCCATTGGGTTGGTCATCTCAGGATGTCTTTGTCACTACTTCTTGACGCTGTTATTTCGCAAATAAAAATTGAATTGTTAAAACTGCCTTCAAAACTATTACATTATTGCAAAAGAAAACTTGCTTTCTGCTAAAAGTAAGTCCAGAGCCCCCTCCACTTAAATAAAGCTTGCATGTAGTTAAAATATAGTTCTGTTACCCTTACACGTCAGTCTTGCGAGTACAAAAACAATTTTTGTACTCAGTTGCTTTGCTTAATGTTTTTGTTGCAGAGGAAGAAGGTGAGCCCTAGGGCTTTCCTTTTGTGAGATGTGCTGCGGGTTTGACGACTAGCTTGGCGGCCCGGTTGGTTGCCTTGTGGGTAAATGTGAGGACCCGGAATATTTAACTAGTAACACTTAACCTCCAACTGGTTCTAGCGTTACTAATTAAACATTCTAAGCCTCGATGGACATATGCTTCCCAGAATTGCAGCATATGTACATCATCACAAAATTACACATCAATTCCATACACATACATCACTAAGTTCAACAACGACATACATACAAATAAAGTTATTACAAAAGAGAGCCGACGGCCAAATGGAACAATATACAAGAATGACAATGAAGCAAAAGTGCCATAAGATGGCTAGAACAAAAGTCGACCGGTTAGCCATACACACCCACAAGGCAACCGACGGCCGCTAAGCTAGTCGCCCAGAAGCTACCACAACACAGCTCACAAAAGTGAGGCCCTCGAGCTCACCTTCTTCCTCTGCAACAAAACAATTAAGATAGCAACCGAGTACAAAGATTGTCTTTGTACCCAAGACCGACGTGTGGCATAGAGACCTATTCATAAACTACATGCAAGCTTATTTAGGTGGAGGTTGTATGTCTCATTTTGCATGAAGCCAACTTTATTTGCAATAATGTAATACATTTTAAAAGCAAGTTTGCAAATCTGTTTTTAATGTTGAAATAACAAGAATAAAGATACATACAAGTAACCACACGAAGTGACTACCCCAATAGCCACCACAACATAGCACGAATCCCGATTCGTACCACCCATCAAGTTTTAATTTAAAAGGTTGTAGTCTAACTCTTGAAAGACCTTGCAAGCGTGTCCATAACCTAGGACGAGGCTATTCGAATAGTTTTAACCTGCAGGGGTGTACCAATGTACCCACACTTGATCGCCTTTAAGCCACAAAGCACACTTCAGAAGGTATCTTTGCACTCGCTAAGTCCTACGAGACTTTTTCCAATATTGTGTATCAACCACGAGCCGCTCGTATGGGTAGAAACACCATACGCTTACATTGCAAGCGAAAGACAACAAATCCCATCACGGGTGAAGTCTTTCGGACACTACAATGCTCCCAACACCATCCCTCCCCGCGACCTCCTGCGACCGAGAGGCAATACACGCCAAAGTACTAAGTCAAGAGAGGTCCCATACCCTCTAATGTGGTTAGCACGCTAAAATGCTTGGTTCGAGTGTAACAAGATGTTCGGTCCTTGTTGACGGGCACCATTCCGATCACACCGAAAATCACACCATCTTACCATTGTGCCCAAGTCTAAATCATTTTGTTTTCAGTTTTAGTTTTCATAAATAGACATGGCACAAGGTGGAAATCATAAATCATAATAAGTTTTGTGTGATCAAGGTTATCGACAAGTCGATAGCCGCCATTTCTACGAAACTAAGCATGGCTAAGCAATTAATTCGCAACTACTAAGTGACAAGAGCCCATCCACGAACTCTAAATCACAGCAAGTAACCTAGGCTCATGGTAGTAGAGGATAATCATTTGCTAAGGAAATGCATCTACTAGGCCAACTATTAAAACAAAGTAGCAATGCATACATAGAATTTGTAATCAACATAAATACTTAAAATACTGGGATTAACATGATCAAACTGCTTGCCTTCTTGCTGTTGCTCAATTTGTTGCGGAGGATCGTTCTCGGGGTTACCGCAAATGTCGAATCCTAAGCGAAAGGCAAAAAGAACCAAGAACAACCAATAAGACGAGCCACAACTAAACAAACGAGCAAGCAAAAATTATCCAAATGCGACGGAAATTTACACACAAGGTGAAATACGAATATATCAAGACATAGAAACGGAAAAACCTAATTTGGATTTGTGGTGCAAAAGATATTACCTAAAACACATTTTCTACCATAATTAGCACTGTAGTAAAAACATTTTCTAGAAAGATTTTGAAGCTGAAATTTTTATGGCAGCTACTTATTGGTATAGAGGTAACCCATATAAAATTTCAGGTCATTTGGAGTTAAAATGATTTAGTTATGATTTTTCTAAGATGCAAAATTAGCATAATGCACTTTCCAGGAGCATAAATATGTTCAAAACTAATTTCTGATGAAGTATACCAACAGAGGGTTCTCTAGAATTTATCATATATATTTTGCATTTACAGAGAATTACTTGTGCATTTTATAAGTCTTCCGAATTTTCTAAATGTGAAAATAGGTACTAAATCATTAATCAAGGTTTCGCTACAATCTTGGACCTACCATCATTTTTAGATTAACATTGGGTTAATAACAAATTTATCAAAGTTGGAACCATTCATTTTGGACATACATGAGCAAGATATGCATTTTCTAAAATTTTATTCATTTTCTGGAATATTCAAAATGACAGAAACCAAGTTATTCCTAGTTATACAATTTTCTGTTACTGGAACGTGCTTAAATCCATTTTTATAATAAGCTAAAGTGATAACATGATTTATTACAGTTGGAATTAACCAAAAGCGATTAAAATGAATTAGTTATGAGTTTCTAAAGTTTTTATATCATTTTCGTTGATAAACAAATGCTTACCAAATACGTAACAACCCAATAAAAGAAAATGACGTGGACAACCCTCAACCCTTGATCTAACATCCACGGCTCACGCGCAAGCAGCGCAGCGCCGCAAAGCCACTAGAAACCCACCGTTGGATCAAGATCCAACGGCTCATACGAGTGTATGCAACCGGACGGTGCGGTTGCTTGGGCCAATCCCAGCCGCAGATCGGCAGATGGACGGTCCAGAGCGCATCAACAACCGGATTGTCCGATTGCACTCACGATCTCAGCCATTGATCGCAAGATCGACGGCCAAGAATGATCAAGGCATCCGGAGGGTCCGAATGCCCTCACGATCTAGGCCGTTGATCAAGGGATCGACGGTGGCTAAAGATCGAAGTTCAAAAAGATGGACCGACACGTGGGGACCATCGGCACGACTGGGGCACACATGCGCCGGTTTAACCCACGTGCACGCCAAGACCGCCCACGGACAACGATCGAGAGGGACGGCTAGGGCGAATTAATGCCACTAATGATGATCATTAACTAGACACTAAAGACCATCGAATTTGATTTTAATCCTCGGGCCCACCAACAACGACCTAGAGGTTAATTCGATGACGATTAAATGCCGACTCATTTAATTAAGCAATGATTAGACATTAATGATGTCGAATGCAATGCGGAGTGAATCGAGATTGATTTAAGGATATTGGGCCCACTGGTCAGTGGCTCAATAATAATGATTAAGACACAATTAATAACTAATGATTGGTAATTAATGTGTCCTAATGAGCTGACGAAAACGGGAGCTCTGTGCCGGCAAAGTCCCGATCGTCTTTGACGGCTAATCGCCGACGACACCGCCGCGGTGTGAACAAGACCCAAAATGGATTCGCAATAGCAAGACGAACCTAATGGTAGCATTCGCCCGGCGAGGACTAGAACGCCGCCAGCCTGAAAACGAAATGGGAGCTTATCGCTAAACATGAAAATCGCGATGAGCTCCACCGCAAGCCTAGGGTGCGGTGCCATAGCTTCTAAGGACTAATAAGAAGCTACCTTAAGGACGAAGCTTCAAAGATGGCGGGAGAAGTTTGACCACTGTGGAAGCTCACGGGACTCGGAGAAGAAAACCCGAAAATGACACCCTGAGCCACATGAGTGATACCAAGCATCAATATAGCATCATTATGATCCACAGAAGCTATAAGAGCAAGAGATGAGGAAGTGGTGCACTCACCGGAGCTGAGGAAGACGATACTCACTTTTCCGAATTTGAACAAACCCCAAATTGGACAATTCCTGAGAATCAAATCCAAGATTAAGTGAGGGGAAATGTTCAAGATAATAAAGGGATAAAGTTAGGGCAAAGAAACACGAAGGAGGACCACTGGAACACCAAGAACACTGATGGAGCTCCACGGGTCAACAATGGCGATTTGCCATTTTGAGGTTTTAAGCTCCAATGTTGGGAATGAAGCTTGATGGTGGTCTAAAGAAACTCTGTGAAGGGATTTGGGTGCTTATAAGGCCATGAAAGTGTTAGGTTTGCACCACACTTCTTTTTGGCGGCAAAACACAAAGCACCACGCACGCACGACAAGGAAAAGATGATAGTCGGTGAAATAGGGCATGGCATGGCGATCATGTCTCCCACGACCTCCACTATCGTTGACTAGGGCGGCCGTAGGAAGCATGAAACGACACCCCCATGCCTTGCACTGTTTTCGCACGGCGGGAGGTTGAAGATGACCAGCGCAAAAGCTCGGGCGATTCACAGCCGTTGGATGAGACACGAACGGCTGAGATAGTGCCACGCCTACGGGCTTTAAAACACAACGGGGAGGTTGCGAGCCCTACGATTAGAAACGAACGGCTCCGATTGCTCCACGTCGCAAACTCTTATTTACAACGAAGGGGTACGCGAGCGTTGGATCTTAATCCAACGGCTCAGATTCAAAAATGCAACCGGAGGGTCCGAAAGTCTCGGCGCATCTCGACGGTTGGATGGAGATCTAACGGTTGACAATCAATCTTGCAACCGGAAGGTCCGAAAGTCTTACACGCTACGCGGCGTGCGATTTCGATCCAACGGTCGAGATCGATTGCGCGCTTTAAAGAGTGGCTCGTGCGTTTAGTTGATGGACCGAATCAAATGGCTCGAGCCCAGTCGACTCGAACCGAGTAACGGTAAAACCACGTTTGACTTTAAAATTAGAACAGAGACCTTGAAGGATTTATTTGAGGTAGCAAATTAACTCCAAAAATTATGAAATTTTACAGAGCTTGCTAACTCAAATATCAACCTTGTGTAAAATTTTCAGAGGTTTTATACTGTGAATAAATCTCCAAAAATTCTGCAAGGCTCTGTTTTAATGTTTGACTAAGAGTCAAACAGTTTGATCCTCTAAAAATATTCAAACAATTTCTAAAAATTGTGAAATTTTTCAGAGGGGTCACATGCCATCACAGAGACTTAGGAAAAATATTTCCAGAGGATGATCATAAGATTTGACAAGATTGTTTTTGGAAAGCCAAGATTTGGATCAAAAGGACTTGTGACAATGTACTTCCATAATCCCTTGTACAAGAATTGTTTGGCACAACATGAAATACATGATGTAAGAAAAAGTTTTAATTTCTACTGATTTTCTTACATTTGAAACACAAGCCCAAAATTGGGATGTTACAGTAAAGGCACACTAATTGGCTCTTTTATTTATCGCCATCTTATGGCTTTTGCTTCCGCTGTGTAGTTTGTTATTTATCTTGTAAGTTCTTTCTGTTGTATATTTTTGAAGTTTTGATATTGTAACCTCTTGTTGTATGGATTTGATACATGATTTTGTAACGGGGTGTGTATACTGCATTTCTGGGAAGTATACATATCCTGAGGCTTGGTTTATTTGAATTGTGATGCTAGGGTCAATGGAAGGCTAAGCATTACAAGTCGAATAAACTGGGGTCCTCACAAAGACCAAATAGAGGGGAAGAAGAACTACGAAAAGGGGAACTCACTGTTTTTCGGTGTTGGAAGAAGAAGAAAGGAGCCGACATTTGAATAGGGGGAGGATGGGACATGCATTGCTGCCGCCAATGGCAGCGCGCATCTTGCCCGAGTCACCCGAGCCGCCTAACCGAGTCGCTTGCGTCGCCGCTAGGCCGAAGGCCCAACCGCATGAATGCCGCCTACATTCGGTTGGAGATAAGGTCTCCAAACCTTATCCCTCCCCTCATCTCAATGGCAAGAGGGCCCCACAAATTCTTTTCTTTTCTTTTCTTTTATATTTCTTCTTTTCTCAATTGAGAAATTACCAAATCATCCTCCAAAATACAACAACCACATCGTCTCCACTACACTAACCTCACCGCCTCTAGGTCAGTGGCACCAAACCACCTCAAGCACCACAATTAGAATTTTTTTTTGCAGATTAGCAGCAAGAAGAAGCTTTGGGGATCCTGGGGAGCATTACCGGCATTGATATTGTGAACAATGTTTCTAGGATTTGGGTGAGTGGTACATATTGGTGAGAATAGGGGCGTAGCCAACCAACAGCTGGGCCTCGGGCCAGCCTAGTCGAAATAACGATGCTACAGGCTGACCGAGGCAGAGCGGCAAGTGATTTTGATCTGGGCCTCGGGCCATTGCCCTGGTGGCCCGAGGCCCAGCTCCGCCACTAGGTGAGAACATTTGGAGAGGTTGGAGATAGAGAGACTCGGGAGGGAAGGGAGAACGTGAGGTGGACCAATCGGTACGTAGAGCACCTGGGAAAACCCAAATATTATTCTTTGGAGGCGTATATTTCACAGGTGCCTGAAAATTCACCAAATCATAGTCACTTTTTTCTACTATTGAATCAAGATCTTGTGTCTCACATTCTATCCCTCTCTCACCTATATAATTCCCAGCCCCAGCCCCACCCGCTAACCCTAACCCACTTAGCCGTCACCTCCATCCCCACACCTATCTCCACCCCTATGCCTCCGCCTCCTGCCGCCTCTCTAGCACTACCTCCGGCGCCGGCAAGCTCCTCTGCCGCCGCCCGCCTCCTCCTGCTCCACCCCTCATCCACATCCATGCCATCACCGTCACCCCTTTCTTCCTCCTCTCCGGCGTGATTCCCCTGCGCTACCCTCTTCCTCGTCTACGGCGGCTACCGCCGCCATATACGCCGCCACCTCCTAACCACTCCGATCCTTTTAGCACCCACCGACCTCCACCGCCCTCCTCCGCCCCATGACAAAGACGGCGCCATCGCCGCCTCGCCGACCCACCGCCGCCGATGTGCTTCCACCACCCCGTCTTCCCTCTACGCTGGGGCGCACCAGTGAACCCAAACCCTAAACAGGTCAATACACACCCTTATTCATCGGCCGCCGTCACCACTGTCCACCGTTGCCGGAGGGGATAAATTAAACCGCACAAACCGTGATTTTTGACATTTTCAGTTGCTGTTTAATTAGCAAACCCGTTATTCTTTTTGGCAGTACAGCTTGCAAAAAAAAAGTTTTCCCTAGTGCAGCAAACGACTGTGTTTTGTGTTGTAGTGCTAAGGCCATCAAAGCAACCCCGAACACACAACAATATATAGTTATTTCAGTTCTGTTTCAATATATAAGGTATGCATACTACTTTGATGACATCTTGTGAGCTCTTTTGTCCTCAATTATCTTCCCTTTATCCAACATTTATGAGTAAATATTGACACACATTATTCTCTCTCTTGTTTCGAAGGCCTTCGCACTGGAGATACACGGTGGCTATTTTCCTCTACCATCCTCTTAGTTGTATAACATTCTTAATACCCTTCACGGCAAAAACACGGCTTATAAAAAGAAATGGAGGGAGTAGTACTTACTAGCATGTTTTGAAAACTCTGTAATAAGTAAGCTCCATATGAGCAAACGGACGCCAATAACATTAATATCGAATCTTTCCAGACATACTAGCTGTAGCAAGACGTGCCGCATCAAACAGGACATATGCGTGCGTGCATAGATATATGGAGCTATTTGTACCATTGAGAAGCATGCAGCTCTAGGGCCTAGGTACGTAACCACGTAATGGATCGAAGGTGGATAATATGCCGATCGGCTTGTGGGCGGTGGCTCGCGGAAAAAAATTCTATAGGATCTGGTCCACAACCCTATCAATGTAGACTTACTCTACCGTGTGACACATATCTTTTCACGAATCTCAAAGCGTGACATGCTAGTCTTCAGTATTCAATTCGTGAAAATTCATATCAGTGATTTATGGGGCTGTGCGCTTTGAGATTCGTGAAAAGACATATGTCACACTGTAGAATGGATCTACATTGATGGAGTTGTAGACCAGGTCCTATAGAATTTTTTTTTCCGTGGCTCGCTACCGGTACTTAACCCAATACCCAAGCTACCTACACTAAATATTTGTCAGGGTGGGGCATGTTATCCCGTCGCTTTGGTCTTTCCAGCTCTCAGCTGGTACTGCTGCCACCCGGGGGCGGACGCTGTGTATAAAAGGGCATGCGGACGTAGCTGCTGCTCACACAGATTATATATATATTGAGCATACAACCACCTCCCCGTCCAAGCCCGTCGTTGATCCACGCTAAAAACCCTCGAGCCGCACGCGAAGAGGTACGTCGATCAGCACCATGGCCAAAGACACGCAAAAGCAGCCGTCCACACCCGTGAAGAAGTCGTTGTACGACAAGTCGCTGGCGGCGACAGCCAACCTGGCGATGCTCCTGCCCACCGGCACCACGCTGGCCTTCCAGACGCTGGTGCCGTCCTTCACCAACCACGGCAATTGCTACCACGTCAACCGAGTCTTCTCCTGGGGGCTTGTCGGCTTCCTCGGCTCGCTCTGCGTGGTCCTCTCCTTCACCGACAGCATCACCGACTCTGATGGCAACACCTACTACGGGCTGGCCCTGCCCAGCCGTTGGGGGTGCTTCTACGCGTTCAACTACGACTACAAAGGGCAACGCAAAGACGACAAGAACAAGAAGAACTGCGGGCAACAGACTCAATGTCAATGCAAAGACGACAAGAACAAGAACACGAACACGCAAGGCAAAGACGGCACCAACGACTTCAAGAGCGCGTGCGAGAAACGGAGGGTGAGACTGCGGGACTTCACGCACGCCTTCTTCAGAGCCCTCGTGTTCCTGTCCCTCGCGTTCGACGACGGCGAATTACAGTCCTGCCTGCTCGGAAGCAGGATGACGGCCCAGTGGAAGGAGTTCCTCGTGAACACGCCGCTGGCGACAGGGTTCCTCGCCAGCTTCGTCTTCATGATCTTCCCCTCCTACAGGAAGGGCATCGGCTACGACGTGGACGCCGCCGATTCATCGCCTCCAACTCTGCCCAGTGCCTCCCCATCTCCGCAGGGTAGTGGCTACGACGTGGACGCCGCCGATGATCAGCAGAGCAAGGATGGTGGCAGCGACCAGCACAAGGCCCCCCCATCAAGTGATCAGCAGACCAAGGGTGTTGGCAGCGACCAGCCCAGTGCCTCCCCATCTCCAGAAGTAGATCAGAAGAACAAGGGTGGTGTCCAAAAACTCATCAAGAGTTCTCTCCAGATCACGGACGTCGCCCAGGTTGTTCCGTCGACCAGTTATGAACTCGATCCAATCGTCTGACTCGATCGGGGCTCCAGGCCGTCGTCATCTCGGTCAGCAGCTGCGGCTGGTAACGGTAAGTGTGTGCGCGAATGATGAGTGCCCTCGTGCTTCTTTCTCTTCCTTTGAATAAAGCCTGCCCGAACCAAAGGTAGTGCATATATGTGTTGTGTACTTTTGTTTGTCCCCTGAAAGTACGTACGTGATCAGCGGTGTCTGTACTTCTGTCCAATCTCCTTTTTTGTTGCCCATATAAAGGAGAGGGGACCAACAATTGTAACTACAGTTCTGAAAAGAACAATAAAGAGAAGCAATAAGTCTCCCTACATCTCTGTGTTCAATCTACTATTCTGTTCTAGTGTTCTTGCATTGTTCTTACGATTCTGAGTTTATCTATGAGGTAATCACTCAGACCGGACTCGCCAGCGACAGTTTCTCAACACGTTATCAGCACGATTGACTCTCCTCGGATCGAAAGGTAACCGTCGTAGCACGACGCTCATAGATCGAATCGTTTTTTCTAGATTGTTTTCAATTATGCAAATTTAGCTTTCTAGATTGTTTTTCTTCGATACAAATCTCCTCTAATCTACCGCGAGCCGACTTGAAATCGCTGGCACAATGTTGATCGGTAGATTGCATGGAAAAGTGGATGTCGATTGTACCGTAGATTGAAAATTACAAATCCGTTCTAACCTACAGCGAACAGACTTGAAGTCGCCGGCCAAGCCGATGGGTAGTTGCATGAAAGAACAGATGTTGATTGCACTACATTGCATTGCCTAAACAGTAATCGCGCGTCGATGAACAGTAATCATGCGATGAGCAGTGATCGCGGTGATGAACAGTAATCACACCTATGAACAGTGACCATGATACCACCGGCCTACGACTGCCCGAAGGCGCCACCCTGCATGACTGCCCGTGCGCCCGCATGAAGTCGCCGCTGGAGCCGGGGCAGCCTCTCATGGCTGCGCCCGCGTCGGCCACCCGCACGGTCACGCGCCGCCGCGCTTGGAGCCGTATCCGCGCCGTCCACGCGCCACGCTCCTAAGGCCGCGCCAACGGCTCAGCGGCCATAGCCCCACCTGCGCCGCCACCAACTACGCCCGCATGCACGCAACTTCGGCAAAGAATTCGAGGCTTAGCTCCTGGAAATTGCAGAATTCACCGAAAATTCATTTTCCAGCAGAAAAGGGCCTCGAGAATTCAAATTTTGAATTTTTTTTTGACTTTTGAAGCATGTTGAAATTTGTTATTGTTATTTTTCTATGCAATTTGTATTGTATTTGCTGTTTTGATTAGTTTATATTGCTTTTAATCATTGAAAATAGTAGTAAATCATAAAAATACATAGAAACATATGAGATCATGAACCGGGAGTTCGAAGAACATTATGAGAATTTTACAACTATTTTACACAAATTACCAGCAGTAATCCTATGAACTCTTTCCATGAAAATGGAAATGACTGGCATCACGAGCCAGGAGTTCGAAGAACTGACCAGTATGGCCAGAATTTGTACCAATTTTCAACTCTGTGATAATGTAATCACGGATGAGCAGAAGATTGAGAAGACTTTCTCTACCTTTCACCCGAATGCGGTACAATCCGCACGCAACTATCGTAAAGACGGCTACAAGGAGTATGCCAGATTAATTGACATCATGCAAGTTGCGGAAGCTGTCACATCCCCAATTTAATAAAGTGGTTAATTATGCATCTCTTGAGCATGCATCTTATTTTTTAACTTTTTGTGTACCTATTGTACTTGGAAAATCTCAAAATATAAATGAAACATACACTTTAAATTGAACTCCAAACTCAAAACAGAAATAAATGCTACTAAAGTATCACTGGAAATAATTTATTCAAATAATATATTAATTATTACGAATTAATATGATTTTCCCAAATTTTTGGGACTGTTTTGGACTGTGAGGAAATTCAAACACCATTAATAGACTTAGCCTAAGCTTGATTTTATTTATTTCAAAATATATATGAACAGTAGGTTCCAATAATTTTTATGGACACTAGGTTATCCCAGGAACCTCCACAAATTATTTCATGATTTTAGGAAATTTATTTCTATTTTTAAGCCTTGGTCAAAGTGGGGAAAACATTTTAATTCTCAGTCAACTCCGACCGGACCATGCACTGTTCCTCGGACTCGAGCCCGACCGCACCATCCCGCTCGACCCAACCCCTTAGGTGCACTGCGCCGAATCCAAACCAGGTCCGCCGTCCGATGGGAAATCGACGGTCCAAGTCACGCACTTTCGCCGAACGCGTTTTCGCCTCGATCTAATCCAAGTCGTCCAACCAAGATCCAACGGCGTGCGTTGATCCACTTAACTCACAGTCGCGCCCTCGCTTTGAGTCGCTGTCACGCCGGACCCACCTGTCGGATTCGCCTTCCTCCTCTCGCTGACGCTCGCGCAGGAGCTGAGCTCCACGCGCCGTGGTAGTTCGCCCGAGCCGCTATGGATTCGACGCCGTCAATCCACCGCCGCCGTTGGCCACTCCGAGCGTTCCCAGCGTAACGCCGCCTCCAATGCCGCTATCGCCGAGCATAATACCCCTTGCAACCCCTCTTTCTCCTCACTTCTTCTCTCGTTGATTGAGAAGAGGAGGATCTCCGTGTTCCTCGTTGGGGTAAGCTTCCACCGGTGTTTCCTCTTTATACTTTCAATGCCTTCTCCATTTTTGCCGAGCTCGGTTCTTATCTTCGCTTGTAGCATCTCGATTCATCCTCGTGCTCTAGCTCACGCCCGCAGCACGCACCGAGGACACTTTCGTGCCATCTTCGTGTCCCGAGGTATTATCCTCAACTTTGCGCGTCACCACATGCTATAGGTCACCGAGAGAAACCCTAAACTAATTTTGGTAATGCAGCAGATCTTGTTGAATCGAAATTTGCACCATTTCCGATCGTGAAGCAACTTTTCACCTCCCACCTTGATCCGATAAGCCATTCTCCAATTCCTTGCTCCTATGGCTTGCTCTAAGCTCCTTGAGCTAACCCAAGCATTCACTTTGCTTCATTTTACTCGATCTTCATCTCTTCGCCGAGTCGTGTCGTCGCCATTTTCTTCTCGCACCGACCAAGCTCCAGCTAACCCAGCTTCCCAAAGACCTTCCTCCGCTCGGGTAGCTCGGTTAGTCCTAGTACTCGGGCACTCGCTGTATGTCGCCGCGAGCTACGCATTGCCGTTTTCGTGTTTGCCGTAGAACCGCCGCCGCTAGCTCCGCTAGCATTGGTGCGGCTACCTCGAGGTCGCCACCACCCTCAAAGATGCGTAGCGTTATTGCACAACTATCACAGCCCTTGGCCGGCGCCGCCGTGGCGAAATCGCCGCGAGCCAGCAGCGAACGGAGCGTGTCGGTCGTCAAGACATCGTAGTAGGGTCATTAGGACCGTGATTCGATCTTTAATTAGCTAATGATGAGTTAGTCATTAAATGATGTCTTAGTCGGTCTAATGTTTCACTTACACGGGCCCCATGAGCGAAAACGGAACGTTTTGGTTAAAGCCACGAGGTCGACATGTGGGCCCTAGGCCTTAACTCCCGTGCGCCGTGCGCATGTGCCGGTGGACCAAGTCTCGTGGACCATGTCGCTGACAGTGGGACTCACTGGTCAGAACGCGAATTAAATCTGAGTTAAATGAAAAATGCACTATTCACCGTGCCCATTGCTCGGTGACTTTGGCTCACGCGCTATCGGTGAGAAAAAGTTTAAACGACATATAAAATCCGAAATCCATTTATTTGCAAGCTGAAAAATATGTATAACTTTGAAAATGCATAACTAATTCATTTTAACTCCAAAATGAGTGAAACCACTTCTGATAAATTACTTATTTAATGAACTTTATATTAAAATTGGTTTCAACCATGTCTCTGTAACAGAGAGCATTATTTTGGAAAATGAGCCTTTAGCACTATTATTTGTACAATAGAAAAAGGCTGATAACTTCAAATCTGATTTTGGCAAGGCGCGTGAAAAACTAGTATGTGTAGGTTGTTCAGTATTGCGTCGTTTTCGCAAAAATTTAAGCCAATATGAGCCCGTCCTTTGAATGACCTTATGCATAACTATTTTTATTTGTGTAAGACTTGCGAGTACTCTTTGTACTCAGCCAGGTGTTTGCTGGCTTTTTCGGGTGAGGAGGATTTAGAGACCGATGAGCTTATCGGTGTCGATTTAGGCGACACCGATGAGTAGTTTGCTATCATCTAACTCCCAGTTGGTTGCCGATGGGTTATGGGGCATACCATTGCTGGTCTTTTGGTCTATTTATTGTAACACCCCAGCTTATCATGAGCCTGGAATGCTACTAAACAAACTCTAATAACTCTAAAGAAGACAATTCTAATAAATTTCGGCAGAACCTCCCTTGTAAATTTAATTACACGGAGGTTCCAACACACAAGGTAATCAAATAATAATTAAAACTTTTATCCAAAGTCATCAAAAGGTTGACAGTGACATGCTAGGATTCCAACAAAACTAGAGAATCATAAAGAATCACTACTCATCATTATTACATCAATCCATTGCATAAGTCATGATGTAGTATTCTAAAATCAATCTGCGTTAAGAACATTCAACTTTATTTAGTTCATGTGGTGTGTGAGTGACTAGCATCTACTTCCCCATGCATGTCATTCTTGGCTCTGTACCTAAAACAACAATAAAGCAAGAGTGAGTCCACAGACTCGGCAAGTACATAACGAATCAGAACATCAACATACGATAAATAAGATCAACATCAAACATCTCACATGCAAATGAAATGCTCAAGGAACCTTTAACTTTAACTTCTTGTGCATTACACTGTAATGCGAGTATGCGACCGCCGCCGCATACCCATGCCTCTGCGGCGCCGCACGCACAGGACCAATTGCCCGTTACTCGCAAGTAACGGGATCTCAAGCCCACACTCCACGAGTGAGGATCTCGGGCCCGTCACATTCATGACGGGATCTCAAAGGAAACATGCTTCGTCACCGCGTGACCAACCTCAACATGTTCTCAATATGCATATGCTCATCTCTTATTCATCATCAATCTTACCAAAAGACAACAACATTGTACCACAATAAATCATAAGCATAATTTGAGCAATCACCAAACTTAAACAATCATCAAGTAAGCCATCTTGCTATGCAATCATATATCAAAAAGAACACAAACATAGCCAATCAATCACCCCATATAACAAACAATGCACTTGCCTTAACCGTGTGAGAATGGAGGCGTGAAGACGTGCTGCCTCCGGTACCAATCCCACACCGGACATGAAGAAAACCCCATTCTAAGACCAACATTCTAGACCAAAATCATAAGTAGCATCGCAATTGAACTCGCTAACATCTTAGCATTTTCTAATTCTCATAATTTCTAGCGATCAGTCACTGCAGGCAGCTAGCTTCTAAAATACGTAACTTTCTGCTCGGGTGTCCAAATAAGATGATCTTGGACATTCTGGAAAGGTAATTAAAATTTCTAAATAAACTTAGTTGGGGAGACCCTCTGATTCGGCCATCTACTAGTCCTACCAATCCATTTAATCAGAGCAAACATTTCACGTCGGGTTTCTGAACAGCGACAAAGAAACTATCATAACTTCCTCTACGTTCGTCCGAATTTAGTGATCTTTAGTTTTCCTGAAAGCTAAGAGGATTAGCCTTGTTTTTCGTTATGGTGAGACCCTCTGGAAACCCATCTAAATATGCGCTTCAATCAGGTTAACCAACACTAGTAATTCTAATTCTCAACAGAAACACAGAAATACTAAGAAATTCATAACTTTGGCTACCGAGGTCCGAATGACTTGATTCTTGTCGGCAATGAAAGATAACTACGATATCTAAAACTTTCTAGGAGAGGTCCAGACCCAATTCTACTTTCAACCTACGAAAAACGACAATCTTTAACACTGCAGAACACCGACTTACTGACAGAAAACCGTCTCTGGACAGCAGTCCAACAGCAATATTCAGATGACCATAACTTTTGAGATATAACTCCGAATTGATCGTTCTTTAACAATCTGAAAAGGTTATCGAATTATCTACAATAACCTAGTTGGGTGAACTTTCAGATTCTTCCAATTTCCCTATCATATTTTAGGAAATATCCAGACAGTTTATTCTCGTCAGATTTCTGGCAGCAGAAACTAAATCGACCATAACTTTTGACTCAGACCTCGGAATCGAGTGAACTCGGCGGCCACTGAAACTTAAGAAGTAGGTCCAGATATCTCTAGGAGACCAACTCTTCAGATTCTGCCTCTAGGTAGTCGAAACAGATCCCGCAACATACTGGACAGAATTGAACGAATTAAAGACAGACTGGATTTAAGCAATTCTACTCGCAAACGCATCTAATCACCAACAAGCCTTGCAAGAAACCTGATGTTACCCTTGTAGAACCGCTGAAGATCATGAACGGAAACACCAACTTGCGATCCCTCTCTTTTCCCTTCTCACTTCTTCCTTCTTCTCTCCTTTTCCCTTTCTTTTCCTCCTTGGCCGGCTGCAATGGAGCTCCTCCTCTTCTTCGGCCAGCAGCAATGGTGGTGGTGGGGAGGTGGAGAGGGGGCAAGGGAGGATGGAGGGGAGGTGGAGAGGTGGAGAGGAGGGTGGCGGCTCAATGGGGAGAGGTGAGGAGGTGGGGGTGCGGCTAGGGTTTGGGGGAGGCGCCCCTTTGGCCGGCCACCCCCTTTGCCCTCATGGGCCAAGGCCCAAGCCCAGGTTGGATACAAATGATGTTTCCCCCTCTCTAATCAAGAATTTAGCGTTTTTCAATTGGTTCTTCCGTAAATCTATTTAGTTCTCTCCCGATTAATTAAATCTCTCCCGCGATTCGCTTATCTCACTTTCGGTATTACATTCTACCCCTTATTAGGATTCGACCGAATCTAAACACCGATCTACACGTAAAGTAAACCACGACTAGAACTTAACAACGAGATACCAACGCGATCACCTCTTGCTAAACTCACTCACGTGAGACTCCAATTTCAAGTGGCCTCTCTCGAGCAGATGAGATCACAACACGGGACGTAAAATGACGTGCGTACTAACGCTCAACTCGACCTTTCGAGAGCATTCAACAAATGAGACTCGAGATAAGATCCCGCTCCTTGGCACCAAACATGCCCGGTGTTGCGTACACCGCGTATGGACCCGAGACGGTCCTAGCGATACACCAACTTTCGAATTCGCAATGATCAAACAAACCAAAGTACCTTGGGCCAACCTTTCCTCAATATTGAACTACACAACATGCACACAGACACGGAACTCTTGTTCCACCTCCCAATTCAACTTTTCAATGAGACAAGGATCACCTCCTTTAACGAAACACACAATTGAATTCCCTTTAAGCAACTCTTTACCCACAAAACCTATCTAAATAAGAAAGTTTTACTTGCAACTATGCGTTACCGGCTCAGTACTACTGAGTCAAATCCGAATCGAATTTCATCGAAAACCCTTCTACTTTACAAGTGGCGGTTTATAATAAACGTCACGAAAACCAAAGGAGGAATCATTTTAAATGCCCAAATAAAAAAACTTCCTTTATTCTTCCGGAACCGATAAGAACCACACTTACCAAAAATCGAGTCAAACTCAACTTACGAAAGACATTGGTCAACAGCACCAAACTCAAACGGGAAACAAGGAAACGATTCACTTCTTGAGAAAGCAACAATTTATCAATTTCTCTTTTAGGACTAAAATTTCTCTCGGACTTTGGGATTTCAGTTCATCGCATAACACACTAACTCATCTCTCTTAGCTTGGCATTCTTAACGTAACGCTCAAGTCGAAATAAATCATCCACAGCTCCGTATGAAGACTCTATCGATTCCACTAAAACTTTCTCTAAATAACTCCTCTACCAATGAATTAATTTGACAGATGACTCCAATGCATCTCAAAATAGGCCACACACGCAACCACATCATCTCAATCTTTTAAGAATAATCAACTTGAAATTCTCACTCTCACTTTCATATACTTCATCAAAAAGGTTCTATCAATGATCATTCCACTCATTCAAATCCACCCTTAATCTACTTTTTCTACACAAAATCATTGGGCGACCAAAGTCCTAGCATAAAATAAAAAAATGCTGAAGCTCGAATTAAACTCCAAAACTCCTACATTGAACTTCTCATATAAGATAGGAAAACTCAAATTAAAATCCTTAAAATTCGACAATCCAAACATACTCACGCATTAACATCAACGTGAAAACATCTTCTTAACCCAATTATCTTTATAAAGATTCTAACTCTTAAAAGTTACTTGCTAAGTCCAAGTCTTTCTGGCAATAATCCATCCATCTCGCTATCTCATTAATCACCTTAACGACAGATTACTTCGCTAATACTACTCCCATTACAACACCCTCATGTTTCATCTGCACAACCGTGCAAGGTATCCAAACATGATACTCTAATACATTAATCAAGATTACCATCCTTTCGAAAATTTTAATGTTCCACCCGAATTGAACAAAGGATCTTGGATCACAAACCTCCATAGGTTCTATTGGTTGCAACATTGCAATCAGTTTAATCTAAAATGCAAACATTCTGTATAAATAAAATTCTCCCCAAGATTTATTCATGAAATCAGTTCATCCTCCAATGTTCCTCGAATAACTTACAATCCAAGGTCTCACAACATCATATACTTGACTACCGCTATCCAGTTGCCACTGTACCTTCTAAAATTCGTTGCAACAAAAAAAAAGTCAAGCGATCCTTCATCAAAAGAAGAGGCAACCAAAGATAAATTTTAGCACACAAGGAACGTTACCATACTCATTGAGCTAAAGACCAAGAGAAATTGTCAAATAACAATGATCTTGGAACACAAAATACGAGTCCACGGTCGAGGCACAAGTCCCACAGAAGAAATTTTTCACCTCCAAAAATCAGAATAAAACATTGCTACGCAAACCCACGAAACTCTTAAGTTGTGACATCGGAAAGTTGCGTTTTTTTTTTTAGCTCCAACCTCAAAATACTTATGGTAAACATTTTCCGTCACCACAACAAAAGCAATCTCTTTGATTACGACACTACTTGCCAAACCAAACAAGAGATGCCTTTGATACCAAATCACATTCATCACTTGAACCAAACGGAACCTTTTCATATGTCACGCTTCTCAACTAATTTTATCTACTACATAAATCATGAGCCCCCCAAAAGATTACGAATACAAAACTCCAAACATTTCATTTAACCGTTATTAAAACAATCAACTTACTTTATCTCTAGAAGAATCATCACCATTCCAACGCGTCACGATCTCTTGTGGACAGTCTTATCAACACCAAGAAAAATTCACTCTTAACAAGATTCGTTATCCTCAACTCTTCCCTTATTAGCCACCAAGGCTCACCAAAATGTTACGTACCCTTTTATCATCTCATCCTCAAATGAGTGCATACCAGATTCTTACACCCTCACTACAACAACTACTTTATTTTAGAGAGAACTAACTACACAATTTAAAAGGTTATTCCAAAGCCCTTCCATCAATGGCATACTATTATCCGATAGTTCTACCATCATGTAATTATTGTTCATCTATTAAATCCCATCAATTTTCCTCTTAGTAAAGTTCAACACCAAACTTTAATAGTCAATAATTGCACCTAACAATTACATACAATCACTAAACATCCACCAAGGGTTACTCCAAGATTAATATCCACTAACACAATAATCTAACTCCTTTTGTACTTAACCATCCCAAACGGTTAGGTTAATCCATTGCGATCCGTTAATCCAATTTACCAAATAAGTTTACCAAATGTATCACTCTTAATGGTCAACTCAATTCATCAATGTTCCACACTTCTTGTTAACTCTACGGTTTACAATTAGGTATAGTTGTACTCTTAACCACGGCTCATCAAGAACTACTACAAGACACTTTCAAATTTATGAGCTTTCCTTTGAAGGATCTTAGTTATGATCGATCATGCACACACTCTGCGGACCTCACCTGATAACACATATCATTCCCATCAATTTCTTTGTTTATAACCTCCATCTTAACCACAAGAAGACATCGCTAAAGAATTTAATATTTTCTTTCGTAAAGAGAACCAATCAACTTCAACACTCGAAATACCCAAGAGAGTTACATTGATTCAAAGCTTTCTTGTACTAAAGGACTTGCAAAACGAAAATTTTATTAACCAAAACATCAAGTGAAAATAAATGGGTCATGTTTTCCAAGAAGACAAACAGAACTTCAACACAAAGGCCAATCTTTACAATTAACCAAATTAGTGACATAAGATTAACTCAACGATTGGGAAAACAATAAATACTTTAAGGGGCAAAGTAAACCAATGGAAACGCATCAACTTTTCTCAAAGTAACCTATCAACCACAAGAATGAATAACCCAAGAGAAAATCATCAATCTCAAGCTGGATAAGAGTTGACCAAATTCAAATTCAGGAAGAGAACAACTCTTTTAAGTCTACTCGCTACCAAACGCACGTACTACGATCTCTCATGTGGATACTTCGCTATTCCTATACCACGAACAGTGGTGTAACCCAGTATAGCCGGGACCACAACCACTACCTCCACCTCTCAACATGGGTTACCCCACACATAATAACCATAGTATTATACTATAGATACATCGATCATCTCAAAACAGAATCATTAATACAACTCAACAGATGCGTAAATGCAATGCTTGACCCATCCCATCCTCACTGCACCGGTGTGTCAGTTTAAAAGTTCATTAACCATTACAAAATTTCAGCAATTCAAGTTGCCTAGGTTGTAAATCCAATCACCACGGACCTCATCGCTCGCTCGATACCAACTGTAACACCCGACTTATCATGAGCACGGAATGCTACTAAACAAACTCTAATAACTCTAAAGAAGACAATTCTAATAAATTTGTGAGAACCTCCTTGTAAATTTAATTACACGGAGGTTCCAACACACAAGGTAATCAAATAATAATTAAAACTTTTATCCAAAGTCATCAAAAGGTTGTGATGACATGCTAGGATTCCAACAAAACTAGAGAATCATAAAGAATCACTACTCATCATTATTACATCAATCCATTGCATAAGTCATGATGTAGTATTCTAAAATCAATCTGCGTTCGAAGAACATTCAACTTTATTTAGTTCATGTGGTGTGTGAGTGACTAGCAGTCTACTTCCCCATGCATGTCATTCTTGGCTCGGGTACCTAAAACAACAATAAAAGCAAGAGTGAGTCCACAGACTCAGCAAGTACATAACGAAAGCTGTAACATCAACATACGTATAAATAAGATCAACATCAAACATCTCACATGCAAATGAAATGCTCAAGGAACCTTTAACTTTAACTCTTCGTGTGCATTACACTGTAATGCGAGTATGCGACCGCCGCATGCCCATGCACGTCTTGGCGCGCACGCACAGGGACCAATTGCCCGTTACTCCGCAAGTAACGGGGATCTCAAGCCCACACTCCACGAGTGAGGGGATCTCGGGCCCGTCACATTCATGACGGGGATCTCAAAGGGAAACATGCTTCGTCACCGCGTGACCAACCCTCAACATGTTCTCAATATGCATATGCTCATCTCTTATTCATCATCAATCTTACCAAAAGACAACAACATTGTACCACAATAAATCATAAGCATAATTTGAGCAATCACCAAACTTAAACAATCATCAAGTAAGCCATCTTGCTATGCAATCATATATCAAAAAGAACACAAACATAGCCAATCAATCACCCCATATAACAAACAATGCACTTGCCTTAACCGTGTGAGAATGGAGGCGTGAAGGCGGTGCTGCCTCCGGTACCAATCCCACACTGGACATGAAGAAAACCCCATTCTAAGACCAACATTCTAGACCAAAATCATAAGTAGCATCGCAATTGAACTCGCTAACATCTTAGCATTTTCTAATTCTCATAATTTCTAGCGATCAGTCACTGCAGGCAGCTAGCTTCTAAAATACGTAACTTTCTGCTCGGGTGTCCAAATAAGATGATCTTGGACATTCTGGAAAGGTAATTAAAATTTCTAAATAAACTTAGTTGGGGAGACCCTCTGATTCGGCCATCTACTAGTCCTACCAATCCATTTAATCAGAGCAAACATTTCACGTCGGGTTTCTGAACAGCGACAAAGAAACTATCATAACTTCCTCTACGTTCGTCCGAATTTAGTGATCTTTAGTTTTCCTGAAAGCTAAGAGGATTAGCCTTGTTTTTCGTTATGGTGAGACCCTCTGGAAACCCATCTAAATATGCGGTTCAATCAGGTTAACCAACACTAGTAATTCTAATTCTCAACAGAAACACAGAAATACTAAGAAATTCATAACTTTGGCTACCGAGGTCCGAATGACTTGATTCTTGTCGGCAATGAAAGATAACTACGATATCTAAAACTTTCTAGGAGAGGTCCAGACCCAATTCTACTTTCAACCTACGCAAAAACGACAATCTTTAACACTGCAGAACACCGACTTACTGACAGAAAACCGTCTCTGGACAGCAGTCCAACAGCAATATTCAGATGACCATAACTTTTGAGATATAACTCCGAATTGATCGTTCTTTAACAATCTGAAAAGGTTATCGAATTATCTACAATAACCTAGTTGGGTGAACTTTCAGATTCTTCCAATTTCCTATCATATTTTAGGAAATATCCAGACAGTTTATTCTCGTCAGATTTCTGGCAGCAGAAACTAAATCGACCATAACTTTTGACTCAGACCTCGGAATCGAGTGAACTCGGCGGCCACTGAAACTTAAGAAGTAGGTCCAGATATCTCTAGAGACCAACTCTTCAGATTCTGCCTCTAGGTAGTCGAAACAGATCCGCAACATACTGGACAGAATTGAACGAATTAAAGACAGACTGGATTTAAGCAATTCTACTCAAACGCATCTAATCACCAACAAGCCTTGCAAGAAACCTGATGTTACCCTTGTAGAACCGCTGAAGATCATGAGCGGAAACACCAACTTGCGATCCCTCTCTTTTCCTTCTCACTTCTTCCTTCTTCTCTCCTTTTCCCTTTCTTTTCCTCCTTGGCCGGCTGCAATGGAGCTCCTCCTCTTCTTCGGCCAGCAGCAATGGTGGTGGTGGGGAGGTGGAGAGGGGCAAGGGAGGATGGAGGGGAGGTGGAGAGGTGGAGAGGGAGGGTGGCGGCTCAATGGGGAGAGGTGAGGAGGTGGGGGTGCGGCTAGGGTTTGGGGGAGTGGCGCCCTTTGGCGGCCACCCTTTGCCCTCATGGGCCAAGGCCCAAGCCAGGTTGGATACAAATGATGTTTCCCCCTCTCTAACTGAAGAATTTAGCGTTTTCAATTGGTTCTTCCCGTAAATCTATTTAGTTCTCTCCCGATTAATTAAATCTCTCCCGGCGATTCGCTTATCTCACTTTCGGGGTATTACATTTATGTGTTTCCGCTGCTACTTAATACTCTCTTTTAAATTTGGCCAGTCGGCCACTTGTATTAGATGTAACCTTGGAACTATGTTGTATGTCTTTTGAACTATTTATGTATGGATGTTGTATGGATGTGATCAACGTTGGATGAGAGTATGCTTATATTGGTCGCTGATCTTGGAAGCCAATATAAGTCATACTCACTGTTCATGAATTCCTATTTAACTCACTGAGTGTAGAGCTTGACTTGTTGGAGAACCGACAATCATGTAGTGCTCGCAGAGGAGCAGCGCGCATGATCGTCGGAGCTCTAATCTGAGTTAAGCCTTTCATTTAGATGGAGTTAAGTTGGAATTCATTTACCGGAGATCTAGAGTTGTGTCCCTAAGACCTGGATTAGTCTCGGTCTTATGGAGCTAACTCCGGGGTCCCCACAGCGTTGGTATCAGAGCCATACTGACTGTAGGTTAGAGATAGCACTGGTGTTAGAGTTAGTAAGCCTTCTTGAGTCAAATTATTTTTGAAATTATCAAATTAATTTCAGAAAGTTTAAGTTAGGAATATCTTTTATTCCTCATCCATCCTAGTATCTTTTCTTACCATATTTCTGTTTTTTTTTTAAAAAAGAAATCTTACCTTATTGTTCTTGCTTTTAGATGAGTCGCCAATACCTGGTCAAAGAAACTCAAGCTGAGAACGTGGATGGATACCCGCGCTTCTCCGGAAATGATGTGGAGGGCGAACTTCACCTATCGGCCATCTTACGCCATCTATCGCGCTGACGGGGCGGGCATGGAGGAATACTTGGCGTGATCAACATCATCGCCGACGAGTCACGGGAGTATCCCATATTGTTTCGAGCACGTGGCACCGGAGGCCATGGCTCTCCGAAGTGGCCCGTGTGGCTATGATCCATCTCCGTTATGATCTCGACGGAGTTGTCTCACCACCTTACTACCATTTTCCTATGTGCGGCGTGCACCGAGGTGGACACCTTTGCCGGATTCGGTTTGGGAAGATCCCGAGTTAGGCGATTGGCAAGATTGGTTCATATCATGGATCAAATCCATCGGTGCCTTGTGTATGAGTTATGCAGGACTCGCCGCCTCGTGGTGGCCCAAGAGCACCTACAACTCATGTGTAACATGGGGATTATTGACCGCCATGTGGTTTATGGCACGAATGAGATTTCCCCATATGCTTGGCGCCACCGATGTACCGTCTTCCGGAAGTGCCAGGGCATGTACCCAATTATGGGACGAGACGCCAGGTCCGCATGTCAGTTGGATTTGCTCGTACTCGTAGGATGGAACCTGTTGGAGGCCATGTGATAGAGCAAGGCTCCCCTTTGCGTCTTCCTAATTTTGGAGACCCCGATGATACGGGATCCCCTGAGGCACATCTTCTGGACGAGTTTCCGGTAAACTTTGACCGGAACAACATTTAGGATGTTGTAGGCGTAAGCTTTTGGGCAAGCATGTATCTTTGATTTCCTGTAATAGGCTAGTAATAATTGAACTCTTAATGTTTCTCTTACAAGAACTATATTTCCAATAGTTGCTCTTCGCCCCCGGGCCCTATGAATGTAATTACTTTGGAAAAATTATGATTTGAAGTTATGAATCTTGGACTGGCCTTAGTGCCTTTGTACGCCCTTTTGGTGTTATGTTTTGGTGCATTTTATATCATTATGCATGCTTAATTAAGAACCTTGTGCTTGCTGTCCAAAGTTTTATTATTCGTACTTTTCCCTCAATCTTGGCCTCTTTTTAACATTCCTTGTCACTCCAGATGTCAGCCCCAACACTCGTGCTAGAGCTCAGCGATGGGGATCTCCACCCCAAGGCACTCGTCACTGCTGCTGTGCAGAACTTTACGCCCAGCGAGAGGGGTGAGCCTCTCAGCAAAGACCGTCCAGGGGGACAGTTCCTCCGAGGAAGTGCTTCCTCCGCCACCCACTATGGCGGAAGTCTTGGCTCAGATCGAGAGGAACAGGATGGATCAGACCAGGATCCTGGAGGCTATAGCTCGCAACACTTCTCCTGCTCCTGGCGGCAGGAGGGGACATCGAGCGGCGTGGGGTCTCGCTAAGTTTTTGTGAACAAATCCTCCCACTTTTGCGGGTACTGGAGACCCTATGGAGGCTGAAGATTGGCTGAGGGATGTGGAGAAGAAACTAGCCATTGCTCAGTGCACGGGCATTGAGAGAGTTCTTTTTGCCAGCTATCAGCTGGAAGGCGCCGCTAGTGCATGGTGGGATAATTTTTCCGCCATGCAACTTTGACGAGATGTTCCATCATGGAACGAGTTTCGTGCGGCTTCGGGAGGCCTATATTCGGATGGGGTCATGTCAATCAGCGACAGATTTCTTGCTTTGAAGCAAGGAAGGAAGATCATCATCGAGTATCTTCAGAGTTCAACAACTTGGCCCGCTATGCCCGGATGACGTCTCCACAGATGCTCGCCACGCCACGGTTCATGGCGGCTTGGCGAGAGATGCGGTGGCTTTAGTTCTACATGACTTGGAACTTCCGGCACATGGTGAACAAGGCCATTGTAGTGGAGCACAAGAGTGTGGATGTGGAAGAATCTAGGAAGAGAAAGAAGGCCGCTCGGTTTCGGCTAGTGGCGTTTCCTCGACAACAAGACCGGACCGCCTCGGGCACCTCGTCCTCGGGCTCCGGTGCCATCGAGGCTTCTGTGGCGCTGCACGACCTTCTCCACCTCATCGGGCGTGCACGGTGGAAGTAAGAACTCCCAAAACAGTGGTACATTCAAGCCTAATGTCACCTGCTTTCATTGTGGTCGTCAGGGCCACTATGCTTCTTCTTGGCTCGCCAAGCAGCGGGGAATGTCGCAGGTTTATCGTGATCCTACACCACCAGCTGTGGCACGACCTACACCACCCCCGAGGGCAGCATCTACCCCTCCACAGGTCCCTGCACGTGGCCGAGTGAACCACGTCACCGCTGAGGAGGCGAGCGACGCTCGACGCCGTTTGGGTACACTTCTTGTTAATTCTTGTCCAAAGATCGCTTTATTTGATTCCGAGCATCTCATTCATTCATCAAAGAAGAATATGCTGCACTTAATCAATTTTAAATGCATAAACTTCAGCCACCTTATCAAATACAGTCGTCGGGATCGGTTTTCCAAACCGATCAAGTTTGCCAGGACGTAAAAGTGGAAATTCAAACTGTCTACTTCTTGGCCGACTTAATTGTGCTTAAATCAGAGGGTATTGATGTAATCTTGGGGATGGATTGGCTGTCCAAAAACCAGGGAAAGATTGATTGTGCTCAGCGGTCTATTTCTGTCACTAGTGAAGACGGCAGTCAAGTCGTTTTTGCACCTTCTGTGGGCAGTTCTCATCTCTATGCCTTGGAAGCTTGTACCTCTCTTGAACTTGAGAAAGTTCCTGTGGTGTGTGAATATCCAGATGTATTCCCCGAAGAACTCCCAGGCATGCCTCCTGATCGAGAAGTCGAGTTCGTCATCGAGCTTGTACCCTGTGATCGCACGATCTCAAACGCCATACGGATGCCTCCTAATGAATTGGAAGAATTGAAGAAGCAACTCCAAGAACTTCAAGACAAAGGGTTTATTAGGCCGAGCTCCTCACCTTGGGGATGCCCGGCTATCTTTGTCAAAAGAAGGACAAGAGTTTGCGGATGTGTGTTGACTACCGTCCGTTAAATGAAGTCACTATCAAGAACAAATATCCGCTTCCTCGGATTGATGATTTATTTGATCAATTGAGTGGAGCCCAAGTATTCTCCAAGGTTGATTTGCGCTTGGGCTATCATCAAATTAAAGTTCGAACCGAAGACATTCAAGACAAAGCATTCTCTACTCGTTACGGGTTGTGCGAGTACACTGTCATGTCTTTTGTCCGACGAATGCACGGCATACTTCATGAATCTTATGAATTCAGTGTTCATGGAGTATTTGGATAAGTTTGTTGTTGTATTCATTGACGACATCCTTATCTACTCAAAGTCTGATGAAGAACACGAGCAACACTTGAGGCTTGTGTTGGAGAAGCTTCGTCAACATCAGCTTTATGCCAAATTTAGCAAATGCGAGTTCTGGCTTCGTGAAGTTAGTTTCTTGGGGCATGTCCTATCCAAGGGCGGTATTGCTGTTGATCCTAGCAAAGTGCAAGATGTCCTGGATTGGAGACAACCCAAAAACATCACCGATATTCGCAGTTTTCTCGGACTTGCGGGCTATTACCGCAGATTCATTCAGAGCTTCTCCAAAATTGCGAGGCCAATGACGCAACTTCTAAAGAAAGAAAAGTAGTTCGTATGGTCGCCGGAATGTGAGGAGAGCTTTCAGATCCTAAAGGAATGCTTGACCAAAGCTCCAGTACTCATCTTGCCTGACATTCACAAGAGCTTTGACATTTACTGCGATGCGTCTCGCCATGGGCTCGGTTGTGTGCTTATGCAAGAGGGCCGAGTGGTAGCTTATGCATCAAGACAATTGAGACCACATGAGTTGAATTATCCCACTCATGATTTGGAGCTCACAGCAGTTGTTCATGCTCTCAAGATTTGGCGACATTACCTCATCGGCAATCGTTGCGAAATCTATACCGACCATAAGAGTCTTAAATATATTTTCAGTCAAGCCGATCTGAATTTAAGGCAAAGAAGATGGCTCGAGTTGATCAAAGATTATGATTTTGGACTCCATTATAATCCAGGAAAAGCAAATGTGGTTGCTGATGCCCTAAGCAGAAAGTCTCGGTGCAGCTGTTTATCGGTAACTCCCATTTCAAAGAGCTTGTGTGTTGCGATGCAATGTCGCACTGGAGATAATTGAAGAAGGTTCCTTGCTGCCCTTAGTGTGAATTATACACTTGAGGACCAGATTAGAGAAGCCTGAAGGTGATGAAGAAGTAGCTCAGATCGGGAGGAAGTGAAGCAAGGCAAGGCCAAGTGCTTTAAAGAAGATGCACAAGGCACCTTATGGTTTGGAAACCGGTTGGTGGTGCCTTGCGATCACGCCTTGAGAGAACTAATTCTCAAGGAGGCCCATGACTCCAAGTTTTCTATCCACCCTAGGTAGCACCAAGATGTACCAAGATCTTAAGAAGCGACTATGGTGGGCCGATTGAAACAACACATCGCTCAATTTGTTGCCAAGTGTGATGTATGCCAAAGAGTTAAGGCGAGCATTTGAAACCGGCAAGCACTCTACAACCCTGCCCATTCCCAAGTGGAAATGGGAAGAAGTTGGCATGGATTTTATCACCGGCCTTCCAAAAACTCAAGCGGGGTCTGATTCTATATGGGTGATTGTTGATCGTCTGACGAAGGTTGCCCATTTCATTCCTGTCAAGACCACCTACCATGGGGATAAGTTAGTGAGCTTTATATCTCCGAATTGTTTGTCTCCATGGTGTACCAAAGGTCATCATTTCAGATAGAGGTCCTCAGTTCACATCTTACTTCTGGAAGTGCTTACATAAAGCAATGGGGACCAATCTATCTTTCAGTTCCGCTTACCACCCACAAACAGATGGGCAGACTGAAAGGGTGAATCAAATCTTGGAAGATCTTCTCCGAGCATGTGTGCTGTCTTATAGCAAGAACTGGGAGAAATGTTTACCATTTGCGGAGTTCTCCTACAACAATAGCTTCCAATCAAGCATTCAAATGTCCCCGTTCGAGGCATTATATGGAAGAGCTTGTAGGACACCCTTGAACTGGTCCGAAGCCGGGGAGAGTCCATTTTATGGCCCAACCTTGGTAGAGGATGCAGAAGAACAAGTTCGTGTCATCCGCGAACGACTTCGGACGGCTCAATCCCGTCAGAAGTCCTATGCCGACCGTCATCGTCGTGAGTTGAGATTTGAGGTGGATGATCATGTCTATCTTAAGGTTTCTCCAATGAAAGGAACACATCGTTTCCAAGTCAAAGGCAAATTGGCACCTCGCTACATCGGGCCTTTCCGAGTTCTAGCAAAGTTGGGACCGGTGGCTTATCAAATAGAGTTGCCACCATCACTTGTGGATGTACATGATGTCTTCCATGTTTCACAACTGAAGAAGTGTCTTCGCATCCCTAAAGCAATCGAATCGGAAAAACTTGACTTGCAACCCGATCTTTCCTATCGGAGCACCGGTCGCATTCTTGAAGAGAAGGAGCGCAAGACACGAAATCGCGCAATCAAATTCATCAAGGTTCAGTGGAGTAACCATACTGAAGATGAAGCAACTTGGGAGCGTGAAGATCAACTACGAGCTAGCTATCCTGATTTTTTTCCTTCTACTTAAAATGTCTTCGAATCAAGAAAGGAAAGTTTAAACAAAGCAATGGGAAGGGAAAAATGTAATAGCCATTCCTTGTAACCCTACAAAGACATCTTGGCACTATCTTTGAAGGAAATCAAGACAACAGATGTTTTGTTTTCTCTTAGAACCTTCTATCCAACTTCCGCCCTATCGATCTCGGGGTCGAGATCTTTTGTAAGGGGGGGAGGTTTGTCACATCCCCAATTTAATAAAGTGGTTAATTATGCATCTCTTGAGCATGCATCTTATTTTTTAACTTTTTGTGTACCTATTGTACTTGGAAAATCTCAAAATATAAATGAAACATACACTTTAAATTGAACTCCAAACTCAAAACAGAAATAAATGCTACTAAAGTATCACTGGAAATAATTTATTCAAATACTATATTAATTATCACGAATTAATATGATTTTTCCCAAATTTTTGGGACTGTTTTGGACTGTGAGGAAATTCAAACACCATTAATAGACTTAGCCTAAGCTTGATTTTATTTATTTCAAAATATATATTAACAGTAGGTTCCAATAATTTTTATGGACACTAGGTTATCCCAGGAACCTCCACAAATTATTTCATGATTTTAGGAAATTTATTTCTATTTTTAAGCCTTGGTCAAAGTGGGGAAAATATTTTAATTCTCAGTCAATTCAGACCGGACCATGCACTGTTCCTCGGACTCGAGCCCGACCGCACCATCCCGCTCGACCCAACCCCTTAGGTGCACTGCGCCGAATCCAAACCAGGTCCGCCGTCCGATGGGAAATCGACGGTCCAGGTCACGTACCCCTTCGGCCGAACGTTTTCGCCTCGATCTAATCCAAGTCATCCAACCAAGATCCAACGGCGTGCGTTGATCCATTTAACTCACAGTCGTGCCCTCGCTTTGAGTCGCTGTCACGCCGGACCCACCTGTCGGATTCGCCTTCCTCCTCTCGCTGACGCTCGCGCAGGAGCTGAGCTCCACGCGGCCGTGGTAGTCTGCTCCGAGCCGTTGCGGGATTCCGATGCCGTCAATCCACCGCTGCCGTTGGCCACTCCGGAGCGTTCCCCGCGTAACGCCGCCTCCAATGCCGTCATCGCCCGGGCATAATACCCCTCGCAACCCCTCTTTCTCCTCACTTCTTCTCGTTGATTGAGAAGAGGAGGATCTCTGTGTTCCTCGTTGGGGTAAGCTTCCACCGGGTGTTTCCCCTCTTTTATACTTTCAATGCCTTCTCCATTTTTGCTGAGCTCGGTTCTTATCTTCGCTTGTAGCATCTGATTCATCCTCGTGCTCTAGCTCACGTCCAGAGCACGCACCCGAGGACACTTTCGTGCCATCTTCGTGTCCCGGAGGTATTATCCTCAACTTTGCGCGTCACCTCACATGCTATAGGCCACTGAGAGAAACCCCTAAACTAATTTTGGTAATGCACGACAGGATCTTGTTGAATCGAAGTTTGCACCATTTCCGACCGTGAAGCAACTTTTCACCACCCACCTTGATCCGGTAAGCCATTGTCCAATTCCTTGCTCCTATGGCTTGCTCTTAAGCTCCTTGAGCTAACCCAAGCATTCACTTTGCTTCATTTTACTCAGATCTTCATCTCTTCGTCGAGCCGTGTCGTCGCCATTTTCTTCTCCGGCACCGACCAAGCTCCAGCTAACCCCAGGCTTCCCCAGCACCTTCCTCCGCTCAGGTAGCTTCTGGTTAGTCCCTAGTACTCGGCACTCGCTTGTATGTCGCCTGCGAGCTACGCATTGCCGTTTTTGTGTTTGCCGTAGAACCGCCGCCGCTAGCTCGGCTAGCCGCGGTGCGGGCTACCTCGAGGTCGCCACCACCCTCAAAGATGTGTAGCGTTATTGCACGCCTATCACAGCCCTTGGCGCGCCTTGTGGCGAAATCGCGCGAGCGCCGGCAAGCGAACGAGCGCGTCGGGTCGTCCGACACACCGTAGTAGGGTCATTAGGACCGTGATTCGATCTTTAATTAGCTAATGATGAGTTAGTCATTAAATGATGTCTTAGCCGGTCTAATGTTTCACTTACACGCGGCCCCACGCACGTAAAAGCGAACGTTTTGGTTAAAGCCACGAGGTGACATGTGGGCCCTAGGCCTTAACTCCCGTCGCGATGCGCATGTGCGTGGACCAAGTCTCGTGGACCATGTCGTGACGATGGGACTTCTTGGTCGAACGCAATTAAATCTGAGTTAAATGAAAAATGCACTATTCACGTGCCCACTGGTCGCTGACTTTGGCTCGTACGCGCGGTGAGAAAAAGTTTAAACGACATATAAAATCCGAAATCCATTTTGTAACACCCCAGCCCAACATGAGCCTGGAATGCTACTAAACAAACCCTAATAATTCTAATCAAAGCAAACTTAATAAATTTCGGCAGAACCTCCCTTGTAAAGTTAATTACACGGAGGTTCCAACATACAAATGAATCATAAATTAACCAAACTACCATCTAGAGACATCAAAAGATAATCAAAGATATGCTACATTTCCAGCAATCCAGTGAAGTATATAGTTCCACTACTCATCGTTATTACACTTAAACCACCTCAAGACACAAGATATATTAAACCTTTGAGCATCTCGCCCATTTACTAATAACAATTACTATCTGAAGATCATTCAACTTTATTTAGTTCATGTGGCATGTGTGTGACTAGCAGTCTACTTCCCCCCATGCATGTCGTTCTTGGCTCGGGTACCTAAAATAACAACAAAAGCAAGGGTGAGTCCACAGACTCGCAAGTGCTGTAAATAGAAGCCATAACATCAGCATCAATATACAGAAGATCAACAACAAACATTTCACATGCAGATGCAATGCTCAAGGACTTTTAACTTTAACTTTCTGTGTGCATTACACCTGTAATGCAGAGTATGCGACCGCCGCCGCATACCCATGCCTGTGCGCGCACGCACAGGGACCAATTGCCCGTTACTCCGCAAGTAACGGGGACCTCAAGCCCACACTCCACGAGTGAGGGGATCTCGGGCCCGTCACCTTCATGACGGGGATCTCAAAGGAAACATACTTGGTCACCACATGACCAAGCCTCAATATGATCTCGATATGCACATGCTCATCATTTAATCATCATCAAATTACCACAAGACAGTAAAAACATATAACAATAGAGCATGGACATATATGACGCATCCATCAATCTTAAATCAACATCAAGCCAACAATCTCACTATGCTACCACATATCGAGAAAGACACAATCATGACCAATCAAACACAACCACGAATCAAACAATGCACTTGCCTTAACCACGTGAGAACTGGGAACGTGAAGTTGGTGCTGCCTCCGGTACTCTTCCCCCACCTAAATTCAATCAAGAACATAGACTAAGACCACAGTAACGAACCACATGAATTCTAAAAACAAACACAACTAGCAATAGCTCGCAACCCAATCCCGACTCCAAATTTCTAATTGCTGTTCTGTACCTTCTGTGAACAGTCAAGTTCTAAAATTCATATCTTTCTGTACATAGGTCCAAATTATGTGTTCTTGGACTTAATTGAAAGGTTATCAAATTTCCCAACTAAACCTAGTTGGTGAGCTTCCCTGATTCGGCCATCTAAAATCACTTTCAAGCCGATTAACAAGACATCGATTTCACGTCAGACTTTCTGGACAGAGCACTAAAACTAACATAACTTTCAGCTCGTTTACCCAAATTTCGCGTTCTTGTGCTTCCTGAAAGCTACGATAATTATCTACAACTTTCGTTATATTGAGATCCTCTAATTCTATCTTTAACTGATCGCAAAGTTCAGATCACTAAAACCTGTCAAAATGCTGACAGATTCGCAGGACAGTCACAGTAAATAATTCATAACTTCTGCTGTAGAGGTCCAAATAATATGATCTAGCACTTCATTGAAAGCTATGGACGTGCTCTACAACTTTCTAGGAGATGCTCAGAACAGAATCTGCACCTATCTATGACAAAACGCCTGTCCAATACAATCTGTCCTGAGGATCAGAAAACCGACATTGCAACAATCAACTAAATACGCATCTAAACGAGGGAAAACGTGGTTACCCTTGAAGAACCGTTTGCGGGCACGACGAGCACCCACCAGCGAGCTCTTCCCCAAAGATGGTCACGTTCCCTCGCCTTCTTCCTTCTCCAACGCCGGCCACCTCCAGCGATCTCCAAATCGACAATCGGGAAGACGAACGGAGTTTGCCGGTAGCGAGGAGGCGCCAAGGAGGGAGTGCAGCAACACGAGAACCCTAGGCAGGGGCTGCGGCTTGAGGGGAGGAAGGGGGAGGGCGCATGGGTGGAGGGGGAGGGGAGGCGCACGGTTGGAGGGGGATGCAAAAGGGGCGGCTAGGGTTAGGAGGGGGGGGGAAAGGGTGTCCCCCCCTTGGCCGGCCACATATGGGCCCCTTTGGGGCCAAAGCCCAGGCCCAAGTTGGCAGGAATTCACCGCTAACCCCTTCTCTATTTGTTTAATTGGTTATTTTCTATTAGGTTCTTCTCCCGATTCGATTTCCAGCTACTCGTATCCTTTAAATCTTTAGGTTTTCTCCCGAGTCCTATTATGGGGTATTACACTCTACCCCCCTTAAACTGAATTCGTCCCCGAATTCTTTCCATCGCTCTACCCGAAGAACAATCACAGCTAGGATTTACGAACAAAACCACACACCTGCTGTGAACAATTCGAATATTGCTCGCGCAAGCAAGACTCTAATTCCCAAGTCACTTCCCTCTTGGACATATGGGATCACACCACCTAGATGGATACCAACATCTTTCACTTCAAGACTAATCTCGACCTTTACGGGTACGCTCCACGCACGGGACTCAAAAGTAAGGTCTTACTTCGTGGCCAACAGCTCCAACAAAAAAACCTAAGCTCCGGACCTCTCATGTGCTCTCTCAGCACCGAAAATCACAAGACATTGAGTACTCCGCGCAAGTACTCGAGACGATCCTAGCGATACGCCAAACTACATATTCCCGTGACTAAGGAACCTATCCAACACACCTTTGGTTAAACTTCCTTTTTGTACCGAAGTACATCGTCTGCACAGAACCCGCAGAACTCTTGTTCCAACACCCAATCGATCACTTTACCTAAGCAAGCAGCATCTCCTTTAACAAGGGACGCACAAAGAACTCACCTGTCAACTCACTTATCCGAAAAACTCAACTGAAAACAAAGGAGTCAAAATGCAACCAACTCAAAGTCACCTTCTCTTAGAAGAGCCCAATCCAAAATCAATGGATTTACCACGAAATCTTTTCCACTTTCCAAAATAGGCAGTTTAGAAATAATGCCACACAAGCCAAAAGCGAAATCACTCGAAAAACCAGTCTTACCCATTTTTTTCTAACTGGTAGGAATCACACATACCGACAAGAACCAACTCAATTTATAATCGACATCCATCATAACCACATAGTTCAAGTAAGAACTAAGAAAGCATCTAACTATCCAAGATCACACCCTTTACCAAAATCTTTCTTTTAAGAAATCAATTTTCTTTTAAACCATAGGATCCCAAATCATCGTATAACGCATTAACTCATTTCTCTTAAATTGGCAACCTCAAACCTATGCTCTACCGATCAAAAAATCCACACTTATGTAGGGAGACTCTTCCAATCCACAATATTGTACTCTAGCCAATTTCCCTACCGAATGAACTTGTCAAAATAATTTCCAACACAACACAATATAGATTTCACCCACCATCACATCCCTTAATCCGTTAAGGATGAATAATTTTAAATTCACATCCCACACTCTCATATACTAGCCACAAAGGATACTATCAGTGATCATTCCGCTACTCGAAATCCACTCTTATTCTACCACTTCTGCACATAATCAAGTAACCGCCCCAAGACGATTTATTTCACAAGTCTTAGACCCTCTCTAATCCACACCAATCCAATTCAGTTACACAACCACACTATACCCATTCGCCAAACCCTAACTGTTTAACCGACATTCAAATATACCCAATCACTAGCGTCAATAAATAAATATATCCTTTGACCAAGACATCCTTAGAAATAATTTAATTCCTATAGGGTTACTTACTAAGGCTGAGTCATAGTTGACAATAGTTCAACGATTTTTTTTTTTTTTTTTTGCTATCCCATTAATTAGCATGACACTTAGATTCCTCCACGCCGCTACTTTCATTAAACTTCACCACCACAATTCTTCTACACAAACATGCTAAGTATCCAATTGCGATACTCGATAAGTTCATCAAGAGTCCATAATTTGATAATCCCAATATTCCAACACGGACAAAGGTTCTTTGGATCATAATTCGCAATAGGTTCCACTAGTTGTAACACTAATCACTTTTATCTCATCGACAACTTTCCATTTAAATAGAATTCTCTCCGGTCTTGTAAATCGAAACCAATTCACTTTATCTTGCTCTTCAAATTGATTGGTTCTGAAAAATCTCATGATTCCAAATACTTGACCACCTCCAACCAATCACCATATTACTCTTTATAACACTTGGCAATACAACTTGGTTAATACTTTACTCAAAAGGAAGAAATAAACAGATAGAAGGTTCAACAGACAAGAAATCGTGGCTCCTCGAAGTGAGCACGAGACCCAGAGAGACAGTCAAATAGTAGGATCTCGAGAAAACAAGATCTGAGCCCACCGTCGAGGCACAAGTCCCACAAGAAGAAATTTTCCACCACCATAAATCATAATAAAACATTGCTATGCAAACCCAAGAAACTCTTAAGTTGAGACAACAAGAAAGTTGCGGATTACATTTTTTTTAGCTCCAACCTCAAATACTTATGGTAAACATTTTCCGTTAACACAACGAAAGTAATCTCTTTGATTACAACATTACTTGCCAAACCAAACAAGAGATGTCTTTAATACCAAAACACATTCATCACTTGAACCAAACAGAACCTTTCCATATGTCACATTGCTCAACTAATTTTATCTCTTGCAAAAATCATGAGTCCCAAAAGATCACGAATACAAAACTCCAAATATTTCATTTAACCGTTATTAAAACAATCAACTTACTTTCTCTCTAGAAGAATCATCACCACTCCAACACGTCACAATCTCTTGTAGACCTTATTACTAACATCAAGAATATTTCACTCTTAGCAAGGTTCGTTATCATCAACTCTTCCTTTATAAAGTCCCCAAAATCGACCAAATTACATTTCACTTTATCCTCTCATCCTCAAATGAGGGTACACCAAATTCTTACACCCTCACTATAACAACCACCATATTTTTCAAGGAACCTACTACACAATTTACAAGGTTACACCAAAACCCTTTCATCAAAGACATACTATTATCGACAATCTCACCATCAAGCAAACACAGTCACCTATTAAATCTCACCATAAACCTTTCCAATGTAAACACAGACATATTCGAATGCTCATACTTATTTAGTACACACTAACTCCAATCTAGAGGTTATCATAAACTTTTGATGATTATTCAATCATGGGACGAATTGATGGTCCTGTATCTATTTGTACTCCCACGAGCATAAATAAGATCATCAAATAGCCAATTAAAGAAGATTTCTATATTAATATCTACCAAGACGACAGTCGAACACATCTTATATTTCTCTTTTCGCACAGTTAGATTAATCCATTAAGATCAAATAATCTAACTAGTTTAGCAAACTAAACAACTCCAGGGATCAACCACTCCGTTAATGTTCCACAGTGGTTAATAACTCTATTGATTCCAATTAGGTATAGCCGTACACCTAATCACAGTTCAACAAGAACTACTACATGATACCATCAAATTAATCAACTTTCCTTCCAGGGATCTTAGTTAGGATCGATTATACAACACACTACAGACCCAACTTGATAACTCATATCATATTCACTAATTTCTCCGATTATAACCTCCCACTTAACCACGAGATGACATCGCTAAAGGGTTTAGCATTTTCTTTTATAAAAGAACTTTTCAACTTCAACACTCAAGATACCCAAAAGAATTATATTGAATCAAAACTTCCACGTACTACAGGACTTGCAAAAGGAAACTTTCATTACCCAAGAACATCAACCGGATAAATGGGTCATGCTTTCCAATGAGAAGGACAAAACTCCAAAATAACGGTCAAACTTGACAATCAACTCGGTTCACCAGCCGCAAGAATAACTCATCAGTTGGGAAAATAATGACTGCTTTACAGGACAAATTAAGCCAAAGAAAACACACCAATATTTTTTTTTCTCTCAAAGCAACCTATCAACCACAAGAATAAATAACCCAAGAGAAACTCATCAATCTCAACTGGATAAGAGTTGACCAAATTCAAATTCAGGGAAGAGAACAACTCTTTTAAGTATACTACTACCAACGCTTGTACTACGATCTCTCATGTGGATACTTCGCTAATCCTATACCACGAGCGGTGGTGTAACCTGTATAGCCCAGACCACAACCACTACCTCCACCTCTCAACATGGGTTACCCCACACATAATAACCATAGTATTATACTATAGATATAATGATCATCTCAAAACAGAATCATTAATACAACTCAACAGATGCGTAAATGCAATGCTTGACCCATCCCATCCTACCGTGCACCAGTGTGTCAAGTTTATAAGTTCATTAACCATTACAAAATTTTAGCAATTTAAGTTGCCTAGGTTGTAAATCCAATCACCACGGACCTACCGCCCGCTCTGATACCAACTGTAACACCCCAGCCCAACATGAGCCTGGAATGCTACTAAACAAACCCTAATAATTCTAATCAAAGCAAACTTAATAAATTTACAGAACCTCCTTGTAAAGTTAATTACACGGAGGTTCCAACATACAAATGAATCATAAATTAACCAAACTACCATCTAGAGACATCAAAAGATAATCAAAGATATGCTACATTTCCAGCAATCCAGTGAAGTATATAGTTCCACTACTCATCGTTATTACACTTAAACCACCTCAAGACACAAGATATATTAAACCTTTGAGCATCTCGCCCATTTACTAATAACAATTACTATCTGAAGATCATTCAACTTTATTTAGTTCATGTGGCATGTGTGTGACTAGCGATCTACTTCCCTCATGCATGTCGTTCTTGGCTCGGTACCTAAAATAACAACAAAAGCAAGGGTGAGTCCACAGACTCAGCAAGTACAGAAATAGAAGCCATAACATCAGCATCAATATACAGAAGATCAACAACAAACATTTCACATGCAGATGCAATGCTCAAGGACTTTTAACTTTAACTTTCTGTGTGCATTACACCTGTAATGCGAGTATCGCGCACCGCCACGCAGATACCCATGCGCAGGCGCGCACGCACAGGACCAATTGCCCGTTACTCCGCAAGTAACGGGACCTCAAGCCCACACTCCACGAGTGAGGATCTCGGCCCGTCACCTTCATGACGGGATCTCAAAGGAAACATACTTGGTCACCACATGACCAAGCCTCAATATGATCTCGATATGCACATGCTCATCATTTAATCATCATCAAATTACCACAAGACAAGTAAAACATATAACAATAGAGCATGGACATATATGACGCATCCATCAATCTTAAATCAACATCAAGCCAACAATCTCACTATGCTACCACATATCGAGAAAGACACAATCATGACCAATCAAACACAACCACGAATCAAACAATGCACTTGCCTTAACCACGTGAGAACTGGGAACGTGAAGTTGGTGCTGCCTCCGGTACTCTTCCCCCACCTAAATTCAATCAAGAACATAGACTAAGACCACAGTAACGAACCACATGAATTCTAAAAACAAACACAACTAGCAATAGCTCGCAACCCAATCCCGACTCCAAATTTCTAATTGCTGTTCTGTACCTTCTGTGAACAGTCAAGTTCTAAAATTCATATCTTTCTGTACATAGGTCCAAATTATGTGTTCTTGGACTTAATTGAAAGGTTATCAAATTTCCCAACTAAACCTAGTTGGTGAGCTTCCCTGATTCGGCCATCTAAAATCACTTTCAAGCCGATTAACAAGACATCGATTTCACGTCAGACTTTCTGGACAGAGCACTAAAACTAACATAACTTTCAGCTCGTTTACCCAAATTTCGCGTTCTTGTGCTTCCCTGAAAGCTACGATAATTATCTACAACTTTCGTTATATTGAGATCCTCTAATTCTATCTTTAACTGATCGCAAAGTTCAGATCACTAAAACCTGTCAAAATGCTGACAGATTCGCAGGACAGTCACAGTAAATAATTCATAACTTCTGCTGTAGAGGTCCAAATAATATGATCTAGCACTTCATTGAAAGCTATGGACGTGCTCTACAACTTTCTAGGAGATGCTCAGAACAGAATCTGCACCTATCTATGACAAAACGCCTGTCCAATACAATCTGTCCTGAGGGATCAGAAAACCGACATTGCAACAATCAACTAAATACGCATCTAAACGAGGGGAAAACGTGGTTACCCTTGAAGAACCGTTTGCCGGGCACGACGAGCACCCACCAGCGAGCTCTTCCCCCAAAGATGGTCATGTTCCCCTCGCCTTCTTCCTTCTCCAACGCCCGGCCACCTCCAGCGATCTCCAAATCGACAATCGGGGAAGACGAACGGAGTTTGCCGGTAGCGAGGAGGCGCCAAGGGAGGAGTGCAGCAGCCTGAGAACCCTAGGCAGGGGCTGCGGCTTGAGGGGAGGAAGGGAGGCGCATGGGTGGAGGGGAGGAGGCGCACGGTTGGAGGGGATGCAAAGGCGGCTAGGGTTAGGAGGGGGAAAGGGTGTCCCCTTGGCCGGCCACATATGGGCCCCTTTGGGCCAAAGCCCAGCCCAAGTTGGCAGGAATTCACCGCTAACCCCTTCTCTATTTGTTTAATTGGTTATTTTCTATTAGGTTCTTCTCCGATTCGATTTCCACTACTCGTATCCTTTAAATCTTTAGGTTTTCTCCGAGTCCTATTATGGGGTATTACACTCTACCCCTTAAACCGAATTCGTCCCGAATTCTTTCCATCGCTCTACCCGAAGAACAATCACAGCTAGGATTTACGAACAAAACCACACACCTGCTGTGAACAATTCCGAATATTGCTCGCGCAAGCAAGACTCTAATTCCCAAGTCACTTCCCTCTTGGACATATGGGATCACACCACCTAGATGGATACCAACATCTTTCACTTCAAGACTAATCTCGACCTTTACGGGTACGCTCCACGCACGGGACTCAAAAGTAAGGTCTTACTTCGTGGCCAACAGCTCCAACAAAAAAACCTAAGCTCCGGACCTCTCATGTGCTCTCTCAGCACCGAAAATCACAAGACATTGAGTACTCCGCGCAAGTACTCGAGACGATCCTAGCGATACGCCAAACTACATATTCCCGTGACTAAGGAACCTATCCAACACACCTTTGGTTAAACTTCCTTTTTGTACAAGTACATCGCTCGCACAGAACCCAGAACTCTTGTTCCAACACCCAATCGATCACTTTACCTAAGCAAGCGACATCTCCTTTAACAAGGGACGACAAAGAACTCACTGTCAACTCACTTATCCGAAAAACTCAAGCGAAAACAAAGGAGTCAAAATGCAACCAACTCAAAGTCACCTTCTCTTAGAAGAGCCCAATCCAAAATCAATGGATTTACCACGAAATCTTTTCCACTTTCCAAAATAGGCAGTTTAGAAATAATGCCACACAAGCCAAAAGCGAAATCACTCGAAAAACCAGTCTTACCCATTTTTTTCTAACTGGTAGGAATCACACATACCGACAAGAACCAACTCAATTTATAATCGACATCCATCATAACCACATAGTTCAAGTAAGAACTAAGAAAGCATCTAACTATCCAAGATCACACCCTTTACCAAAATCTTTCTTTTAAGAAATCAATTTTCTTTTAAACCATAGGATCCCAAATCATCGTATAACGCATTAACTCATTTCTCTTAAATTGGCAACCTCAAACCTATGCTCTACCGATCAAAAAATCCACACTTATGTAGGGAGACTCTTCCAATCCACAATATTGTACTCTAGCCAATTTCCCTACCGAATGAACTTGTCAAAATAATTTCCAACACAACACAATATAGATTTCACCCACCATCACATCCCTTAATCCGTTAAGGATGAATAATTTTAAATTCACATCCCACACTCTCATATACTAGCCACAAAGGATACTATCATGATCATTCCGCTACTCAAATCCACTCTTATTCTACCATACGCACATAATCAAGTAACCGCCCAAGACGATTTATTTCACAAGTCTTAGACCCTCTCTAATCCACACCAATCCAATTGAGTTACACAACCACACTATACCCATTCGCCAAACCCTAATCTGTTAACCGACATTCAAATATACCCAATCACTAGCGTCAATAAATAAATATATCCTTTGACCAAGACATCCTTAGAAATAATTTAATTCCTATAGGGTTACTTACTAAGGTGAGTCATAGTTGACAATAGTTCAACGATTTTTTTTTTTTTGCTATCCCATTAATTAGCATGACACTTAGATTCCTCCACGCCGCTACTTTCATTAAACTTCACCACCACAATTCTTCTACACAAACATGCTAAGTATCCAATTGCGATACTCGATAAGTTCATCAAGAGTCCATAATTTCGATAATCCCAATATTCCAACACGGACAAAGGTTCTTTGGATCATAATTCGCAATAGGTTCCACTAGTTGTAACACTAATCACTTTTATCTCATCGACAACTTTCCATTTAAATAGAATTCTCTCCGGTCTGTAAATCGAAACCAATTCACTTTATCTCGCTCTTCAAATTGATTGGTTCTGAAAAATCTCATGATTCCAAATACTTGACCACCTCCAACCAATCACCATATTACTCTTTATAACACTTGGCAATACAACTTGGTTAATACTTTACTCAAAAGGAAGAAATAAGCAGATAGAAGGTTCAACAGACAAGAAATCGTGGCTCCTCGAAGTGAGCACGAGACCCGAGAGACAGTCAAATAGTAGGATCTCGAGAAAACAAGATACGAGCCCACTGTCGAGGCACAAGTCCCACAAGAAGAAATTTTCCACCACCATAAATCATAATAAAACATTGCTATGCAAACCCAAGAAACTCTTAAGTTGAGACAACAAGAAAGTTATGGATTACATTTTTTTAGCTCCAACCTCAAATACTTATGGTAAACATTTTCCGTTAACACAACGAAAGTAATCTCTTTGATTACAACATTACTTGCCAAACCAAACAAGAGATGTCTTTAATACCAAAACACATTCATCACTTGAACCAACAGAACCTTTCCATATGTCACATTGCTCAACTAATTTTATCTCTGCAAAAATCATGAGTCCCAAAAGATCACGAATACAAAACTCCAAATATTTCATTTAACCGTTATTAAAACAATCAACTTACTTTCTCTCTAGAAGAATCATCACCACTCCAACACGTCACAATCTCTTGTAGACCTTATTACTAACATCAAGAATATTTCACTCTTAGCAAGGTTCGTTATCATCAACTCTTCCTTTATAAAGTCCCCAAAACTCACCAAATGTTACATTTCACTTTATCCTCTCATCCTCAAATGAGGGTACACCAAATTCTTACACCCTCACTATAACAACCACCATATTTTTCAAGGAACCTACTACACAATTTACAAGGTTACACCAAAACCCTTTCATCAAAGACATACTATTATCGACAATCTCACCATCAAGCAAACACAGTCACCTATTAAATCTCACCATAAACCTTTCCAATGAAACACAACATATTCGAATGCTCATACTTATTTAGTACACACTAACTCCAATCTAGAGGTTATCATAAACTTTTGATGATTATTCAATCATGGACGAATTGATGGTCTGTATCTATTTGTACTCCCACGAGCATAAATAAGATCATCAAATAGCCAATTAAAGAAGATTTCTATATTAATATCTACCAAGACGACGATCGAACACATCTTATATTTCTCTTTCGCACGCAGTTAGATTAATCCATTAAGATCAAATAATCTAACTAGTTTAGCAAACTAAACAACTCCGAGGATCAACCACTCCGTTAATGTTCCACATGGTTAATAACTCTATTGATTCCAATTAGGTATAGCCGTACACCTAATCACGATTCAACAAGAACTACTACATGATACCATCAAATTAATCAACTTTCCTTCCGAGGATCTTAGTTAGGATCGATTATACAACACACTACTGGACCCAACTTGATAACTCATATCATATTCACTAATTTCTCCGATTATAACCTCCCACTTAACCACGAGATGACATCGCTAAAGGGTTTAGCATTTTCTTTTATAAAAGAACTTTTCAACTTCAACACTCAAGATACCCAAAAGAATTATATTGAATCAAAACTTCCACGTACTACAGGACTTGCAAAAGGAAACTTTCATTACCCAAGAACATCAACCGGATAAATGGGTCATGCTTTCCAATGAGAAGGACAAAACTCCAAAATAACGGTCAAACTTGACAATCAACTCGGTTCACCACCGCAAGAATAACTCATCGGTTGGGAAAATAATGGCGCTACAGGACAAATTAAGCCAAAGAAAACACACCAATATTTTTTTTTCTCTCAAAGCAACCTATCAACCACAAGAATAAATAACCCAAGAGAAACTCATCAATCTCAACTGGATAAGAGTTGACCAAATTCAAATTCAGGGAAGAGAACAACTCTTTTAAGTATACTGCTACCAACGCTTTGTACTACGATCTCTCATGTGGATACTTCGCTAATCCTATACCACGAGCGGTGGTGTAACACAGTATAGCCCAGGACCACAACCACTACCTCCACCTCTCAACATGGGTTACCCCACACATAATAACCATAGTATTATACTATAGATATAATGAGATCATCTCAAAACAGAATCATTAATACAACTCAACGGATGCGTAAATGCAATGCTTGACCCATCCCATCCCATCGTGCACCGGTGTGTCAAGTTTATAAGTTCATTAACCATTACAAAATTTTAGCAATTTAAGTTGCCTAGGTTGTAAATCCAATCACCACGGACCTACCGCGCTCACGATACCAATCAGTAACACCCCACCCAACATGAGCACGGAATGCTACTAAACAAACCCTAATAATTCTAATCAAAGCAAACTTAATAAATTTCGTCAGAACCTCCCTTGTAAAGTTAATTACACGGAGGTTCCAACATACAAATGAATCATAAATTAACCAAACTACCATCTAGAGACATCAAAAGATAATCAAAGATATGCTACATTTCCAGCAATCCAGTTGAAGTATATAGTTCCACTACTCATCGTTATTACACTTAAACCACCTCAAGACACAAGATATATTAAACCTTTGAGCATCTCGCCCATTTACTAATAACAATACTATCTGAAGATCATTCAACTTTATTTAGTTCATGTGGCATGTGTGTGACTAGCAGATCTACTTTCCCCATGCATGTCGTTCTTGGCTCGGTACCTAAAATAACAACAAAAGCAAGGGTGAGTCCACAGACTCGGCAAATACGAAATAAAGCCATAACATCAGCATCAATATACAGAAGATCAACAACAAACATTTCACATGCAGATGCAATGCTCAAGGACTTTTAACTTTAACTTTCTGTGTGCATTACACCTGTAATGCAGAGTATGCGACCGCCGCCGCATACCCATGCCTGTGCGCGCACGCACAGGGACCAATTGCCGTTACTCGCAAGTAACGGGGACCTCAACCCACACTCCACGAGTGAGGATCTCGGCCCGTCACCTTCATGACGGGATCTCAAGGAAACATACTTGGTCACCACATGACCAAGCCTCAATATGATCTCGATATGCACATGCTCATCATTTAATCATCATCAAATTACCACAAGACAGTAAAAACATATAACAATAGAGCATGGACATATATGACGCATCCATCAATCTTAAATCAACATCAAGCCAACAATCTCACTATGCTACCACATATCGAGAAAGACACAATCATGACCAATCAAACACAACCACGAATCAAACAATGCACTTGCCTTAACCACGTGAGAACTGGGAACGTGAAGTTGGTGCTGCCTCGTACTCTTCCCCACCTAAATTCAATCAAGAACATAGACTAAGACCACAGTAACGAACCACATGAATTCTAAAAACAAACACAACTAGCAATAGCTCGCAACCCAATCCCGACTCCAAATTTCTAATTGCTGTTCTGTACCTTCTGTGAACAGTCAAGTTCTAAAATTCATATCTTTCTGTACATAGGTCCAAATTATGTGTTCTTGGACTTAATTGAAAGGTTATCAAATTTCCCAACTAAACCTAGTTGGTGAGCTTCCTGATTCGGCCATCTAAAATCACTTTCAAGCCGATTAACAAGACATCGATTTCACGTCAGACTTTCTGGACAGAGCACTAAAACTAACATAACTTTCAGCTCGTTTACCCAAATTTCGCGTTCTTGTGCTTCCTGAAAGCTACGATAATTATCTACAACTTTCGTTATATTGAGATCCTCTAATTCTATCTTTAACTGATCGCAAAGTTCAGATCACTAAAACCTGTCAAAATGCTGACAGATTCGCAGGACAGTCACAGTAAATAATTCATAACTTCTGCTGTAGAGGTCCAAATAATATGATCTAGCACTTCATTGAAAGCTATGGACGTGCTCTACAACTTTCTAGGAGATGCTCAGAACAGAATCTGCACCTATCTATGACAAAACGCCTGTCCAATACAATCTGTCCTGAGGATCAGAAAACCGACATTGCAACAATCAACTAAATACGCATCTAAACGAGGGAAAACGTGGTTACCCTTGAAGAACCGTTTGCCGGCACGACGAGCACCCACCAGCGAGCTCTTCCCCAAAGATGGTCACGTTCCCTCGCCTTCTTCCTTCTCCAACGCCCGGCCACCTCCAGCGATCTCCAAATCGACAATCGGGAAGACGAACGGAGTTTGCCGGTAGCGAGGAGGCGCTAAAGGAGGGAGTGCAGCAACACGAGAACCCTAGGCGGGGCTGCTTGAGGGAGGAAGGGGAGGCGATGGGTGGAGGGGAGGAGGCGCACGGTTGGAGGGGATGCAAAGGGCGGCTAGGGTTAGGAGGGGAAAGGGTGTCCCCTTGGCGGCCACATATGGGCCCCTTTGGGGCCAAAGCCCAGCCCAAGTTGGCGGAATTCACCGCTAACCCTTCTCTATTTGTTTAATTGGTTATTTTCTATTAGGTTCTTCTCCCGATTCGATTTCCAGCTACTCGTATCCTTTAAATCTTTAGGTTTTCTCCCGAGTCCTATTATGGGGTATTACACATTTATTTGCAAGCTGAAAAATATGTATAACTTTGAAAATGCATAACTAATTCATTTTAACTCCAAAATGAGTGAAACCACTTCTGATAAATTACTTATTTCATGAACTTTATATTAAAATTGGTTTCAACCATGTCTCTGTAACAGAGAGCATTATTTTGGAAAATGAGCCTTTAGCACTATTATTTGTACAATAGAAAAAGGCTGATAACTTCAAAAATTCATAAGTAATTCTTGGAAACTCCAAAAACAGTGAAATCAGTTTTGATAATTTATATTTCAAATAACCTTAATTATAAAAATAGTTTCAAAATCTCCTCTATCACAGAAACTATAGTTTGAGGAAAATGATCCTAAAAGTCATTATTTTTACATTATTAATGCTCGTAACTTTAGAAATCAATAACTAAATCATGAAAACTTCAATTGGAGCAAACTCAACTGTTTTGAACTTGTAATAATATTGCCTATTTATCCATGTAATCCATTTACTCACCACTGCTCTACAAATTTTCGCCTCATAATTAAATTACCCGAATAAAGGCGTATTGAAATATGAAAATCGAATCACCATAACTTTCACATACTAAATCAAAATGAAATAATTCTTTCACCAAAAACCACCTTAAATCATGACTTAGCTACTGTAGAAAAATCATGCATTTTTGAGCATTTTGAATTTTGAGGTATTTCTCGATGTTTATTCGGTATTGCATTTATATAGATTCCGAGCCTATTGATATCGACTCCTACGCGACCGAGAGTGAGCAATTACTTTTCCAGCAAGGCAAGCATCCTTTGAACTTTCTTTTTGCATCATATTTGATCCCAGATTTGTTAGGATAGATGCAATGATAATTGCTTGCATGCTATTTTGATAATGTCGCTATTTTTGTGATGAATAGTTAGACACATCCTATTATCTTGTCATTGTGGCTATCCATGAATTACCCTAGTACTGAAATAATTATGATAGGATGTTTGAAATACTGTTGTTCAAGTTGCTTAGCCATGCAAGTCTAGAACCGGTAGCTCGATTGACGGGAATAGCCCGCCAATTATGGGATAAACATAACTCTCATTATATATTTTTGTTTCAGATCTTCGTATCTGTTTTATAAGTGAAATTTTGTCATTTTAAATGAGCTTTTGGTCTGGACAAGTGTTGGTTAGTGATGGTGCCTTCGTGCACGAGATTTGGGTATGTGGTTTGGCTTGTCTGGACAATTAAGGACCGAACTTTGGGTTGTTGCGATTCAAGCAAAACTCGTGCTATCACGCGCGGTATATGGGTGCCGTATGGTTAAGTAGGGGGAAGTTTTTATTGTGTTGAGTCCTACGGTGGTGAAATTGTAAGGGCATGGGACCGTGAAATCCCGTGTTCCTTTTGGGCCGATAGGATGGGGGCGTTAACGTCTTGTGTTTCCTAGGATATATAGGATGGAGGCATTAACTTCTCGTGTTTCCTAGGAGCCATGGGTTGAGGGACTTAGCTCAATGGGACCTTCTTGCTAAAAACGACCGTATCTTGATTTACCCGGCCGGCATACCATAGGAAGTATGCTATATTCGGAGGCATCTCGAGGCTTACGGGCTAATCAAGTCATGTGGGTAAAGTAGTACACCCCGCAGGTATAAATCTATTCGAATAGCCGTGTCCACGGTTATGACGCTGACGCTTGAAATTTGTGGTCGCTATGGTTAGACTTGAAATTAAAATTGTGGTTATAACTTGGTATTGACATGAATGGGATGTTCATGCTTGTTGTTGTATCAAAGTGGACCGCCACTTTGTTGTTGGTATGATTCATTTGTTATTAAATTCATTACTTATTCACATGTTTTACTTCTACTTCAAATCTGATTTTGGCAAGGCGCGTGAAAAACTAGTATGTGTAGGTTGTTCAGTATTGCGTCGTTTTCGCAAAAATTTATGCCAATATGAGCCCGTCCTTTGAATGACCTTATGCATAACTATTTTTATTTGTGTAAGACTTGTGAGTACTCTTTGTACTCAGCCAGTGTTTCTTGGCTTTTTCGGTGAGGAGGATTTAGAGACCGATGAGCTTATCGGTGTCGATTTAGGCGACACCGATGAGTAGTTTGCTATCATCTAACTCCCGTTGGTTGCCGATGGGTTATGGGGCATACCATTGCTGGTCTTTGGTCTATTTATGTGTTTCGCTGCTACTTAATACTCTCTTTTAAATTTGGCCGGTCGGCCACTTGTATTAGATGTAACCTTGGAACTATGTTGTATGTCTTTTGAACTATTTATGTATGGATGTTGTATGGATGTGATCAACGTTGGATGAGAGTATGCTTATATTGGTCGCTGATCTTGGGAGCCAATATAAGTTATACTCACTGTTCATGAATTCCTATTTAACTCACTGAGTGTAGCGCTTGACTTGTCGGAGAACCGACAATCATGTAGTGCTCGCAGAGGAGCAGCGCGCATGATCGTTGGAGCTCTAATCTGAGTTAAGCCTTTCATTTAGATGGAGTTAAGTTGGAATTCATTTACCGGAGATCTAGAGTTGTGTCCCTAAGACCTGGATTAGTCTCGGTCTTATGGAGATAACTCCGGGGTCCCCACAGAAGCTCAAGATGATGTTCTAAGGAAGAACTACATCTCACAGCCACCTAGTAGCAATGTTGGCCATGAAGCTAATGCTAGCAGCTACAAGGTGATGAAGCGTCTCACGAAGGAGAGGGGCGAGAAGGGTAAGGTCGTGGGTCGCACGTTATTGATGCTTTCCAGTCTAAGAAGAAGGGCAAATGACAGCATGACGTACACCTCGCCATTGTAGGCATAGAGGAGCCATAGTCATTAGATGGACTCATGGATGTGGACAACCCAGTTGCAGCCCCCATCACCCCTCCTTTCGACATCGCAGCGACCACAGCCGTAGTTGCCCAAGAGGAGAACACTACTACAAGAAAGGTCTTCACAGAAGGCTCAAAAACATCATTACAGACGGTTTCGTGAGCCATCTGAGTTTATGGGTCAGTAATGACAAGAGGTCATCACAGACAGTTTTCAAACCGTCTTTGATACGTACTATCACATATGGTTATTAACACAAAACCGTTTGTGATAGTTGACTATCATAGACGGTTTGTAGATGAATCCGTCTATGAGAGATGATGTATCATATATAGTTTGTAGATAAAACCATCTGTGAGAGATGATGTATCACAGACGGTATGTCCTAAGGAACCATCTGTAATATTCTTTTGTATTGCTAAATCTATTTCTATTTATTGCCTAGCCTCGGGAAATGCTAGCCATGCCCTCTGAAACAAGTTAAAACACAATAAGTTGTATACATCCAATTCACATTCATTTCAAAAACAAGCACATCCAATTCGCATTCATTTCAGAAACAAATGCTGTAACACCCCAGCCTAACATGAGCCTAGAATGCTACTAAAATTACAAAGTGACAATTTAAGACCTAAGTCATAATACTACATTTCGGCTGAACCTCCTTCGTACAGTCAACCATACAAGAGGTTCTAGCAAGTATCAAAAACATAATCAATTAATCCAACATCCAATCTCAACCATAATCATAAAATCTTCCATGAAACGCTAATTAACTCTATTACAAAATAACAGAGGCATTAAGACATAACCAAAAGAAAACATCCTGACAGTTTGCTCAATTATTAATTCATTGTCGAAAATCAATCATTCATGAGTGGTTCGTGGTTGTGTGCAACAGATCTCATTCTGGCCCCTCCCATGTATGACATTTGTGCCAGAGGTACCTAAAAACAAAAACAAACAGCAAGTGTGAGTCCAAGACTCAGCAAAATCAGAAATAATAAGACAATATAACACACGATTATAACCTCAGCAACCATTCTCAAGTCTTTACAATATATCATATCACATGCTTATACAATGCTCAATGCATCCTTTCTATTTGACTCTCTTTGCATTTTACCGGTAATGCAGTGTATGCAACTGTCGCTGCATAGCCATGCTTGTGCTCTCAACCACAGGGACTAAGAGCCCATACTCCGCAAGTATGGGGACCACAAGCCCACACACCACAAATGTGGTGATCACAAGCCCATCATATACCTGACGGGGACCTCAAATTATTGCTTGGTCACCACGTGACCAAACCTCAAATATGATGACGTGATGCACATGTATAATTCCTCTATCCATCATTAACATGTAAATACAACAGCATCATGCATGAATAAAACTTACTTATACTTCTAGCATTCATGATCATTGACATTCATATCATTCTAGCATCCATGAATAGCGCACACATAGATAATGCTAGCGAACATAAATAATCACTTATGAATAATCTATCACTAACTGTACTTGCCTCAACCATGCGAAGATGGATGATGCGAAGAGGGTGCTGCCTCCGGACCCAATCCCTCACCTGGATTAATTTAATAAGCACCTAATAGAAATTTGAGACAAGAACAAAACTAGAAGCAAATACGAACTCGCTATAATATTTAGCGCAACCCCAACCCCAAAATCCTGAATATCAGTCTGTCCCCTCAACAGACAGTCCCCTTCAAAAAAATCAATAACTTTTTGTATACTTATCCAAATCTAGAGTTCCTTGATTATCCCGAAAGCTTACTAAATTATCCACAAAAAAACTAGTTGGTGAGATTCTCAGATTTTGTCATTTTCTATCCCTACCAAAATGATTACTAGAACTGCTTAATCCCGTCAGAGGTTCTGGACAGCGAGACTAAAACTAACGTATCTTTCAGTACACTTATCCAAAACTTATGATCTTTAGCTCTCTTAAAAGCTTACGAGCATACCTACAACTTTTGTTTTCGTCAGATCCTCTAAATAATTCATTAACTATTTGCTAATGACTGATTAACATTGACTGTCAGCATTATGACATAACTGCAGAACAGCGATGCTACGAAAATCATATCTCCTGATTTGCTCATCTAAACGACCTAATCCAAGAACCTACCGAAAGCTACCGACATTACCTACAACTATCCAGGAGAAGGACAGACCATATTTCGTGGCTAAATACCCCAAATTGAACGAATACTACAGACTGCCACAGAACCGATCTAAAACCGACATTGCCTAAATACTAGATTTCACCACTAATCGAAAGGGATCGGGATTACCCTTGAATAACCGCTGAAGAACACGAATACCAGGCTGTGATCCCTTCCTTCCCAACCTCTCTTCTCCCCCTTTCTTCTTCTTCTTTCCTCTTGGTCGGCAGCAAATGGGTAGCAAGGAAGGGGCACTACAGTACCACGTACTACAGTGCAGCGTTGCTACAGTAGCCACTTGCGACAGTACAAGCTTCTAGGGTTTGGTTGCCCCTTCTTAAACCAGCTTCCCACTTGGGCCAAACAACGTGGGCCGAAAGCCCATGGCCCAGATTCTCCAATAAAAGCCAAAACGTCCCTTTATAACCTCTAATTACTTCTCTAATTCTATTTAATTTCAGTACTAATTACTTATTTATTTTATGTTTAAACGAGATATTACATTCTACCCTCTTAAATGAATTCGATCCGAATTCTACTTATCGTTCTATTCGCAAGAACACCACAACTGAAATTAAACACGATTAACATGCACCCGATGTGAACAACTCTGGATACTGCTCACGCATGCGACACTCCAACTCCCAAGTTGCTTCCCTCTTGAGCTTATTGGACCACATCACCTTGTTGGATACCAACATCTTACACCTCAACACTCGTCTTGACCTTTTTAGGTACACTCAACAGACAGGACTCGAAGGTACAGTCTTACTCGTTGGTCAACGGCTCTAACGAAACCTCACACTCCAGATCTCCCAAGTACTCTCTCGACACTAGGTCAACAAAACGTTGTGCACTCCGCGCTAGGACACGAGACAGTCCTAGCGATCGCCATCTTCCAAAATTCCCACAATTTTCAGAAACCAACAAAGTACCTTGGGACAACCTTCCCTATCAGTACTAACCACGCAAACTGCACCACACACACGGAACTATTGTTCCATCTCTCAGTCAAACTCTTTTGCTTAGCAAGGAGCACCTCCTTTATCTCGGAATGCACAAAAGAACCTGCTTTAAACAAACTCTTTTACAAATAGAACCTAACTGAAAATTAAAGAATTCTCATCGCAACCACACAATAGCAACTCCACACTAAGAGGGTCAAATCCAAAATTGAAGATTCATCACAAAAACCCTTCCACTTTTCAGTTAGGTAGTTTGCAAATAAACACCACGTCAACCAAAAGAGAAACCACTCGAATGTCTAAATCAAACACTTCCTTTATTCTCCTAAACTAAAAAGAACCACCGTGCCAACATAAAGCCAATGCAAGTTGCAAATTGACTCTGTCATAAACACACAGCTCAAACAATAATCAAGAGAGCATTTCACTACTCAAGAAAACATTCTTTTCTCCATCCTTGTTTGAAGAATTTAACTTCCATTAAACCATGAGTTTCCAAATCATCGCATAACACATTAACTCGTTTATCTTAAATTGGCTACCTCACTCTATGCTCAAACCGAATACATCATTCACCTCTTGTAGAGAGACTCTATTGACCCTACAAAATATACTTTAGCCAACTTCTCTACCAACAGAGTTACTTTGGTAAATAATTTCCAATGCACCTCAGCATGGATTTCACCCACAAACACATCACCCAATCTGTTAAGGATAATTAACTTCAAATTCACATCACACACTCGTATTTATTATATCAAAATGATTCTATCCATGATCAATACATTATTCAGAATCCACTTTTGTTCTTCTACTTCTACACATAATCAAGGAGCGACCAAGGTTCTAGCATAAACCACAAGCCTCATTTTAACCTCTAAGACTCCTACAATGAACTTCTCGTGTAAAAGATAGAAAAATCCTCATATTCGATGACTAAAATTCCCACAATTTAAACATACTCAATAATTAACATCAACTTGTAAACATTGTAATACCCTGTTTAATTCTACAGAAGAAATCATTTAAAAAGAGAATTAAACATAAGAAAAAGAGAGTTTCTGCAGTTCTTTGGCAACCTGGGCCTCGTGCCTTGGCCCAGGATGTCCATAAGGGGGCCAGCCACCAATAAAAGGAGGGGGAAACCCGAGCCACTACTGTAGCTACAGTAGCACCACTGCTACAGTATGTGCTATAGTAGCCTCCCTCCCCCTTGCCCTCTCTTGCTTTTGCCCTTCCTCATGGTGGTGCTCTCTTAACGCTGTCAGCCAAGGAGAAAGGAGAAGGAAGAGAGGAGAAGAAGAGGGGAGGACCGTCTCACTGGGGAATTCAGCAGGCACGCGTATCTCAAAGGGTAACGATCACCTGCCCGCTGTTTGAATCGTATTAGATGCGAAATTGGTTATGATTTATGGATCGACATCCCGCTGCGATTAGATCAGATTCTATCCAATTACTTGTGCATCTGTTTTCACATTCTTAGATGCCGAATCAGAGGATCCTATCTCCTAGAGTTATGTGGGGTTCATTCTTAGATTTTAGTAGACGCAAAGATCACTTAATTCCGAGTTGCGGTTTAAAAGTTATAATGAATTCTTTCCTGTTGTCCCGGAAGTCTGACAAGAATTAACAGTCACTGTATTTATTAAAATATGTCTAGGTTAGATGCTGATTCAGAAGTGTTACACAAAACGATTTTTGTAGATAATCTCATTAGCTTTCAGTATTGATAAAGAACACACTATTTGGATTTGTAGAACAAAATGCATGTTTCAATTCGACTGTCCAGAGTGTATGTTGGTTTCTGTCATTAGTTTTGATCCGTGTGCCACTTTTTGTTAAAGGCAAAATATGAGTGTCATGCCAACTAGGATTTTGAAGGTGGTGTTCTTAGCTTTTCAAAATGATAAGAATCTTTGATTTTGGTTAATCCAATAAAAAATTATGAGTATTTCTTTACTGATGTATAGTTCTACTAGACAGATTGTATATTAGACTTTCACCTGAATGTTAGCCTAGGTTTTTGGCCAAATTGAAAGTTTCTGCCAACTAGACTAATGTGGAGGTTTTTGATATATTTTTATAGGATCTGATATCACTCCGTTTCAAGTCTTAGAGCAAAAGATATGATGTTTTTAATACCGCTGTCCAATTTAATGTCCTGCTAGACTATCGATTAATTCGGTTAGAGCAATTATATGAACCTTGGGTTTAGGAATATGAGATTAGGCGTTGCGAGTAGCGTCTTATTCACGTTGTTTCTTATTTAAACAATTAAATTATGTAGGAGGAGGGAATTCAAGATTAGAGGATTCATCCTTACCTCCTAACGCATCGCATCGCAGTTCGAAAGGAAAGTACAAATTGAATTTTCTTGATTGTTGTTTGTTTCACTTGATGGGTGAATATGCATTGGGTAATTCTATTAGTTCATGTTTCCTTTCAAAATTGATATACCATGACTCTTCGATTATGTGTTTGCGTCCAACATATTCATTTGTTCTTCCATTCAAGCTTCACCCACGGGAGTGGGTAGTGAAGTCCCATCATTCCGATATGGCCAAGTGCATTGTGTAAGTATTGCTGATGTTAGTTCATAGTGCTTGATGTTCATGCCATGACTAAATACTATGGTTTATGAGTAGTTTTCGATGATTTCTGATTCGATCCATATATGTGAATTCATGCTTCTTGAGATTTTGTCTTCCATATTCATGCATTCATTCATTCACTGTTCATGATTCACCCACGGGAGTGGGATGTAAAGACCCATCAATTCCAGTATGGACATGTAAGACCCACCATTCCAATGTGGGCAAATTGGATCCCCGTTATAAAATGTTCTTCATACGGGCTTCGATCCCCGCATTTATTGAAATGCGGGCCTAGGTGAACACCGACGGGTATTCACTAGCTATACCGGTATAAGAAGAAGTGGAGATCATGCATTTCATTTATTCATATGATTTCTGCCATTGTACATTCATATTCTATTCTATGATGATAAGTCCTTAATCATCCACTCCACATTCGAACTCTATTCTATGATGCTATATTTTTATTCAGCCGTTCTACATTCGTATTCTATTATGTGATTGTTATTCTTACTCAGTATTGTTCATATTGTTCTATTGTACTTGCTGAGTCATGGACTCATTCTTGTCATGTTTATTTGTTTTAGATAAACATTAAAGACGGCATGCATGGGAGGGATTAGTCACATGAATCACTTCTTTTACTTCACATTAGTCACCCTTTTAAACAGTTGAACTCGTTATTTTCTTTTATTTGATAAGTTGGACAGTAATAAATGGAGTTCTGATGATTTAGACTTTCATTCATTATGACTTGGTTGAATCAGTGAATGCTTAATGATCTTCGTATAGACCTATGCTAGCTTTATCATATTTGATTCAATATGATTGGATGATGGAGTTCGATATGTTGTTAAGTTCTGATTCAATTCTTATACTCATCTTTGTAGATGTTGATCTCTTTATACCATTAGTTGAAACATTGTTGAAATTATTTTATTTTATTGCGTATGTTGGGCTTCAGGAATATCTTGGCTTCCGCATAGACAGGGTGTTACAGTTGGTATCAGAGCGGGCTTTAGGTCCCTGGTAATTAAAACATTAAATTGACACACTGTGCACAGTAGGTTGGATTTGGGTAATCCATTGCATTTCACCCTGTTGAATTATTATTGAATTGCTTTTGTACTATCATTCTTGTTGTTAATCTATGATTTGTTACGATCTTCAATACCTATGAATTATTCTACGAATGTTAAGAGATGACCTTATATTCATAATTGATAATATTCTTTATGCGTGTTGGTAACGTGTGTTGTGAAGTTGATGTCGTGGTTGTTGCCTTGGGTTTTGCCAGGCTACACCACCGTACGTGGTATGGGAATAGTTAAGTACTTACCCCTGTTCCATAGTTAGGTGTTGAGCATGAGTTCTTTGATGAAGTTGTTGTCTTCCTTGAGCTTGTATTTGGTCTTGTGGTTGATGAACTTCCTTTAAATGGTGGTTAATGAAGTGGGCAAGTTTCAATTGGTCCCTATTTGTTTTTTCAAAACAATTATTGTCTTTCCGACTGTTGAGCTCTCTTTGTTACCTATAAACGTTGTTATTGACAAGATTGTTCTCTTTCATGAGAGTCCTATTTTTCTTGTTGATAAAAGTGACCTAGTTATTCGTTTGGTATTTTGGATAATGGAAATTATCTTTTACAAAGTTCAATGAAGAAAGTTTTTGACTTTACTTATTTCTTTTGGAGTAGTTGGAGTGCTGAAGTTTAGAACCATTTCTTTGCAAAAGAACGGGTCAAATCTCTTTTGTAATGTTTCATTGTGTTAAGTGAGAAGATGCATGAATACAAGATGATTGATAAAATATGGGACGCCAAGTTGGGTCAGTGGCGTGATGCACAATTAAACTTAACTGATGTCCTTGGTAGCGTAATTGGATATTTTATTGTTGTCTTGCAATGATTGCATAGTATGATCTTGTTAAAGAAAATTTGTTTCTACCTTGTGGCTTGTGTAATAGGTTTTACATAGATTAAGTAGTTGATAAAGTTTTATGGAGATAGTAAGAAAGTAAAAAAGAAGTGGCATATTACGTTTCTTTTGGAAAGCTTTAAGATGAGATAATAAGGTTTGATGGTTCTAGGTTCTACCGTATGAGGTTGATGTTATTAAATTCATCAGTAATGCAGGATTGATGCTAATTCTTTTAGCGATAACGTAATTTGATCGCCGATGGTGATATCACTTAATTGAGAATATGTTAAGTTTCGCTTTTGTGGTCTTCTGAAATTCATGATTTATGCGGTAACTGAAACTAGTTTAAGCAAAATAATGTATTTGATTGTTCTATCGGTTCTTAAGTGATTCTTGTGATTTGAGCTTTAAGGCTCCTTAGCTTGGGTTGGCAAAATGATGCTTCAATCAAAGAAAAAATTATTTCTTTTGTTAAAGGGAAGAGTGTAGTAGGAGTATTTGAGATTTAAGTTGAGTTTTGTAACTTGCAGTCTATTTGAAGTGTGCCTAAACTTTATGCTTTTGCCCATAAGAGTTTCCCGATTTTTCAAAGGCAACACTTTCTTCTCATGTGATGTTTGATAATCTCTTCGGGCTGGATTTGTGCCCTCAACTGTGGACTTCCCTTATGATTTCCGAGTTCATTGCTTAATTGACTATTTTCCCTTCGTCATATGCTTAATACGAGTGGCAAATGTTTTCTTTATGCTGGGAATCGTTTTCAATTGTCTTTTCTTTTGAGATATGAATTATGGATTTGTTCTATAAAACCTTAGAGTGTATAGTGGCACCTGGTTGGTACTAACCAACTGAGAGACTTGCGAGACTTTGGAAGCCAAGTTGTTTGGGACGTATTGAGTAATAAGTTGATTTCTTGGAGTAACCCTATAATAGCCCAAATCTGGGTTTGTGTTTCAAATGTAAGAAAATGAGTAAAAATTTAAAACTTTTCTTGCATCTGGAAGTTTTTGAACTTTTCTGTAATTCTTGTAAAGGAATTGTGGGAAATCAAAAACCAAAATCTCCAATTGACTAAAGTCATGACCTCCTCTTTAAAAAGTCTTGTATTCGACTCCTGGAAATCATTTTCCTGGGTTCTAGGGATGTTGAATGACCCCTCTGAAAAATTTCATAATTTTTAGAAATTATTTGATAATTTTTTGAGGCAAGTCAAACCAGTCAAAAGCTGGTCAAACCCTAAAGCAAGCTTTGTTAAATTTCTGGAGAAAAATTCTGTGCATAAAAACCCAGTTAAAATTTAGACAAGGTTTATCATAGAGTCATCAAACTTCAGTTAAAATTTTAGAATTTTTGGAGGTAGTTTGCTGCCTCTAAAAATTGCTCAAAGTTTTCAACTCGAATTTCAAACCCAGTCAAACCTCCTTTCACTGTTCCTCCGACCAAGCCTAACCATTAGTCGCGGTCAAACCCAACCGCTTAGCTCGCGCCCGCGCCGTTCAAATCCCACGCGCGTTCTAGCCGCTGGATCTCCGTCGTGCGGTCTTAATCGCGCGGTCGTTCTGGACCGTCGGATCTTAATCTTGTGGCTCGTTTTCCTGCTCAGCTCAAACCAGCGCCAGTTCAAATGCACAATGCAATCTCCGCCGTTGGATCTTCATCGGGCCGCCCTCAGTGCGCGTGCCCTTCGGATCTCCGATCCCGCCCCCGCTTGCAGCTATCGTGGCTGTCCAATTCTAATATGATTGTCAGCGCCTATTGGGTTAGGCTCAACCCCTTTACTTTTACTTGACCCGAGCCATTTTGAATTGGGTCACTTACAAGTGGGGCCCGCGTCGGTGCTGTTCATCCCCTACCTCTCGTCAGCGCGTGCGTGCGTGTGTGCCAGTGAGCTTGCAGTGGGCGCAGCGCGTTGTCACCTCCCCGTCGTCCTCTACAATGACTCTTTTCCGCTTTGCATTAATTGCCCGTCGATGGCTGCCCCCGAAGTCATGGTCGCCCTGCCACCCACCTCCTCAGCTTGCCCATAACAGAGTCGTGAGCCGTGTCCACCTTTGAGCTTGCCCTAGCTCCATGCCTCGCTTATCTGGCTATAAAAACCCCTCAAGCTCCCCCTTGGCATCCTTTAAACACTCCCTCACCTTGCTCTGTGCTTGGTTGCGCTCAACCACCCGAGAACACGTTGCCCCCATTAATGAACCTTGGAGCTCCTTGGTGAAGCCGACGTTCCAGTGGTTCAATTGTAAATCTCTTGGCGTCTTCTTGTTTCTCTCATCACTAGGGTGCTTTCCCCTAACCTAATTCGGTTTGAATTTCACAGGAATCCTTCAATTGGGAGTTTCCCCCATTTCGGCCGAAAGCGGAGGTCATCGTTGCCAACTCCGGTAAGATGCTCCATCTTCCGATCCCTTGCTCGAGCACGGTCTCATAACCCTACTTGACCTTCCCCTACATCGTTTTTCCTTCCTCCTTGCTCAGGTGGAGCTCCCCGCAGTGAAGCCGCATCGCCGCCGCCGTTCACCACCGCCGGTCTTCCTCCGGCAACCTCCCTCCCTCCGGGTCATCTCGGTGAGTCCCGAGAGCCCCTCTGATTCTTGTGCGCGCGTTATTTCGATAAGAGCATGGCCGAACCACGTATGCACTTTTTGCCGTGTGTTCTCCTCCGCTCCGCCGTGTCGCACTGCCGCTGTGGCCCATCTCCGGAGAAGTTCCGGCCATGGTCGGGTGCGCATTAGTATTAGGGTCCCGTTTTTGCCTTTGTCCGGCGCCGACCTGGCCTTCCTCGCCGGCGGCACGCTAGGCGAGCCCACGGCCAGAGCAGCTTCGTTGTGGGACGCGAACAGCAGCTGTTGTCATTAAGGCTGATTTAATGGAGTCATTAAATACTAATCATTCTTAATCGGTGTTGGTAAATGGTTAAGTAGTTAATGCCGAGCTTTAAATGCGTCTCTGTTTCTCTGTCATGCGGGCCCATACCTTTAATAACCCTCGCGAGCGCTTTAATCCACGTGCGTGGCCTTTAGTGGCCACTGACCTGTGGGTCCGGCACTTAAAACACCCCCTGGCGCTGTAGTTTGATCATTAGACAAAGATCCAATCAATTAAGGCTAATCATCAATTAATCGAGAGTAATCAATGATTAGAATTAATTCTTTGTCCTAATCGGTGTTGGCGCGCACAAGTGGGCCCAAACCCTCATTATCCGTGCATTCAAAACACGCGGCGTGAGCCTATGCCACCGACATGGGGCCCCGTCCTTCTCTCTCTCGTGGTGTGTTTGAACTTCAATCACTGTGCACCGTCCATTTCCAGATCAACGGCCGAGATGTGCGGAATCATTCGGACCACCCTATCGTCTCAATCGACGTGGGCCGTCCATCTCGCGATATGTGGCTGAGACTTTGAGTGCATTCAGACCTCCGATTGTTACTTTGATCTCAGCCCTCCATCGCTCGATCAACGGCCGACGTTCATTGGGCCGTTCAGACCGTGAACCGTCCCCGATTGATCTCAGCAGTCTATTTTGATCTGAACGGATTGTTGTCGTTTCTGAAATCGCGAGTACTGCGCGTGGGCCGTTGGATCGGTGATCAACGGTTCACAGTGAGCCACGTCTTTTACTTTGCGGTGGAGTTTGTTTTAATTCCGGTAAGGATTATTTTCTCAACTAAAAATTGTATTAAACTTTAAAAATACATAACTAATTCATTTTAATTCCTTCTTAGATAATTCCAACCGTCTTAAATTCCTGGTTACCTAAACTTTAATCTAAAAATGTGCTTAGGAGCTTTTCTGTAGCAGAAAATGAAATAGGTTGTATTAACTTGTTTAACATTAAGTATTGTCTAGAAATTCATTTAAAAATTTGGAAAATGCATAAGTAATTTTTTGTAACTCCAAATTTGGCAAAATAAAATTTGTTAAATCCCTCTGTTAATGTTCTTTAATGTAGGCTAGGTTTTGTTCATGCACTTGCCTCTGAAAAATGATATGTTCTAGTTTTACAACTTACAAAAATCATAATAAATTCATTTCAACTCCAAATGAAGTAAACTCAGTTTTGCTGTTCTTAGAATGTCAATATCTACCTACCATAAAAATTTTAGGTTCTAGATCTTTCTGGAAAATTATTTCATGAACAGTATCCAAAGTTAATTTAATTTGAATTTTCAGGCTGAAGGAAATTGTTTAGGCTATAACTTTTGCATGCTTAATTCAAATGAAATGATTCTTGTTGCTAAATTAATCTAAAATCATGCTCTTCCTGCTGTGTAAATTTTATGGATTTTTGAGTACTTTGGTTTTTGAATTTCTTTCGGTGTTTTTTGTTTTTATTGGATTTTCCCATTTTTAGATAGGTTCCGACGATTGTGTTGATTGCGTGTGTGAACCTCTGCAGCAAGAAAGCGATCTACAACAAGGCAAGCAGTGTAACATCTTTTGATCATATTGCTCCCATTACTTTTAAATTCTAATATCTTGTTTGTAAAAACTAAGTATGCATCCTTCTGGTGTCAAAGTTAATTTTTGTCGATTAGAGGTAGCTACTCCTATTGCATTGTTGCCTTGAAATTGTTCACCCCTACCACTGCCTTAGGGTTATTATTCTCACTGGTGAATTAGAGCCCGGTGAATGATTTAGGGCCTTTTATTTGTCTTTACGACTTGATGCTTAGCAATGCTTAGTTACTGGTAGAATTGGGCGGTTATCGACTTAGTCGATGACCTTGATCACACAAAACTTATTATCACTTATGATTCATACCTTATGCTTTGTTTATTTGTGCAAACCCAAAACTAAAAACAAAATATTTTAGACGTGGGCGAACTTTGGTTGGTTTCATGGTGGGTGCACTGGGAGTGCACGGGGGGTCGTGGTAATCCGACTCCCCAGGGTTGAGGATGTCGCCCATGTCATGTAAGGACCGAGTTACTTGTGTCACTAAGCCAAGCGATTTTGCGTGCTAACCACGCTAGAGGGATATGGGACCTCTGTTGACTAAGTACTTTGGGACGTGTTAATTATGGGTCGTAGGTGGTTAAAACTGTTTTTATAAGGGGGGGAGCATTTGCAGTGGCTTGAGCCGTGGGCCGATGCGTCCTACTCTTCGGGTTGTCGTGACTCTTAATTAGCATCAATCATTGGAAATATCTCATAGGACTTAGCCGTGCCGGCATACCAAAGGAAGTGTGCTAAATCATGTGGCAAAAAGGCGGTCGGAAGTGTGGGTACAGTGGTACACCCCTGCAGGGTTTGATCTATTCGAATATTCTCGTCCTAGGTTATGAACATGCTTCGTAAGGTCGTGCAAGAACTAGACTACAACCTTTTAAACTTAAAACTTGATGTGGGTGGTACAAATGGGTAATCCGTGCTATTGTTGTGATAGCCATTGGGTTGGTCATCTCCAGGATGTCTTTATGTTATTACTTATTGTCTCGCTATTATTTATGTAAATAAAATTCAGATTGTTAAATAGCCTTCAAACTATTATCTATTGCAAATAAAATCTGCCTTATGCTGAAAATAACCTTTGAGCCTTCTTCTTTGATTAAAGCCTGCATGTAGTAGTGACTAGGCTTGTTACTCGTAAGTCTTGCGAGTACATTTTTGTACTCATTTGCTTTGCTTAATTGTTGCAGAGAAGGTTGATCCCCAAGGGATCAACTTTGGTGAGTTTTGCTGCGGTGTGGACGACTAGCGTGGCGGCCCGGTCGGATTGCCTTGTGGGTGTTTGGCAAACCGGTTGGCTTTTGTCTTAGCCATCTTATGGTATTTTCCTTCCGCTGTTATTTCTAACTCTTTAGCTTGTTGGGGACCGGTTGGTCTCCTTTGTAATAACTTTTATGTACGTCTTTTGCTTATTGTAACATCCCAATTTTGGGCTTGTGTTTCAAATGTAAGAAAATGAGTAGAAATTTAAAACTTTTTCTTACATCATGTATTTCCTGGGTGTACTAAACAATTATTGTACAAGAGCTATGGAAATACAAAGTCACAAGTCTTTGATCCAAATCTTGATCCTTCAAAAACAATCTTGTCAAACCTTTTGATCATCTCCTGAAAATATTTTTCCTAAGTTCTTGGGATGGTATGCGACCCCTCTGAAAAATTTCACAATTTTTAGAAATTGTTTGAATATTTTTAGAGGGCAGTCAAACCTGTTTGACTTTCAGTCAAACCTCGAACCAGTACCTTGCAGAATTTTTGGAGAAAAATGCACTGCATAAAAACCTCTAAAATTTTTACACAAGGTCAATATCTAAGTCAGCAAGCTCTTGTAAAACTTTCAGCATCTTTGGAGTTATTTTGCTACCTCTAATAAATCCTCAAAGTCTCAGCCTGAATTTAAAAACCTAAAACCTGGTTCACTGTTCCTTGGGTTTGAGTCGGACTCGGGCTCGAGCCACTTGGTTGAGCCCAATCAACTAACTGCACCGGGCTCACTCTTAGCGCGCATTCAATCTCGGTCGTTGGATTTAAATCGCACGGCCCGCGTTGATTGTGTCGTTCGGATCGCCGCGAAGAGCCCATCCAATTAGGACCGTTGGATTAAGATCCAACCGTCCAGATTGGTTGTGCTGATCGGGTCACCCGAAAGTCTCCCTTGATCTCAGCCGTTCGATCTTGATCGGACCGCTCTGGTTGTTTGGAGTATTAAAAACCCTCAGCCGCATCCTTTTAATCGTGACCGTTCATTTTCAATCCAACGGTCACCGTTTCCATTTCTGTTCTTCTTCCTCCTCTGTCCCTCCGTGCGCGCATGCGAACAATGGCAGGAAGAGAGAGAGCGAGGGCGGATTGTTGTGTCACTTCGAGCTTGCTCTCGTCAACATCACTCTGTGGGGCATTAAATGCACCCCAGGCTTTCGGCTCCTCCATCCCGAGTCTCAGCTGCTCCCATCATTTCTTGGTCCATGACTGTAGCATGAACCGAGCTCACCATGGGCTCATGTTCGTGCTCGAAACCCTAATCCTTCCCTTTATATTGCCCCTTAGCTCCTCCTGGTGTTCCTTTACACCACCCCTAGCTTTTCTCTGTGTTTTGAGCTCAAAACCAATTCCAATCCTCAAACACCATTTTCGACCGTGGAGCTCCATTGTGGATCTTGGTGTCCAGTGGTTCACCTTCAATATTTCTTGTACCCTTTTGAGCTCCTCAACTTCCTTTACATTTCCCCTAACTTAATTTTGGGTTGCATTCACAGGAATCACTCAATTTTAAGTTTGGAGATTTTCGACGATTTCCCTTTCTTCTCCAACTCGTAAGTGGTTCTTTTGCAATTACTTACTTATGGAGCTTATGAGAACCTTAATGAAGCTATTTTGATCACCCATTGGTGTTCATTTTGCTCAGTTGTCATTTTCTTCTTCATCTTCCTCGCTCCGTGAACTCCATCGTGTTCAAGCTTCTCCGGCCATCTTTTGAAGCTCATCTTGGCTGAGGTATCTTCTTATTAGTCCCTAGAAGTGTTGGCGATCGCTTTAGGTAATCGCTGCTGTGAGCATTTTGCTATTTTCATGTTTCTTTGAAAAGGCTCCATCTATGTTTTCTGGCTCGCCGGCGTTCTAGACCCCCACCACCGGCGAAGTCATCACCATTGGGTCCGCAACACTATTGTGAACACATTTTGGTATTTGGTTGGCGCCGCCGCGACCGGAGTCGCCAGCGACAAGCCGTGAAAGGCCGTCGGTTTTTGTCACCTGAGAAACTCCCGTTTTCGTCAGATTATCAGGACACAGTTAATGCCAATCATAATCAATCATTAGAAGTATTAATTGTGTCTTAATTTGGCCTAATGTCTCACTAACATGTGGGCCCAACCCTCCGTAATCACCTGCTGGCGCTAACTGTTGCTTTCGGACATCATTAATGCTAATGATTACCATTAATCCCTGTCTTAACATTAATGTGTCCGAAATTGCCTTTTTGGGTCACTGACGTGTGGGCCCGTAGGCCTTTAATCGGAGTCTAGGGATCATTTGGGCAAATCATGGGTCATTAATTGCTAATCATTGATTAGCAATTAATTGGTCTTAAGCCGACAAACTCTGTGCCACTGCCAGGTGGGCCCTTCGTCCTTAAATCACCTCTGCTCAAAACCTTTAGGACACATTAATTGCTAATCATCACTAATCATTGGTCATTAGTAATTAATTGGTTGTCCTAAAAATCCTCTTTAAGTCACTGCCATGTGGGACCCGAGCCCTGTGCACGTGTGTTAAAGCTCGTGTGTGTGACTCACAGCCACTGACATGCGGCCCCGCATGTCAGCGCTCCATTTTTGCACTTCGATCTATGGCCACCGTCCATTTTGCGATCTGCGGTCCAGATCAAGTGGGCCGATCGGGTCACCCGATCCTCCCATCCTTGTGGGCCGTTCATCTCTTGATCAGCGGCTGTGGTTCGTGCGCTGTTCGGGTCGCCCAAACCGCACTCATTATGGACCCTCCGATTCTTGATCGACGGTCGTGATGGATTGGGCCGTTCGTCGCTCTCGCGCACTCGCGCGCCATATTGTTAGATTCCAAATCAAGGGCCCATAGTTGTGCACGTCGATTTCTTTTCTGTTAAGTGTTGCTTATTTCAGTAAGTAGTTATTTGTCAACTGAAAATAGATCATTTTTAAATGAATCCAACTGTAATAAATTTGTATTTCACTAAAGCTTAATATAAAAATGCTTTTAGCTATGCTTCTGTGGTAGAAAATCATGTAATCTTTAATAGCTTGATTTCAGCCATTTTTGTATATTCCAGAATTGAATTAAAACTTGGAAAGTGCATGTCTTTTTCTATATATCTGCAAATTGAATGGTTTTAACTTTGATAAATTTGTTATTAACTAAACTTTAATCTAAAAATGGTTGTAGGCCTAAATCACACTTAAAAATATGTTAATAGATTTAACCTTATTGGTAGCATTTAAAAATTCATTTAATATTGTAAAGGCACAAGTAATTCCTGTAAATCCAAAATATATAAAATTAGTGCTAGAAAATCCCTCTGTTAGCATACTTTAATATTAAATAGGTTTTAAACATGTTTATGTTTCTGGAAATGTAATGTGCTAGGTTTACAACTTAGAAAAATCATAAGTAAATCATTATAACTCGAAATTTAGTAAACTCAACTTTGCTGTGATTAGGATGGCATAAACTACCGACCATAAAAATTTTGGGTTCTAGATCATTATAGAAATTTTCGCCATGAACAGTAACCGAAATTAATTTAATTAGGATTTTTCTGGCTGAGAGATTTTGTTTTGGCCGTAACTTTTTCATGCTAAGTCCAAATGAAGTGATTCTTGTTTCTAAAATTGTCTAAAATCAACCCCTAGCTGCTGTAGAAATTTCATGGGATTTGGATGTCTTTTGCTGTTGAGTTTTGTTTGGTGTTCTTCGTTCCTATTTGGTTTTATCGCATTTTCGCGTTAGGTTCCGAAGATTATATTGAACCTGAGAATCCTCCTCTGCAGCAAGACCAATCCCAGCAAGGCAAGTAGTTTGATCATGTTAATCCCAGTATTTTAAGTATTTATGTTGATTACAAATTCTATGTATGCATTGCTACTTTGTGTTAAACTATTGTCGTTAGTTGACCCAGTAGATGCATTTCCTTAGGCAAATGATTATCCTTTACTACCATGAGCCTAGGTTATCTTGCTGTGACTTAGAGTTCGTGGATGAGCTCTTGTCACTTAGTAGTTTGCGAATTAATTGCTTAGCCATGCTTAGCTTCCAGTAGAAATGGGCGGTTATCGACTTGTCGATAACCTTGATCACATAAAACTTATTATGATTTATGATTTCAGCCTTGTGCCATGTCTACTTATGAAAACTAAAACTAAAAACAAAATGATTTAGACTTGGGCACAATGGTATGATGGTGTGATTCTGGGTGTGATTGCAATGGTGCCCGGGTCAATTAAGGACCGAACATCTTGGGAGTACCTGTTATCCGGGCAATTTGTGCGTGCTAACCACACTAGAGGGTATGAGACCTCTCTTGACTTAGTACTTTGGCGTGTATTAGCTTCGGGTCGCAGGGAGTCGCAGGAGGGATGGTGCTGGGAGCATTGTAGTGTCCGAAAGGCTTCCCCCGTGATGGCTGGTTGTCTTTCGGCTTGCAATGTAAGCGTATGGATTTCCGATCCATACGAGCGGCTCGTAGTCAATGCACAATATTGGAAAGCGTCTCGTAGGACTTAGCCGTGCCGGCATACCTTCGGAAGTGTGCTTTGTGGCTTAAAGGCGGTCTGAAGTGTGGGTACATTGGTACACCCCTGCAGGGTTAAAACTATTCGAATAGCCTCGTCCTAGGTTATGGACACGCTTGGGTAAGCTTTCAAGAGTTAGACTACAACCTTTTAATTAAAACTTGATGGGTGGTGCGAATCGGGATTCGTGCTATGTTGTGGTGGCTATTGGGATAGTCACTTCGTGTGGTTACTTGTATGTATCTTTATTTCGCTGTTATTTTGACAACAAAACAGATTTGCAAACTTGCTTTTAAATGTATTACATTATTGCAAATAAAGTTGGCTTTGTGCAAAATGAGACATACAACCTCCACCTAAATAAGCATGCATGTAGTTTATGAATAGGTATGCTATTCCACACGTCAGTCTTGCGAGTACCTTTGTGTACTCAGTTATCTTGCTTAAATGTATTTGTTGTAGAGGAAGAAGGTGAGCTTGAGGGGCCTCACTTTTGTGAACTGTGTTGTGGTAGTCTTCGGGGCGACTAGCTTGGCGGCCCGGTCGGTTGCCTTGTGGGTTGTGTGGCTGACCGGTCGACTTTTGTTCTAGCCATCTTATGGCACCTTTTGCTTCCGCTGTCATTCTTGTATATTGTGTCATTTGGCCGGTCGGCTCTTTTGTAATAACTTTACTTTATGTAAGTCTTTTACTAGACTTGTTAATGTATATTGTATGGAAATGATGTGTAATTTTGTGATGATGTGCATGTGCTGCATTTCTGGGAAGCATATGTCCATCGAGGCTTAGAATGTTTAATTAGTAATGCTAGAACCATTTGGAGGTTAAGTGTTACTAGTTAAATATTTCGGGTCCTTACAAAGTTGGTATCAGAACCATACTGACCGTAGAAACCCCTAGCTTGGTCGCCTTTAGGATATTTTGAAAACTTACTTTCAAATGGTTTATAAAAACTTAAGTAAGTTCTCAGATTTTACTCCTCATCTATCTTAGCTTGCTCATCTCACCTTATTCTTGGTTAAATTTGGAAAATTGTTTTCTCTCTCATCTTCTTTCAAAGATAGTTGTTAAATCGATTAAATTGGTTTTGGGAGAACCATGAGTGTTGTCATTAAAAGGTTGGTTGTCCATTAGTGAAATTGTGAGTTTCTGGAACAGGAAGTTCGGCCAAGAGCTTGGAGAAAGAAATTCTGGACAGCTAGCTCTTAGTTAGTAAATAGTGTTAAAAATGAGAGGCTAATCCAACTAAAACTTGTGGGAATAAAAGGGTAAGAAGTGATATGAATTAGCTAAATACCTAATACTCTAGTAGGTGGTTATACCTTTATTTTTGGGCTGTTTAGAGCTAGAGTTGAGTTCTGGAATTTTGATCTTCTCCAACGATTACTCGTGCTTTCCATACGGGTTGGTTGTTTCGGAAGGTTGATTTGGTGACTTATGGTCTTGTGCTGTAACACCCCAGCTCAGCATTTAGCCTGGAATGCTACCAAACTAACATTAAACAATTCTAAGCCAAAACATCCTACAAAATTTTTGGCAGAACCTCCTGTATTATTAACTACGGGAGGTTCCAATATTTGAATAAAACGTATATAATTAATCCAACATTCAAGATAATCAATAGTCATTCAAAACATGAAAGCAACTAGCATATCCAGAGATATCCAAAAGACACTACCTATCATTATTACACTTAATCCAATGCATGAAGCATAATCATAAACAATCTCTAAGCAGGTTTGTAACACCCCAGGATCCACAATACCCTGGAATGCTACTTAACCACTCTCTACTAGCCAATAATTTCAAGACAAAATTAATTCGTGGAACAACTCTAGACAAGAAGCACTAAGCGGAAGCATAAACAACTAAGGGAATAAAGATAACGGTAACAAGTTCAATAATTAAACAACCTCTAGCAGATTAAACCAAGTGTAGTCCACAAATTCATCAATAATAATTCGACAGAACACTCGTGAAAAGCTAGTCATTATGCTAATTTCCTCTCAACTTTATTACAGCATGAATCTATGAATTGAGTGCATTATTGTAGTGCCGCTCTACCCATACCAGGAATGCTTAAGAATCACCTGAAAGGGGGAAAGAAACAACAAGGGTGAGATAAAATCTCAGCAAGCAAACTGCTTAATGTGCTATTCGGACTACAAACAAATATACAACATCATTAAAGTATCCATATGTCCACATCCATAATGTGAATCCACATTCATTTACAAGCTAATTTAACTACAAAAATATTAAGCATCAATATCCAATTCCCATAATGATCACAATTATAGCCTCAACCATATTTACTACCAATGATAGTAAAATATCAACAATTGAATCTTGATCAACTGCTTCATATTATTCACCACTACCACTACCAATGACAATAAAGTATTAACATGTTTTACCTCATAACTTTACTATTTCTCGCATCCACAACTGCTATCAACAATTACCACAAGAGAAGAATCTCTTGCCACAATCACAACCTCTACCATACCACAAGGGATGAACCCCATTCCACCACCACAACCACATTACTCATACCACAAGAGACTCTCATGAGTCAATTTCCACATTGCAACTATGAAGTTGCGTTTGTTTGCAAAATAACTTCACCTCAATATATTGCATAAGTATGCAAATGATCTTTCCACAATGTAATGCATATGCATGCTATGCTCCACCGCACCTTTACCCAATAAGGTAAAGTGTACATCGTGCTACGGCAATGCACGATGTTGTACTGCACATGATCCGCGCTATAAGCGCGACATCCACAATGCAAATGTTATGACATGTCATGAATGATATGATTATCATAAACCACAAGAATTTAACCACAAATGACAACAACATACTCATCATGAATACTTCCTCATAATCCACATGTGTCTCATTAAGCACAATACCATTGTGTCATAAAACCATTACCACATAACCCCACTCGATTCACCAAGATCAAAATCAGTCGATCTAAAGGAATTCTACCACATAGACCACAACATGATCACCATGAATGTAACCACAAGGAATTATCAACATGTCCACCTTGAGTTTATTTTCATATTCGCATTTGGCTCATTAAGCAAATTACCACAATACTACCCAAACTCATCCAAACATAGCAATTGATTAATATCTTGCTACCACATTCATACTTAGCAAACATGTAACCATGGCATATCGTTTAATATTACGTCAATCATGCATAGTGCAAGTAGTAAGAACAACGGGTTAAACCGTAGCACAACCGCTACATTTACTTGCCTTCCACGATGCGACGCGTTAGCCGGCAAAGATGATACTCCTAAACCTGAGGCTTCACCTCCTAAACAGGTAAAATAATTTCAATTAAGACAAAATATACTCAGCGCTACTAATCGGCATTCTACATCGCTTACTTGACGACTCAAAACGAGTTTACAAAGCTGAAACTGAAAAACAACGTTTCCTACCATATACCGTTTCTGAACAGCGGCACGGTAATTGACATAACTCATGAACTGGAAGTCAAAAAGAGGTAAACCCAATTTCTGTAGCTTCTTAACTGACTCATAAACAATACTCTAGATGACACGATAATCCAATTCGGCCAAAATATTAGGCTAACCATTGTTTGAACTTTCAGTACAGAAACTGCCTACACAAACAAACAGCAAAACTAAAATGACCATAATTTTTAATAGGTAACTCCGAATTGATCGTTCTTTATCAATCTGAAAAGGTTATCGAATTATCTACAATAACCTAGTTGTGTGAACTTTCATATTCCACCAATTTCCCTTTCATATTTTAGGAAATATCCAGATAGATTATTCTCGTCAGATTTCTGGCAGCAGATACTAAATCAACCATAACTTTTGACTCAGACCTCGGAATCGAGTGATCTTCGCGGCTACTGAAAGATAACAACAGATCCCACATATCTCTAGGAGATGGAATCTTAAAATTCAGCTTCTAAATACACGCAAAAACCCACGCAAGGTACTGGACAGAATCGAATCTTCTGCAGCCCAACATTTAACCAACAATTCTAATCGGTTTCGCATCTACTATGGATCAAACAGCGGGGAAGGCATCTCGTTACCCTTGTAGAACCGCTAGAATTTTCTGAACCAATCCCACACAAGATCTTCTTCTCCTTCTTCTCCTTCTTCTCTTCCTCTCTTTCTCCTTCTTGCGCAAGGGCAGCCTAGACGGGGGAGTCGCGAGGAGCAGCACCGGGCAGAGGGGAGGCGCAAGGGAGAGGAGGAGTCGGCCAAGGGAAGGGAAAGGGGGCGGCTGCAAGTGGGAGGAGGGAAAAGGGAGGGGAGGGGCGGCTAGGGTTTGGGAGGTGGCACCTCCCCCTTTGGCCGGCCAATACTAGGCTAGATGGGCCAAGGCCTGGCCCAAGTGGATGAGAACAAGCGGAAAAGCCCTCTCTAAACTTGATTTGACGAATTCTGAAAATAAACTCTTCCCGATTAAATAATTCTCTACCGATTAAATTTAATTAACCCGATTCTTGACTTCTCACACTTAGGAGTATTACATTCTTCCCACCTTAAAAGGATTCGCCTCGAATCCAACTCTGCACCACAAAGAAAAGAACAACAAGCAAAAGCAACCCAAACTAGGAGTACTCACCACCTCGAAGAGCTCGGGTACTTCTTTCGCAAATGATCCTCCAACTCCCACGTAGCTTCTCTCTCGGTGATTCGCCCAAAGGACCTTCACATACTTGATGGTCTTATTCCTCAAGACCGCTCCGACGATTCAAGATACGAATCGCCGACTCTCCACGGTGAGATCTGCTCCACCGTGACTGTTCCCAGTCAATCTTGTGTCTCGATCCCAAGTATTTCTCAAGATAGACACATGGAAAACATTGTGCACACCACTCAAAGAGTTTGACAACTCCAAACGATAAGCCAAACTACCCACCCGAGCAACCACCGAAAAGTACCGATGTACCGCATGGGCTAAGCTTCGGTGGTACCAAAACGAACAATACCCTTGGTTGGAGACACCAAGGAGCACAAGGCTTCCACCGCAAACTCCAATTCTCAGCAGAACATCCGTGCATAATTCTTTTGTCGGCCCGAGCACCAATGTGTCCCTGCCATTTTGGCAAAATTTCCCGCAATAACTATTAAGACCAGTTTCTCAAACCATCCTCTTTCTTGAAACACTTTTCTCTTATTAAATATACTCGGGATAACCCAATATACCCTTTTTAAAGAATTTGATAACAAATTCCACTCACATCATTCTACTAGAAGCACAATGGTATCTTTTGCAAACAGAACCCAAAGAATGTAAGAGTAAAGAACTCTCAAGCATCACACTAGCAACCAGCTTTCCTTCAAAGGACCACAATCCAAATCAAAGGATTCACCACAAAATATTTCTACACGTCAAGTAGACAATTGGAGAACCACACCACATAAGCTAAGAGTGAAAAAATCACTCGATGCACTAAAACAATCAATTTCTTTTCCTAACGAAAAGACTACGCCTCAACATACGTCAACTCAAATTGCAATTGGTCTCTGCCATAAACACACAAAGATAAACAAGAATCAAGAGAGCATCGCACTACTTGACATAACAATAATTTCCCAATTCATTTCTTTTAATAATTTAACTTCCTTGAACCAAGGATTTTCAAATCATTACCCAACACACCAACTCATTTATCTCAAGTTGGCCACCTCAACAATTAGCTCAATTGAGTACATCATCTACACCATTGTAGATAGACTCTCTGGCCCGCAAATCATACTCTATCCCAAAACCACGACCAACAAAAGGCTTCGCAACCCACAACAATTACCATGTTCTTAGAAGAAGAGGTAAGAAGAAATAAATTCCAGATACGAAAATGGTTATCATCACAGTAGCCAAAAGACCAAAAGAAAAAACAAATAGCAATGAGGTTGGAAAACACAAGATAAGATCAATTGTACCTCAAATACTTCTAGTACAACTTTTCCTTTCAATAAGAAGCAATTTTCTTTGATTACAACATCCCGCCATTTCCAACAAAGGATGCTTGAAGACCACAACACGAGATTCAGATAAAAACCAAAAAGATCATTCAACATGTCGCTTACTCAAAGCAACCTCGGCTATCACACAAGTCATAAGGTACAAAAAGATTCCAACCGTATATCTCACACCCTTCAATTCAATTAGTATTATGGAATTAACCAATTCCTTTAATTTTAAAACATTCAACACCATAATCACTTCATCATGTTCTTATTATCCAAATAAGATTCCAACTACTTAATCTAGTTAAACCTAGTGCATAAGCCATCATATTAAAACAAACTCTTTAACAAGATGATAATAGAACATAACAACCTCACAAAACATGCTAGTATGAATCTCTTATTAGATTCCATACATTTATCTCAGATTGATGCTCAACTCTAGTTTAGCAAAAGTAATTACACTCTAGCCATTCTGTCAATAATTGATTATTAATTTTTCATCAAGATAGCATTAATGATCCTATCTCTAATTTGCAATCACAAAGACAATAAAGAGCACATGATTCGATACTCCACCTTATGTTAAGATATTAAAATAAAATAACTTTAAACATCAATAATACCAACTTTATAAGACAAGATTCCACAAGTCAATACATCAACCTTCATCCCTTTCAGATACATGTTTCAACAATCTAGCATGGTAAAAGTTACATAACTTTAACAGCTTGTACATGCTCATCAAGTATGTAAAGAGAGGACATAATTAAGGTTAATCTTATTAAGGCAATATTCCAACACCTCCTTACTTGACCATCCCGAATGGTCAGATTAATTACTTAAGATCAATCAATCCAATCTATCCAACAAGTTGGGAAAATTAAACAACTACAATAGTCAAAACAATTGTTTTTCATAATCCTTAATAAATGCATGAGTTCTACACATGTATCGCTAAATTCTTAGCCATAAATCTTCAAGAAACTACAACAGGACAACATCATATTAATCAACTTCACTTCTAAAGATGTTAATAGAAATTAATGATGTACCACACTAACTTTTCAACTTGATAATTCACAATCTATCAATTATTTACATAATTGCCACCTACTACTTAAACACAACAAAACATCATAAAGGGATTTTAACACTCCCTTCTAGGGAGAAAATCAAACTTCAAAAGTCGAAATAACTCAGAAGAAATGCATAGAGCCAATGCTTCCACAAGTTAATGAACTTCCCACGTAAGCTTTGATTCTCTCTCAAAATATCAAACGAAATACAAGAGTCATGTTTTCCAGCAAGAAAGATGGAACAACACGGAAAAAAACCATAATCTCAAAAAGCACTGCTCAGAGCAGTCAAACAACCCATCAATCGAAAGAAACAATACTTGGCCTCAAGAACAATTGGAGGCCTATTGACACCTAACAATCGCAATAAACAGCTAACCCGAGAAAATCATTAATCGCAATAGGCCAAGAATCGCCAACATCAATTCAAGGAGGATAACACTTTTCTAAGAAACTTACCCATGACATCCGCAACTAAGTTACCCGAGGTAATCAGATCAATATCCCCGCACCACGAACGGGGTATAAACTCGCAATGCCCAAGGCAACAAACCAAACACTACCTCTTATCATTGACTATCCTCACTCATAGCATCATAGAAACAACACATAAACATACAAGATTATCTCATAGCATGAATAATCAATATAACATGTCAAAGCACGAATGCAATGCTTGACCCATCCCATCCTACTGCAAAGGTGTCAATTTAATATTTTTAATTACCACGACCTAAAGCCCGCTCGATACTAATCAGTAACACCCCAGGATCCACAATACCTGGAATGCTACTTAACCACTCTACAACTAGCCAATAATTTCAAGACAAAATTAATTCGGCAAAGCAACTCTAGACAAGAAGCACTAAGCGGAAGCATAAACAACTAAGGGAATAAAGAAAACGGTAACAAGTTCAATAATTAAACAACCTCTAGCAGATTAAACCAAGTGTAGTCCACAAATTCATCAATAATAATTCGACAGAACACTCGCAAAAGCTAGTCATTATGCTAATTTCTCTCAACTTTATTACAGCATGAATCTATGAATTGAGTGCATTATTGTAGTGCCGCTCTACCCATACCAGAATGCTTAAGAATCACCGAAAGGGGAAAGAAACAACAAGGGTGAGATAAAATCTCAAAGAAGCAAACCATTTAATGTGCTATTCAGACTACAAACAAATATACAACATCATTAAAGTATCCATATGTCCACATCCATAATGTGAATCCACATTCATTTACAAGCTAATTTAACTACAAAATATTAAGCATCAATATCCAATTCCCATAATGATCACAATTATAGCCTCAACCATATTTACTACCAATGATAGTAAAATATCAACAATTGAATCTTGATCAACTGCTTCATATTATTCACCACTACCACTACCAATGACAATAAAGTATTAACATGTTTTACCTCATAACTTTACTATTTCTCGCATCCACAATCGCTATCAACAATTACCACAAGAGAGAAGAATCTCTTGCCACAATCACAACCTCTACCATACCACAAGGGATGAACCCCATTCCACCACCACAACCACATTACTCATACCACAAGAGACTCTCATGAGTCAATTTCACATTGCAACTATGAAGTTGCGTTTGTTTGCAAAATAACTTCACCTCAATATATTGCATAAGTATGCAAATGATCTTTCCACAATGTAATGCATATGCATGCTATGCTCCACTGCACCTTTACCCAATAAGGTAAAAGTGTACATCGTGCTACGGCAATGCACGATGTTGTCTGCGTCTGATCGCGCTATAAGCGGCGACATCCACAATGCAAATGTTATGACATGTCATGAATGATATGATTATCATAAACCACAAGAATTTAACCACAAATGACAACAACATACTCATCATGAATACTTCCTCATAATCCACATGTGTCTCATTAAGCACAATACCATTGTGTCATAAAACCATTACCACATAACCCCCACTCGATTCACCAAGATCAAAATCAGTCGATCTAAAGGGAATTCTACCACATAGACCACAACATGGTCACCATGAATGTAACCACAAGGAATTATCAACATGTCCACCTTGAGTTTATTTTCATATTCCGCATTTGGCTCATTAAGCAAATTACCACAATACTACCCAAACTCATCCAAACATAGCAATTGATTAATATCTTGCTACCACATTCATACTTAGCAAACATGTAACCATGGCATATCGTTTAACATTACGTCAATCATGCATAGTGCAAGTAGTAAGAACAACGGGTTAAACCGTAGCACAACCGCTACATTTACTTGCCTTCCACGATGCACGCGTTAGCGGCAAAGATGATACTCCTAAACCCGAGGCTTCACCTCCTAAACAGGTAAAATAATTTCAATTAAGACATAATATACTCAGCGCTACTAATCGGCATTCTACATCGCTTACTTGACGACTCAAAACGAGTTTACAAAGCTGAAAACGAAAACAACGCTTCCTACCATATACCGCTTCGAACAGCGCACGGTAATTGACATAACTCATGAACTGGAAGTCAAAAAGAGGTAAACCCAATTTTTGTAGCTTCTTAACTGACTCATAAACAATACTCTAGTTGACACGATAATCCAATTCGGCCAAAATATTAGGCTAACCATTGTTTGAACTTTCAGTACAGAAACTGCCTACACAAACGAACAGCAAAACTAAAATGACCATAATTTTAATAGGTAACTCCGAATTGATCGTTCTTTATCAATCTGAAAAGGTTATCGAATTATCTACAATAACCTAGTTGGGTGAACTTTCATATTCCACCAATTTCCCTTTCATATTTTAGGAAATATCCAGACAGATTATTCTCGTCAGATTTCTGGCAGCAGATACTAAATCAACCATAACTTTTGACTCAGACCTCGGAATCGAGTCATCTTCGCGGCTACTGAAAGATAACAACAGATCCCACATATCTCTAGGAGATGGAATCTTAAAATTCAGCTTCTAAATACACGCAAAAACCCACGCAAGGTACTGGACAGAATCGAATCTTCTGCAGCCCAACATTTAACCAACAATTCTAATCGGTTTCGCATCTACTATGGATCAAACAGCGGGGAAGACATCTCGTTACCCATGTAGAACCGCTAGAATTTGCTGAACCAATCCCACACAAGATCTTCTTCTCCTTCTTCTCCTTCTTCTCTTCCTCTCTTTCTCCTTCTTGCAAGGGCAGCAGCTAGACAAAGGGGAGTCGCGAGGGAGCAGCACCTGGGCAGAGGGGAGGCGCAAGGGAGAGGGGAGGAGTCGGCCAAGGGAAGGGGAAGGGGGCGGCTGCAAGTGGGAGGAGAGAAAAGGGGAGGGGAGGGGGGCGGCTAGGGTTTTGGGAGGGTGGCACCTCCCCCCTTTGGCCGGCCAATACTAGGCTAGATGGGCCAAGGCCCAGGCCCAAGTGGATGAGAACAAGCGGAAAAGCCCCTCTCTAAACTTGATTTGACGAATTCTGAAAATAAACTCTTCCCCGATTAAATAATTCTCTACCGATTAAATTTAATTAACCCGATTCTTGACTTCTCACACTTCCGGAGTATTACAAGGTTGCTCCTTTATTAAAGTATGAACTAAAAATTTATCAACTTTTAAGGTGGATGGTAGTGTGTGTGTCCAACTCAAGTCTACTCCCACCCATGCATGCCATTCTTGCAAGTGGTACCTAAAAACACAACAAAAGAAAGGGTGAGTCCAAAGACTCAGCAAGTACCAATAATGAAACATTAATCTCACATTTACATCATCAACATTCCATTCCAAAGCTTTACACAAAAACATATCTCATGAGGTATGTATGCGAATATGCAATGCAACTTTTCTCTTTCACTCTTTGTCGATTTCACCGTACGCGAGATATGCGACCGTCGCCGATACCATGCCTCGTGCTCGCAAGCACAGGGACCAATTGCCCAATATTCCGCAAGTAAAGGGGACCTCAAGCCCACATTCCACAAGTGTGGGATTTCAAGCCCGTCATATACATGACGGGATTCAATAAATGCTTGGTCACCACGTGACCAAGTCTTTATTTTGTCAACATGATGCATATGCACACATCATGAATCATCATAATCATACCTCCTCAAAGAATATCACTTATGAATTTAACTCATTCATACTTCTATCATTCATATCATAAGCATTTACCATCTTTAATCAACATATCACACTATCAACTAAGCATAGCTAATATGTATCAAAACATAGCACTCACTATCAAACAATTCATAATTACTCTATCAAACAGAGTACTTGCAACCACCAAGATAATTTGGTACTCATCACAATATCATCCATTCATGGCTATTATGACCCAAACACAAACAAATACAAAGATACAAGCATAATAATACAATAACCTGGATACTTGCCTCAACCGTGCAAGAACGGTGGGGATAAGTGGCGCTGCCTCGGATCTCGCTCCCACCTGAACATAGAGATAACCCAATCTAAGACCAACATACTGGACCAAAAGCATAAATAACAACACAATTGAACTCTCTAAACTTCCAAGCATTTTCCAATCTTCCAATTTCTAGCGATCGCTTTTGGTGTTCACTGCGGACAGTCAACTTCTAAAATACATAACTTTCTGCTCGGAGTCCAAATAGGATGTTCTTGGACTTTCTGGAAAGGTAATTAAATTACCTAAATAAACTTAGTTGGGAGCCCTTTGATTATGCCAACTATTGCCTCTACCAAGCCAACCTACAGAACAACAATTTTCACGTCGGTTTCTCTGGACAGTACACTAAAACCACTATAACTTTTGCTACGAAGGTCCAAATCTTGCGTTCTTTATCTCTATGAAAAGGTATAGAAATTATCTACATTTTTTGTTATACTGAGATCCTCTGATTTCGTCCTTAAATAATAGATTAACTCAGTTTTCTACGGACTGTCAGAATGTTGACAGATTAACCAGACAGCGGCACTAAACAATTCATAACTTTCTAACCGTTAATCGGATTTTGGCGTTCTTGGCGGCCACTGAAAGCTAAGAACATTATCTACATAACTCTAGGAGACCAAACTCCTAATTCGGCCTCTAAATACCCGAAACTGACCGCGCAATAATCTGGACAGAACGCGATCTATTAAACCGACGCAAATCAATCTACCAAACGACATCAACCGCAACTATTACGCATCAAACAATGAAGAACACGCGACGTTACCCTTTGTAGAATCGCAGCAAGATGATGAACTCTCCCCACGGTTGATCTCTCTCCTTTCTTCACTTGATCGGCAGCAGGGAGCACCGACGGCGAGGAAGGAGGCACCAATGGAGGGGGCACCACCATGGAGGAGAGGTGTGCTACAGTAGCCGTGCTACAGTGCGGCGGCACTGTAGCTACAGTGCACCTAGGTTTTCCCCTTCCTTTATTGGTGGTCGACCCTCATGGGCCTCTCTGGGCCAAGGCCCAAGGCCCAAGTTGCCGTAAAAACTGCAGAAACCCCTTTTTATGTCTAATTTCTTTGAACGCTTTCTTTCGTAGAATAAATTGAGTATTACATTAAAACCCTCTTTCTCCTGCTCAATCGCTTGCTAAAATAAATATTCCCCGATTTTAATTATTCTCTCCCGATTTAATTATTCTCTCCGATTTAATTTTTAGGGTATTACATTCTACGCTCCTTAAAGCAGATTCGACCCGAATTCTATTCAACCTCAACACAATAAAAACCACGCTAAAAGATTTACTAACATTACTATGTACCGCCGTGAAAAACTTTGATAAAGCTCGCATGCGAGACTCCAATTCCCAAGTCGCCTCCTCTCGGGCTAATGGGACAAAGGCACCTTGACACAAACCAACGACTTGTGCCTCAAAGACTCGCTCGACCTCTCTAACAACGCACAGGATGCTACTCAAAGGTCGCAGCCCCGCAAACTTCAAACTTCTGACTCTCTCGGTACTCACTCAAGACTGGGACAAACAAGACGATGTGTGTACAGCGCTTGGACTCACTACGGTCCTAACGCTTTGCCAACTAGCTAAAACAACCCAATATACCTTGGGGCAACCCCTAGTGGCACCGAACCACGCAACATGTGCATAGAACACCGAACTTTTGTTCCACCTATTAAGCGGACTTTTTCACCCAAAGAAAGATCGCCTCCTTTAACGAGGGACACACATGTAACTCGCTTTAAACACACTCTTACACCGACATAGCCCAACTGAAAAAATGAAGGACTATCATCGCAACCAAGTGTTACCAACTCAGCACTAAAAAGAGTCAAGTTCTAATCGAAGATTTATCACTAAAATCTTTCCACCATCAAATTAGACAATTTGCAAATAAACACCACATCCGCCAAAGGAGAAATCATTCAATAACCAAATCCAACATTTCTTTTATTCTTTCTCGAACTGATAAGAACCACACATACCAACATAAAGCCAAGCTCAACTTTGCAAAAGACAAAGGTCAACAAAGATAGAACTTAAACGTAAAATCAGAAAACAACCTCCTTGAGGAAGCATCAATTTAACAGCTTCTCTTCTAAGACTAAAATTTCCTCAAGCTATGGAATCCCAATCATCGCACAACACACTAACTTGTTACTCTTAACTTGGCGATCTCAACGCCAAGCCCAAATCGAAACGCCTTGTCTACACCTTTGAAGAGGGACTCATGATTTCACAAAACATTCTCTAACCGATTCCTTTATCGATAGAATTCATTTGACAGATGGCACTCTAAAGTATCCCCAAATTAGATCTCTCACACGATCATATCACCTCAACCCTTTTTTTAGGACAAACATTTCAGATTCCACATCACACACTCTCATGTACTACATCAGAAGGGTGTTATCAACGATCATCTCACTGTTCGCAATCCACCCTTATTCTACTTCCTCTGCACATAATCTTTGGGCGACTCAAAGTTCTAGCATAACAGTGCAAAGTCCACATTTAACCTCCAAGACTCTTGCAACTAACTTCTCATATAAAGGATAGGGAAATCCTTAGATTAAATCCTAAAAATCCATAATTCCCACATACTCACTTATTAATATCCTCATGAAAATATTTTCTTGACCCGTTTACCTTTACAAAGATTATAACTCTTAGAAGATTACTCAATCAAAACCAAATCACTCTTGACATTACTCAACATTTTCTATTATCCCATTAATTGACATGACAATTCGATTACTTTGTAATCCCTCTCATTAAACCACGCCATCGAGAATAACCATTCACAACCTCGCAATACTACCAAATTACGATACTTATAAATTGATCAAGATTTTCATACTCGGTAATTCTAATGTCCCACCCAAGTGAACAAAAGATCTTGGATCACAATCACTATAGGTTCTACTATCTTTAACAATGTAATCAGTTTAACCCCATAAGACAATCTTCCATTGAGATAGACTTCTCTCAAAGAACTATATTACGAAATTATTTCATCCTCCAATGCTCATCGAATAACTTACAACCCAAGTTTCACAACTACAATTATTGAACACCTCAAAAGACTCAGTGAAACGAATAGGTTGATTCTTCCTCAAAAGAAAGAGCGAATGGAATCAATTTTCATCAACTAGGAAAACATGTGCCACCCACAAAGTGAACACAAGACCAAGGAAAATGTCACTTAGGCCAAGTACTAAAAACATAAGGGAATGTCAACAAATGAGGGCTCAAGCCCTACCAAAGCGAATACCAAACCACAAATGAGAAGAAGGTAATGCCTTTGAAAATTGATAAACTCTTATGGAACAATCGCATAAGGTTTAAGCACTCTCAAATAAACGCAAGATGCGAAACGAGACTTAAAGCTCAATTACTTATATTTGACTCATTCCTTTAACAAGGAAGGTTATTTTCGTGATTACTACATCACTTTGCCACTTTAAACAAGATAAGCTCTTAAGACCAAATCGTAGGAACAACTTAAGAACCAATAAAATCTTTCTCAGTAACACCTCACTGACAAGGGCCTGGAATGCTACTAAACTAACACTATAACCATTTTAACATTGATACAATTCTCTAAAATCCGCAGAACCTCCTTTGTTTAGTTACTAAACCGAGATCCCAACTTTTAAATGTAACATAGTTAAATAATCCAACATCCAGCATAATCAAGAGACCACCAAAACTATGCTAATCAACACTATATCATCCATAGCATGCTAAACAACTACAAGAATAAATAAAAGGACATCCATGATCCTCTAATCAACTCTATTACAAGTTATTCCAAGCAGAGGGAGTAATCATAAAGAATTCTTTAAGCAAGTTTCTCATCTACTAAATTATCATTCTATCAATTCAAATGTGTGTAGTTCGTGCCATTGTGCAACCACTCTAAGTCTTACTCCTCCCATGCATGCCGTTCTTGTAAAGTGGTACCTAAAAACACAACAACAAAGAAGAGTGAGCCCAAAGACTCAGCAAGTGCAATAAATGGCAATAATAACATAAACAATCTGTAATCATCAACATCCATCTACAATCTCTATTATAAACATGTCATATGCTCATGCTATGCAAGAAGCTCAAGTGCACTTTCTCTTTCTCTTTGCATTTTACCAGTAATGCAAAGTATGCAACCGCTGCCAGCATACCCATGCTCATGCTCACAAGCGCAGGACCAATTGCCCGACACTCCGCAAGTAAAGGGACTCAAGCCCACACTCCACAAGTGTGGGGACCATAAGCCCATCGCTTTCATGATGGGGACCTCTTTCAATGCCCACATTCCACGAATGTGGGACTCTGCCCGTCATCCACATGACGGGACCTCGAATATGCATAGTCATATGATAGCATGATGCACATGAACAAAACTTTAAACCATCATAAATTTGTATTCACAACGCCATACATGAATAAACTTATCCATACTTCTAGCATTCATCATCGTTGACATTCATAGCATTCTAGCATCCATGAATAGCACATATATTCATAATACTAGCAAACATGAACAATCACTCATGAATAACAATTAATCATAGACTTCATAACTTTCAAACATCCATGAATAACACGTAACTCATATCACTAGAAACCATGAACATTACCAATCATACCACCATAACAATCATGACAACACAAATTCTATAAGTATTTAACAAAGAATGTCATTCAATAATTCCAATTATATCCATCATTATACTTGCCTTAACCGCGAGAACGAGGGATGTGCGTAGGTACTGCCCTGGATCAATCCATCACCTGAATATATTTATAAGGCTCACTAAGACATTCATACTGGACCAAAAGCATAAATAATAGCATAACCGAACTCGCTATACTCAAGCGCATTTCCAATTCCAACTCCTATAGATCGATATGTCCCCTCTGTGGACAGCCAACTTCTAAAATTCGTATCTTTTAGCACAGGAGTCCAAATGAGGTGTTCTTAGACTTCATTGAAAGGTTATCAATTTCTCTAACTAAACCTAGTTGGTGGACATCTCAAATTCTGTATGTAAATGACTCTAATAGATCAATGAACAACATCTGTCCAGATCTGTCTAACACGTCTGGACAGCAGCACGGTAACGGACATAACTTTTGATTGGCTGAACCAAAATTAGTGTTCTTTAACAATATGAAAAGCTAAGAACAAAACCTACCAAAGTCTATTTGGGCAAAATTTCAGATTTTGCCTCTAACAAAATTTGGCCCACGGCTCAAATCTGTTAAGGAATTAACAGCAGAAATATTGGCTGAAATAAAATATCCATAACTTTTGTTCTACAACTCCAAATTGGACGTTCTTTATCAATCTCGAAAGCTTATAAAATTCTCTACAATAACCTAGTTTGTATGACATTCATATTTTGCCTTTAACAAAAATTGGCACACGGGTCAAAACTAATGATAGAAACTTACATACAATCTGGACAGCCACATTGAAATGTACATAACTTTGGAACCGTAACTCGGAATTAAGTGATCTTTACGCCCACTGAAAGCTAAGAACGAACCCCACATAACTCTAGGAGATGGGATCCTCTTATTCGGCTTCTAAGATCACGAAAACAGCCGCGCAAACTACTGGACAGAACACGATCTATTAAACCGACGAAAATCGATCTACCAAACGACATCAACCGCAACTACCACGCATCAACCAATGAAGAACACATGACGTTACCCTTGTAGAATCGCAGAAATATGAAGAAATCTCCCGCGAAGACAATCTCCTCTTCTTTCTTCACTTGATCGGCAGAGAGAGCACCGACGGCGAGGAAGGGAGGCACCAACGGAGGGGGCTGCTTGGCGAGGGGAGGGTGATGCATCAGTAGCAACGCTGACATCAGAGCACGCGCGCCATCTGTAGCACGGTTGGTATCAGAGCGCTTTAGGGTTTTCCCCTTTGGGCCTTGGTGTGTGGGCCAAAGCCCATAGCCCAGTTTTGAAGAAATTTTAAAAAACCTTTAACTATTTTTGTTTTCTCTCTAACATGTTTCGGAGTAATACACCCCCCTCTAAACTTCTGTTAAATCTATTTCCTAATTGGTTCTTCTCCCTAAATTATTTCTTCTCACTTAAATAAATTTGGGGTATTACACTTTCAACATGTCACTTTGCTCAAAGCAACTCAATCACCACATAACTCAAGCGATCCAATTGATCACCATCGCAAAACTCGAAACACTTCTACAAAATCCAAGTTACGAAAGACGATCAAATTTCTTTATTTCTAAAAGAATCATCACCACACACAAGTCACAATCTCTTGCAGATAATCTTACTAACATCAAGAATAATATACTCTGAACATGAATATTTATCATAAACTATTCCATTAGAAAGCCCCAAAAGTTTCACTAATTTGTTCCATACTGTCTTTTCATCCCATCTTCAAAATGAGAGTATATCAAAATCATACAACATCACTACATCAACTTCTTAAGTTTAGAAGGGGTCTACTACCCAATTGAAAAGCTCCTACCAAAACTCTTTCATCAAGGACACAAGTTCATCCAATTATTTCACAATCATGTGGGCATAAGCCACCTATTATATCATATCGCTTCAACTTTTAGCGATGCTCATTATCAAACTTCAACACACAAATGCTTATACGACAACCCTTGTTGTTATCAATCAAGCTTCATATGAAATCTAGTTGCTACCTACTTTCCTTCCCAAATCACATGGATATTAACAAGCACATATTCAACTGCTCCTCCTCACATTGGATTTCGCAAAAAAATACACTAAAACTTCAAAAATCAAATCTTCTATCGATCAAGAGTCTCAACAACACTACAATCAAATTCATCACGTCATCCTACATAGAAGAACTACATAGAACTCCTCCCATAATTTCTAGATCCACCGATATTCAACTGCTCAACCGGTTGTACACAATTCTAATAACTAATCATACTAGGAATATGTAAATCTGTATTCCCTCTAATTTTTCCTTTCCACACAATTAAATTAATCCATGAGAACCAAAGAACACAACAAGTTTAACAACCTAAACAGCCTTTAATGACCGACTAGTTCATCAAGGTTCCATACTTTTGATATCTCTCAATTACTACTCATATATACCGCTCATCAAGAACTAGAAAACACAACATCATCCTAATCAATTTCACTTCCAAGGTTACTAATTAATATTAATTATTCACCATACCAATGACTCAACTTGATATCCATACCATATCGAAGTTATTTGATTACAATCTCGATTTAACCATAACCCACGCAAGGTAATCGGATGAATCGAATCTTCTCGCCCAACATTTAACCAATAATTCTAATCGGTTTCAGATCTACTATGGATCAAACAAATGGAAGGCATCTCGTTACCCTTGTAGAACCGCTAGAATTTGTTGAACCAATCCCACACAAGATCTTCTTCTCCTTCTTCTCTTCCTCTCTTTCTCCTTCTTGCAAGGCAGCAGCCTTCAGACGAAGGAGTCGCGAGGAGCAGCACTGGGCAGGGGGAGGCGCAAGGAGAGGGAGGAGTCGGCCAAGGGAAGGGAAGGGCTACGCAAGTGGGAGGAGGGAAAAGGGGAGGGAGGGGGCGCTAGGGTTTGGGAGGGTGGCACCTCCCCTTTGGACGGCCAATACTAGGCTAGATGGGCCAAGGCCTGTGCCCAAGTGGATGAGAACAAGCGAAAAGCCCTCTCTAAACTTGATTTGACGACTCAAAATAAACTCTTCCCGATTAAATAATTCTCACCGATTAAATTTAATTAACCCGATTCTTGACTTCTCACACTTCCGAGTATTACAAGGTTGCTCCTTTATTAAAGTATGAACTAAAAATTTATCAACTTTAAGGTGGATGGTAGTGTGTGTCCAACTCAAGTCTACTCCCACCCATGCATGCCATTCTTGCAAGTGGTACCTAAAAACACAACAAAGCAAGGGTGAGTCCAAAGACTCAAAGTACCAATAATGAAACATTAATCTCACATTTACATCATCAACATTCCATTCCAAAGCTTTACACAAAAACATATCTCATGAGGTATGTATGCGAATATGCAATGCAACTTTTCTCTTTCACTCTTTGTCGATTTCACTGCATGCGAGATATGCGACCGCCGCATACCATGCCTCGTGCTCGCAAGCACAGGGACCAATTGCCCAATACTCCGCAAGTAAAGGGGACCTCAAGCTCACACTCCACAAGTGTGGGGATTTCAAGCCCGTCATATACATGACGGGATTCAACAAATGCTTGGTCACCACGTGACCAAGTCTTTATTTTGTCAACATGATGCATATGCACACATCATGAATCATCATAATCATACCTTCTCAGCAATATCACTTATGAATTTAACTCATTCATACTTCTATCATTCATATCATAAGCATTTACCATCTTTAATCAACATATCACACTATCAACTAAGCATAGCTAATATGTATCAAAACATAGCACTCACTATCAAACAATTCATAATTACTCTATCAAACAGAGTACTTGCAACCACCAAGATAATTTGGTACTCATCACAATATCATCCATTCATGGCTATTATGACCCAAACACAAACAGTCACAGCATACAAGCATAATAATACAATAACCTTGATACTTGCCTCAACTGCAAGAACGGTGGACGCTAAGTGGGCGCTGCCCCTGGGATCTCGCTCCCACCTGAACATAGAGATAACCCAATCTAAGACCAACATACTGGACCAAAAGCATAAATAACAACACAATTTAACTCTCTAAACTTCCAAGCATTTTCCAATCTTCCAATTTCTAGCGATCGCTTTTGGTGTTCACTGCGGACAGTCAACTTCTAAAATACATAACTTTCTTCTCCGGAGTCCAAATAGGATGTTCTTGGAATTTCTGGAAAGGTAATTAAATTACCTAAATAAACTTAGTTGGGGAGCTCTTTTGATTATGCCAACTATTGCCTCTACCAAGCCAACCTACAGAACAACAATTTTCACGTCGGTTTCTCTGGACAGTACACTAAAACCACCATAACTTTTGCTACGAAGGTCCAAATCTTGCGTTCTTTATCTCTATGAAAAGGTATAGAAATTATCTACATTTTTCGTTATACTGAGATCCTCTGATTTCGTCCTTAAATAATAGATTAACTCAGTTTTCTACGGACTGTCAGAATGTTGACAGATTAACCAGACAGCGGCACTAAACAATTCATAACTTTCTAACCGTTAATCGGATTTTGGCGTTCTTGGCGGCCACTGAAAGCTAAGAACATTATCTACATAACTCTAGGAGACCAAAACTCCTAATTCGGCCTCTAAATACCCGAAACTGACCGTGCAATAATCTGGACAGAACGCGATCTATTAAACCGACGCAAATCAATCTACCAAACGACATCAACCGCAATTATTACGCATCAAACAACGAAGAACACGGGACGTTACCCTTGTAGAATCGCAGCAAGATGATGAACTTTTTCCAACGAAGTTGATCTCCTCTCCTTTCTTCACTTGATCGCAGCAGGAGCACCGACGGCGAGGAAGGAGGCACCAATGGAGGGCACCACCATGGAGGAGAGGTGTGCTACAGTAGCCATGCTACAGTGTGGCGGCACTGTAGCTACAGTGCACCTAGGGTTTTCCCTTCCTTTTATTGGTGGTCGACCCTCATGGGCCTCCCGCCAAGGCCCAAGGCCCAAGTTGCCAAAAACTGCAGAAACCCCTTTATGTCTAATTTTCTTTGAACGCTTTCTTCGTAGAATAAATTGGAGTATTACATTAAAACCCCTCTTTCTCCTGCTCAATCGCTTGCTAAAAGAAATATTCCCGATTTTAATTATTCTCTCCGATTTAATTATTCTCTCCGATTTAATTTTTGGGGTATTACATGTGCTCTTTTGGGGTTACTTTTGAGCCCTTTTAATTGAGTTTGGAATTCGTGCTTTGGGTCTCGAGTTGTAGCTAACTTGCCTTCGTGGAAACAGATGGCCGAGGGACCGTAGTGGTCGGAATCACCGGTAGTCTCGATGAGGAGCTTCCTCCTCCGACCATGGTCAAGTCCTCATGCAGATCGAACGCAATCGCTCGGAGGACCGCAGGTGTTGGAGGTTATCGCGAGGAACACCTCCACTCCCTCCGTGCCTCTGGATCCGGAGGAGGTGGTCATCGGCCTCGTGGGGACTTGCGGAGTTCCTTCGCACGCAGCCTCCCACCTTCTCCCGGCCCGAGATCCTTGACGCGGACGATCGGGCTGCTCGTTGAGCGGAAGCTCAACGTTGCTCGATGCCGGAGAAGGAGCGGCACTTTTCGTATCCCATCACCGGAGGGTGCGCACTCTCATGGTGGGAGAACTTCTCGCCATGCACCGCGGGACACGTGGTCTCGTGGGAGGAGTTCAGGTCACATTTCCGTCGGGCCCATGTCCCCGCTGGCCTGATGAAGCTGAAGAAGAAGGAGTTCCTTGCACTCAAACAGGGGCGCAAGTCTGTGACTGAGTACCTCCATGAGTTCAACCATCTTGCGAGGTACGCCCGCTAAGGTGGCCACCGATGAGGCCAAGGTGAGAAGTTCATGGAGGGCTTGTCCGAGGAGCCGCAGGACAAGCTCTCTATTGTGGACTTCCCGACTTCCGCACCTTGGTGGACAAGGCCATCGAGCCGAGCACAAGGCGAGAGCACCGGGCGAGTCCCAGCGCAAGTGGGAGGCCCAATGTCTCGCACAGCCGGCCTTGTTCATCCCCGTGTTGGGCCTCGCACTCAGGCCCGTTCTTTGGCTTCACCACGCCGAGGCCTTCGCACCGCTCCACGCCCTCCGCAGCCGTGACTCACCACGGCGCCGCAATCCAAAGAGCAGGTGTTCCCGCAACCCCGCGGCCGACGCCACCGCTTCTATCACACAACAAGGGCCACTACACGAGTAGTTGCCCTAAGAAGATTGGAGCGGTCCTCGTCCCTAATGGAGGGCGCGGCAAGGAGTGGTCACCCACCGACCAAAAGACCCTGGCATGGGAGCGCCGAGTCAACCACATCTCTACCGAGGAGGCACGGGAGGCGCCTGACGTGGTGTTGGGTACGCTTCTTGTCAATTTACGTCCGCTACGCTTTATTTGACTGAGCTTCGCATTCTTTTATTTCGAGGTCGCTTGTTGTTGATAGTGGTCTCCACCGTGTTCCTTTGGGGTTCCACCGCTATTCGCCTCCGGTTCGGAAATGAGAGCCGCCAGAGGTGTCGGACGCTCCTATCCACATCGAAGGGTGGGATTTTGGCGATCTTATCCTACTCGACTCGCGCGCCGCCGGATGTGATTCTTGGCATGGATTGGTTGTCCCAACACTTGGGGCAAATCGATTGTGCCAGAAGATTGTCTACCTCACCACCCTTCAGTGAACAGTTGGGTTTTCACCGCACCGCAAGGGCCACATCTCTATGCCCTTGAAGCAAAGCCAGCATTGGAGATTCGCGATGTCCCCACTGTGTGTGACTTCACGGATGTCTTTCCCGAAGACTTTCCTGGGATGCCTCCCGTTCGAGACCTGGAGTTCGTGATAGAGTTGCTGCCCGGTACCGCCCCTATTTCGAAGAGGCCGTATCGCATGCCTCCTAATGAGTTGGAGGAGCTGAAGAAGCAACTAGGTGAGCTGCAAGAGAAGGGTTTCATCTGTCCTAGCTCATCTCCTTGGGGTTGTCCAGTTATTTTTGTGAAGAAGAAGGACAAGACCCTGCGCATGTGTGTTGATTACCGTCCGCTTAATGAGGTGACGGTGAAGAACAAGTATCATTTGCCCCGTATTGATGATCTTTTCGATCAGTTGACCGGAGCACGAGTCTTCTCCAAGATTGACTTGAGATTGGGCTATCATCAAGTCAGGATCAGGGCCGAGGATATTCCGAAGACGGCCTTTGCTACTCGTTATGGTCTTTACGAGTACACTGTCATGTCTTTTGGCTTAACCAATGCTCCCGCTTTATTTATGAACCTTATGAATTCGATATTCATGGAGTATTTGGATAAGTTTGTGGTGGTATTCATCGATGATATTCTTATCTACTCCAAGAATGAAGAAGAGCATGCTGAGCATCTTAAGCTTGTGTTGGGCAAGTCACACGAGCACCATTTGTATGCCAAATTCAAAGAAGTGTGAGTTCGTTGAAGGAAGTGGCATTCTTGGGCCATGTTCTTTCAGAAGGAGGTGTGGCTGTGAATCCTAGCAAGGTCAGTGATGTGCTATCTTGGGGACAACCCAAGTCAGTCACCGATGTGCGGAGTTTTCTTGGTTTGGCTGGCTACTATCGCCGATTTATCGAGAATTTCTCCAAGATTGCGAAGCCTATGACTGAAATACTCAAGAAAGACAAGAAGTTTGAGTGGTCTGCTGCTTGTGATGTGAGTTTTCAGGAACTCAAGAAGCGGTTGACCTCAGCCCCAGTGCTTGTTCTCCCTGATATTCACAAGAGTTTTGATATCTATTGTTATGCTTCTCGTCAGGGTCTTGGTTGTGTTCTTATGCAGGAGGGTAAGGTTGTGGCCTATGCATCGCGGCAGTTGAGGCCTCATGAACTCAACTATACTACCCATGACTTGAAGTTAGCTGCTGTGGTTCATGCACTCAAAATATGGCGGTATTATCTTTTTGGTAACCGTTGTGAGGTGTATTCTGACCACAAGAGCTTGAAGTACTTGTTCACCCAGCCAGATCTGAACCTCATGCAAAGAAGATGGTTGGAATTGATCAGGACTATGACATGGGCATTCAAGATCATCCGGCAAGGCCAATGTCGTTGCAGATGCACTCGTCGGAAAGTGTATTGCAACATGTTAATGCTCCAGAGAGCAAGAACCTACCCTCACTTGAATTTCAGCGCCCAATTTGGGCTTGATCGAGCACGGTTCGCTTGCTACCTTGGTTGTGCAACCAACCTTGGTGGACCAAATCAAGGTCGCATGTGAGCATGATGTTGGTGTGAGTCAAATCCGCGCAATATCAAGGATGGGACAGCCAAGTGCTTTTCGAGGATGAGCATGGCGTTGTACGGTTTGGGCAGCGCCTTGTGGTTCCTAAGGTCATGGAATTGCGGGATTTGATTCTCCACGGCCCATGATTCTCCCATGTCTATCCATCCCGGCTACCAAGATGTATCGTGACCTTCGCCGAGGTTCCGTGGACCCGAATGAAGCGCGAGATTGCCAAGTTCGTTCGAGTGCGACGCAGGGTGTCGTGGTAAAGGCCGAGCATCGCCCGCGAGTCTTCTTCACCTTTGCCGTGCGAGTGGAAGTGGGATTCCGTTGGCATGGACTTCATCACCGGTTGCCCTGCATTTTCCGGGAAGGATGCCATCCGGTTGTCATTGATCAATTGACAAAGGTAGCGCATTTTCGCTTCGTGCGCACTCAACCTCGATGTCGATCGGTTGGCGGATCTTTACGTATCGCGCATTGTGTGCTTGCATGGTGTGCCACGAACGATTGTGTCAGATCGTGGTTCTCTTTTTACCTCTCGGTTTTGGCACCAGTTGCAAGAGGCCATGGGGACCCGTCTTTCTTTCAGTTCAGCTTAGCATCCTCAGACTGATGGTCAAACGGAGAGAGTCAACCAAGTGTTGGAAGATATGCTCCGCGCTTGTGTTCTTTTCTATGGGAAGAAGTGGGAGAAGTGCCTACCATTTGCTGAGTTCTCCTACAACAATAGCTATCAGGCCAGTCTTGGCATGGCACCATTTGAGGCTTTGTATGGGAGGCGATGCGTAACCCTTTGAACTGGTCGAATCGTGAGAGATTCTTCTGCCCGCATTCGATCAATGAGGCCGAAAGCCAGGTTCAGTTGATCCGCGAGCATTTGCGCACGGCCCAGTCCAGGCAGAAGAGCTATGCGGATCGTCGTCGCCGTGAGTTGAGCTTTGAGCCCAATGACTTTGTGTATCTCAATGTCTCACCTTTGAAGGCCATCAGCGTTTTGGCATCAAGGGCAAGTTGGCTCCCCGCTATGTTGGACCTTATCGCATCATCGAGAGAGTTGGGGCTGTGGCATACAGATTGGAGCTGCCAGCTACACTTGAGGGTGTGCATGATGTGTTCCATGTATCCCACCTGAAGAAGTGCCTCCGTGTCCCAACTGAGGAAACTCCGTTGGAAGTTCTCGATGTGCAAGAGAATTTGACCTACCGCGAGCATCCTGTTCGTATTCTCGAGAAATCTGAACGAAGGACAAGGAACCGTGTCATCAAGTTCCTTAAAGTTCAGTGGTCGAACCATTCTGAAGATGAAGCAACTTGGGAGCGGGAAGATCGCCTTCGTGTAGATTACCCATCCTTCTTCTCCGAGTAAACGGAATCTCGGGGCGAGATTCTCGTAAGGGGGGGGGAGAGTTGTAACATCTCAATTTTGGGCTTGTATTTCAAATGTAAGAAAATGAGTAGAAATTTAAAACTTTTTCTTACATCATGTATTTCCTGGGTGTACTAAACAATTATTGTACAAGAGCTATGGAAATACAAAGTCACAAGTCTTTGATCCAAATCTTGATCCTTCAAAAACAATCTTGTCAAACCTTTTGATCATCTCCTGGAAATATTTTTCCTAAGTTCTTGGGATGGTATGTGACCCCTCTGAAAAATTTCACAATTTTTAGAAATTGTTTGAATATTTTTAGAGGGCAGTCAAACCTGTTTGACTTTCAGTGAAACATCGAACCAGTACCTTGCAGAATTTTTGGAGAAAAATGCACTGCATAAAAACCTCTAAACATTTTACACAAGGTCAATATCTAAGACAGCAAGCTCCTGTAAAAATTTCAGCATCTTTGGAGTTATTTTGCTACCTCTAATAAATCCTCAAAGTCTCAACCTGAATTTAAAAACCTAAAACCTGGTTCATCGTTCCTTGGTTTGAGTCGGACTCGGGCTCGAGCCACTTGGTTGAGCCCAATCAACTAATCGCAGGGCTCACTTAGCGCGCCTTCAATCTCGGCCGTTGGATTTAAATCGCACGGCCCGCGTTGATTGTGTCGTTTGGATCGCCGCGAAGAGCCCATCCAATTAGGACCGTTGGATTAAGATCCAACTGTCCGATTGGTTGTCCGATCAGTCACCCAAAGTCTCCTTGATCTCGGTAGCTCGATCTTGATCGGACCGCCTGGTTGTTTGGAGTATTAAAACCCTCACCGCATCCTTAATCGTGACTGCTCATTTTCAATCCAATGGTCACCGCTTCTTTTCTGTTCTTCTTCCTCCTCTGTCCCTCCGTGCGCGCATGCGAACAATGGCAGGAAGAGAGAGAGCGAGGGCGGCTTGTTGTGTCACTTCGAGCTTGCTCTCGTCAACATCACTCTATGGGGCATTAAATGCACCCCAGGCTTTCGGCTCCTCCATCCCGAGTCTCAGCTGCTCCCATCATTTCTTGGTCCATGACCGTAGCATGAACCGAGCTCACCATGGGCTCATGTTCGTGCTCGAAACCCTAATCCTTTCCCTTTATATTGCCCCCTTAGCTCCTCCTGGTGTTCCTTTACACCACCCCTAGCTTTTCTCTATGTTTTGAGCTCAAAACCACTTCCAATACTCAAACACCATTTTCGGTCGTGGAGCTCCATTGTGGATCTTGGTGTCCAGTGGTTCAGCTTCAATATTTCTTATACCCTTTTGAGCTCCTCAACTTCCTTTACATTTCCCCTAACTTAATTTTGGGTTGCATTCACAGGAATCACTCAATTTTAAGTTTGGAGATTTTCGGCCGATTTCACCCCATTTCTTCTCCAACTCCGGTAAGTGGTTCTTTTTGCAATTACTTACTTATGGAGCTTATGAGAACCTTAATGAAGCTATTTTGATCACCCATTGGTGTTCATTTTGCTCAGGTTGTCATTTTCTTCTTCATCTTCCTCGGCTCCGGTGAACTCCATCTTGTTCAAGCTTCTCCGGCCATCTTTTGAAGCTCATCTTGGCTGAGGTAGCTTCTTATTAGTCCCTAGAAGTGTTGGCACTCGCTTTTGTGGACTGCAGCGGAGCATTTTGCTATTTTCATGTTTTGCCGAAAAAGGCTCCATCTATGTTTTCCGACTCGCCGGCGTTCTAGACCCCCACCGCCGGCGAGGTCATCACCATTGGGTCCGCAACACTATTGCGAACCCATTTTGGTATTTGGTTGGCGCCGCCGCGACCGGAGTCGCCGACGACAAGCCGTGAAAGGCCCACGGTTTTTGTCACCGAGAAACTCCGTTTAAATGATTATCGTGACACGATTAATGCCAATCATAATCAATCATTAGAAGTATTAATTGTGTCTTAATTTGGCCTAATGTCTCACCGACATGTGGGCCCAACCTCAGAATCACTGGGCGCTTAATCGTTGCTTTCGGACATCATTAATGCTAATGATTACCATTAATCCCTGTCTTAACATTAATGTGTCCGAAATTGCCTTTTTGGGTCACGGACGTGTGGGCCCGTAGGCCTTTAACCGCAGTCTAGGGATCATTTGGGCAAATCTGAGGTTATTAATTGCTAATCATTGATTAGCAATTAATTGGTCTTAAGCCGACGAACTCGTACCCGCGCTGTGGGCCTCGTCCTTAAATCACCTCTGCTCAAAACCTTTAGGACACATTAATTGCTAATCATCACTAATCATTGGTCATTAGTAATTAATTGGCTGTCCTAAAAATCCTCTTTAAGTCACTGAATGTGGGACCCGAGCCCTGTGCACGTGTGTTAAAGCTCGTGTGTGTGACTCACAGCCACTGACATGCGGCCCCGCATGTCAGCGCTCCATTTTTGCACTTCGATCTATGGCCGCCGTCCATTTTGCGATCTGCGGTCCAGATCAAGTAGGCCGATCGGGTCACCCAATCCTCCCATCCTTGTGGGCTGTTCATCTCTTGATCAGCGGCTGTGGTTCGTGCGCTGTTCGGGTCGCCCAAACCGCACTCATTATGGACCCTTCGATTCTTGATCGACGGTCGTGATGGATTGGGCCGTTCGGGTCGCTCTCGCGCACCCCTCGCGCGCGCCGTTAGATTCCAAATCAAGGGCCCATAGTTGTGCACGTCGATTTCTTTTCTGTTAAGTGTTGTTTATTTCAGTAAGTAGTTATTTGTCAACTGAAAATTGTATCATATCTTTAGAAATTCATATCTAATTCAAAATAGATCCTTTTTAAATGAATCCAACTGTAATAAATTTGTATTTCACTAAATCTTAATATAAAAAATGCTTTTAGCTATGCTTCTGTGGTAGAAAATCCTGTAATCTTTAATAGCTTGATTTAAGCCATTTTTGTATATTCCAGAATTGAATTAAAACTTGGAAAGTGCATGTCTTTTTCTATATATCTGCAAATTGAATGGTTTTAACTTTGATAAATTTGTTATCAACTAAACTTTAATCTAAAAATGGTTGTAGGCCTAAATCAGCACCAGAAAAATATGTTAATAGATTTAACCTTATTGGTAGCATTTAAAAATTCATTTAATATTGTAAAAGGCACAAGTAATTCCCTGTAAATCCAAAATATATAAAATTAGTGCTAGAAAATCCCTCTGTTAGCATACTTTAATATTAAATAGGTTTTAAACATGTTTATGTTTCTGGAAATGTAATGTGCTAGGTTTACAACTTAGAAAAATCATAAGTAAATCATTATAACTCCAAATTTAGTAAACTCAACTTTGTTGTGATTAGGATGGCATAAACTACCTACCATAAAAATTTTGGGTTCTAGATCATTATAGAAATTTTCGCCATGAACAGTAACCGAAATTAATTTAATTAGGATTTTTCTCGTTTGAGATTTTGTTTTGGTAGTAACTTTTTCATGCTAAGTCCAAATGAAGTGATTCTTGTTTCTAAAATTGTCTAAAATCAACCCCTAGCTGCTGTAGAAATTTCATGGGATTTGGATGTCTTTTGCTGTTGAGTTTTGTTTGGTGTTCTTCGTTCTTATTTGGTTTTATCGCATTTTCGCGTTAGATTCCGAAGATTATATTGAACCTGAGAATCCTCCTCTGCAGCAAGACCAATCCCAGCAAGGCAAGCAGTTTGATCATGTTAATCCCAGTATTTTAAGTATTTATGTTGATTACAAATTCTATGTATGCATTGCTACTTTGTGTTAAACTATTGTCGTTAGTTAACCTAATAGATGCATTTCCTTAGGCAAATGATTATCCTTTACTACCATGAGCCTAGGTTATCTTGCTGTGACTTAGAGTTCGTGGATGAGATCTTTTCACTTAGTAGTTTGCGAATTAATTGCTTAGTCATGCTTAGCTTCCAGTAGAAATGGGCGGTTATCACTTGTCGATAACCTTGATCACATAAAACTTATTATGATTTATGATTTCAGCCTTGTGCCATGTCTACTTATGAAAACTAAAACTAAAAACAAAATGATTTAGACTTGGGCACAATGGTATGATGGTGTGATTCTGGGTGTGATTGGAATGGTGCCCGGGTCAATTAAGGACCGAACATCTTGGGAGTACCTGTTATCCGGGCAATTTGTGCGTGCTAACCACACTAGAGGGTATGGGACCTCTCTTGACTTAGTACTTTGGCGTGTATTAGCTTCGGGTCGCAGGGAGTCGCAGGAGGGATGGTGCTGGGAGCATTGTAGTGTCCGAAAGGCTTCCCCCGTGATGGCTGGTTGTCTTTCGGCTTGCAATGTAAGCGTATGGATTTCGATCCATACGAGCGCTCGTAGTCAATGCACAATATTGGAAAGCGCTCGTAGGACTTAGCCGTGCAAGCATACCTTTGAAGTGTGCTTTGTGGCTTAAAGGCGATCAAGTGTGGGTACATTGGTACACCCCGCAGGTTAAAACTATTCGAATAGCCTCGCCCTAGGTTATGGACACGCTTGGGTAAGCTTTCAAGAGTTAGACTACAACCTTTTAATTAAAACTTGATAGGTGGTACGAATCGGGGATTCGTGCTATGTTGTGGTGGCTATTGGGATAGTCACTTCCAGGTGGTTACTTGTATGTATCTTTATTTCGCTGTTATTTTGACAACAAAACAGATTTGCAAACTTGCTTTTAAATGTATTACATTATTGCAAATAAAGTTGGCTTTGTGCAAAATGAGACATACAACCTCCACCTAAATAAGCCTGCATGTAATTTATGAATAGGTCTGCTATTCCACACGTCAGTCTTGTGAGTACCTTTGTGTACTCAGTTATCTTGCTTAAATGTATTTGTTGCAGAGGAAGAAGGTGAGCTTGAGGGGCCTCACTTTTGTGAACTGTGTTGTGGTAGTCTTCGGGGCGACTAGCTTGGCGGCCCGGTCGGTTGCCTTGTGGGTTGTGTGGCTAACCGGTCGACTTTTGTTTTAGCCATCTTATGGCACCTTTTGCTTCCGCTGTCATTCTTGTATATTGTGTCATTTGGCCGGTCGGCTCTTTTGTAATAACTTTACTTTATGTAAGTCTTTTACTAGACTTGTTAATGTATGTTGTATGGAAATAATGTGTAATTTTGTGATGATGTGCATGTGCTGCATTTCTGGGAAGCATATGTCCATCGAGGCTTAGAATGTTTAATTAGTAATGCTAGAACCATTTGGAGGTTAAGTGTTACTAGTTAAATATTCCGGGTCCTCACACTTGTACAGTTTAAGCTTCAGTTATATGTGTTGTTTGGAATTGATGCAATGTTTTGTAAAAGGGTGTGTATACTGCAATTCTGGGAAGTATATGCATCTCTTCACTTCTTAGCAATTACCGGTAATGCCGAGTAGTGTATCCGTCGATACATACTCTAGGCATGTGCCCTCTAGGCACAGGGATCCAAAGCCCACACTCCACGAGTGTGGGGACCAAAGCCCGTCCAATGCATGACGGGGATCCAATACATACTCAAGGCATGTGCCCTCAAGGCACAGGAATCCAATGCCATGATGCAGAATGTAAAGCATGATATCAACTCATCATGAAAAGTAATGCTCATCAACATTATCCAACTTAAAGTTTCATCATAACCATGACATTCCTTAATTATTAAATAAAGCAACACACTAATACTACTTGCACTTGCCTCCACCGTGAGATCGAAGACAAAAAGGCGGAACGAGCTAGCACCGGGGTACACCACCACCTGGTAACCAAGAATGTCATCAATCATCAAACAACAGGTTTAACAAGACAATATTCACAGTGCTCTACAGCGTTTTCCCATAACCCGAGTTTAAACACTCAACCTACTAGAGCTAGACAACGTGCTAAACGGAAATCTGTTCAGGACAGCAATAAAGACACAATCATAATTTTTGATTAGATTAACCAAAACCCGAGATTCTTATCGTTCTAGAAATCTAAGAACGTAAGCTACAAAAGTCTAGTTGGAGCGATGCTAAGATTTCGCCTTTAGCAAAAAGTGGCAGACAGGTCAAATTTACTGTCGGATATCGACGAACAAACTGGACAGTCAAATTGAAACTTGCATATCTTTTGTTCTACAGATCCAAAAAAAAATGTTCTTTACCAATCTCAAAAGCTAAGAACGTAAGCTACACTATTCGTTTTGGTGGACAGCTCAGAATCGGCTCTTAACAAATTTGAATCTAACAATAAATATTTCTGCCATGCTTTGACAGATTCCTTGATAGCAGCAACGAAAAAGACCATAACTCTTAAACCGTAAATCAGAATTTAGTGAACTTGGAACCCATTGAAAGCTGAAAACAGAACCTACAACTCTCTTGGAGACGAGATCCTCAGATTCGGAATGGATCCACCACCAAACATGCGCACAAGAAAGGACATAAAACTACATCTGAGACAACAGGCTGAAGAACTCTAATCAAAGCAAGACTTAAGCAACTACAACAATCTAACCAGCAAGGAAACCACTCATTACCTATTGAAGATCCTCAAGAACTTGCTGGTTTCCCCCTATAACTCTTCTCCTCCTTCCTCCCCTCTTCTCCCCTCTTCCTCTCCTTCCCTTGGCCGAAATGGTCAGCTTCCTCCCCTCAAAGGCCAGCTGCAACAGCAAGGAGCTTCAAAGGTAGCCATGGATGGAGTGGGGGAGTAGGGATTTCGGTTTGGGAGAGGAAGGGGGTGGTGGAGGCGCAAAAGGGAAGCAAGGGAGGGTGGCGGCCAGCAGGTTGGACCAGGGGAAAAAGTTTGGTGGCTGCTAGGGTTAGGGAAGGGAAAAGGGGAGTTTGAGCTAGGGTTTGAGGGAGGGAGGTGGGCTGGTTGGGCTGGCCCATCTTGGGTATTTTCCCCCTCTTGGCCCAACAGGGCCGGCCCTCAAGCTGCCAAAGCCTGGGCGGAGGCCCAGGTTCCGAAGATTCACCCCAAAACTTAAATTTTCGAGTAAATTCCCTCTCCCGACTAAAATACTCTCTAATTGGATTTTGGGTTATTACAATCTACCCCCCTTAACAGAATTCGACCCCGAATTCTAAACGTCGAAAGGAACACAAGAACAGAATTTCCACCAAATTGGAAACAACAAATTCACACGTACCAGAAGCAAACAGATCTGGATACTACTCGCGCATACGAGACTCTAGCTCCCAAGTAGCCTCTCTCTCAGTCTGATAAGTCCAAAGAACCTTTACATACTTCAAAGTCTTGTTCCTCAGAACCCGCTCTGACTCTTCCAGGATTTTCACTGGCCGGGATTCAAAAGTAAGATCTTGCTCAATGCTCAATGGCTCCAATGAAATAACATGCTCCGGGTCTCTCAAATATTTCCTCAACATTGATACATGAAACACATTGTACACTCCGCGCATGGACTCAGGAAGGTCCAAGCGATAAGCTAATTTCCCAATCCGTGCCACGATTAGAAATGGTCCAACGTACCTCGGGCTAAGCTTCCCTTTGGTACCAAAATGCACTACGCCTCTGGTAGGAGACACTCTCAAAAGAACCTGATCCCCCACTTCAAACTCCAAATCCCGCCTTCTCGCATCGGCATAACTCTTCTGTCGGCTTTGAGCAGCTAACTGATTCTTTCTAATCTCTGCTACCCTGGCCACAGTTTGTTGAACCCAATCGGGACCCAAAACTGCCCGCTCTCCAACTGTATCCCAGCACAACGGGGATCTGCATCTTCGCCCATAAAGGACCTCAAATGGTGCAGCTCTAATACTGGCGTGGTAACTGTTGTTATAGGCGAACTCTGCAAAAGTTAGGTGGTCTTCCCAACCTCCCTTCCAAGACATAACACAACATCTGAGCATATCCTCTAGTGTCTGAATCATGCGCTCAGACTGACCATCTGTTTGGGGATGGAACGCAGTGCTAAGACGAAGCTGCGTGCCCAAGGCACTCTGCAAACTCTCCCAAATTTTGGAGACAAACTTGGCATCACGATTGGAAACAATGGTCTTAGGCACACCATGCAATCACACTATCTCTTGCACATAGAGAGGAGCCAAATCACCCGCTGAATTGGTTGTACGAATAGGAATGGAATGTGCAGACTTGCTGAACCGGTCCACTATGACCCAAATAGCACCCTTCCCTCGCGGCGTGCAAGGTAACTCAACCACAAAATCCATGGAGATGTCATCCCATGGCCAAACTGGAACCTCCAAAGGCTACAGCAAGCTCGTCGGTTGCTTATGCTCAGCCTTGACCTACTGACAAACTCCACAAGATGCTACATACTGAGCAATGTCAACCTTCATTCTTTTCACCAGAAACTCTTCTTCAAATCCTTGTACATCTTGGTTTCACCAGGATGTACGGTATACAGAGTACAGTGAGTTTCCCTTAGAATCTCGTCCTTTACTAGATCCCCCTGTGGCACGCAGAGGCGCCCTTTAAATCGCAATGCACCAGAATCATTTATGTTGAAATGACCTTGCTTGCCCTCCTCAAGATGCTTCCTCGCCCGCTGGAGCATCTGATCATGTTGTTGTGCTTCCTGCACTCGAACTGGAATGGCAGACTCAAGAAGCAAATGGGTCTCAGTCTGGACGGTACCCGCAAAGCAAAAAGAGATATCCATACGCTCAAAATCAGCAACGAGACAACTGAGGGTAGGAGGTGTCGCCTTGCGGCTCAGGGCATCCGCCACAACATTTGCTTTGCCAGGGTGATACTGAATAGTGAGATCATAGTCTTTTATTAATTCCAACCACCTTCTCTGTCTCAGATTCAAATCTTTCTGGGTAAAGATATACTTCAGGCTCTTGTGATCAGTGAATATATCAAAAGATTCACCATACAAGTAATGACGCCAGATCTTTAGAGCAAGAACTACTACGGCAAGCTCTAACTCATGAGTAGGATAATTCTGCTCATGCTTCTTCAACTGTCGCGATGCATAGGCAATCACCTTGCTATCCTGCATAAGCACACAACCAAGCCCCACTCGAGATGCATCTGAATAAATGATGAAACGCTTCCCAGGCTCAGGAAGAGTAAGGATAGGAGCGGTCACCAACTTATCCTTCAAGGTACAAAAACTGTGCTCACACGCATCTAACCACTAAAATTTGACACCTTTCTGCGTCAACTAAGACATTGGTTTAGCAATGATAGAGAAACCCTCCACAAATAGCCGGTAATAACCAGCTAAACCCAGAAAACTCCTCACTTCCTTGACATTAGTTGGCCTTTTCCATTCTACCACTATTGAGATCTTGCTAGGATCAACTGAGATGCCATCTTGCTTAATAACATGGCCCAGAAACCCAACTTCAGAAATCCAGAACTCACATTTCTTCCACTTAGCACAAAATTGGTTCTCTCTCAAGGTCTCAAATACAACATCATTTAAATAGAACCTTAAAGTACAAGATTGCATAAGAGGGCCAACCGGCCAAATCTAATTAATACAAATAAATTACAGCGGAAGATAAACATAAATAAAGAGGGAATAACCGAGTTGGCATGCCCACAATCGCACAAGCAACCAATTGGAGTTAAAGTCGTTGCGCCCGTCATTCTCACCTGATCAAATAGACACTTTTCAAGTACAAAGTTGTACTCGCAAGACTTTTTTAAAAAAAGGATGCATGTGAGTATCAAAGGAAGGCTACTACACTAGTCAAATTTTTCGGTATAAAGCAAGTTTTGCATATAGAAAAACAATAATAATTCAAACTTGCCATTTGTAAAACATTTAGAAAGCATTTTATAACAGTAAGTAATGATCAACAATAGTATAATCTCCAAATATAATCAACACTCGAATATCCATTCATGACACAATTCATTCCTCAACAAAATTAACGCGCGAACTACGCGTTCATGATAACATTTCAGGTCTGAACAAACTAACATAATGACATAATATTTCCAATCATAACCCAAACTTAATTTCCCAAAAGCTAACTGTGCATGCTTTCCTACAAGTGATGTCCATAACCTAGGACGAGGCTATTCGAGTAGATTTAGTTCTCTGCAGAGTTGTACAGCTTTACCCATACGATATGAATACCTTATACTATCGCCATGCACTCTTCCGAAGGAGTGTGACTAAGATATCATAACGAGGCCTTTACAATACCATGTCCTAACTATCAAACCACCCGAGGAACAGAAATCCCATGGGAGTCTAAAAAGCCTCCTAACCACAAGTGAACCCCGTTGAATAAGTAAGTCCCTTTCAAACAAGAGACCCTTAAGAGCAAGTATGGCAAAACTTAACATGCCCCCACCAGATTGATAAGAGAATAATTAAAAATAACAATAACAATTGTCAACCTGATTGTGTTCTGATAGCTAACACACAACAAATTATTTAGCCAAGCCATCGCCCATAAACCTGACGTGTGGTTGCACGTAAGACTTGGTTCATCACACCACAGACCGGTCCTTATATACTCAGACGGGGATACATGAATCAGGGACCACCCCTTCATCACCCTATCACCCGTCCAAGTCCAACACACAGCAATAACCCACCTAACAAGTCATGATAACCAGATTCGAAGATCTGGAAACAACCCTCAATATCAATATAATTCAATCCATATAATCCTTAAATTTCATCAAGATTCAATTCAATCCACCGGCCGATGGACTAGCTCCATCAACCGCTTTCAGCTACAACTACTAGCATGGCTAAGCATAGTTCTAAAAACTAGCAAACAACCCATATAACATATATCCTTAATCATTCAAGGTAAAAGGGTAATCAACACTCAAAGGAGCGCTAATGCAGCAATTAGAGGATTACACTACTTCTATCCATGAACATACATTTCAAAATAGCATGCAACGACGATATTAAAACTCATAAAAAACTTTTAAAAACCACTAGAAGCAATATGATCAAGAGGAGGGTGCTCGCACCTTTGCTGGTACCACTTGTTCAATCTCAGGTCACTCACATATTGATCTCACGAATATAACGGTATCGTCGAAAACCTAATCGAAAGACGATATTGCAATAAATATCAAATGAAGCCAAAAATTCAAATTGCTCCAAAATGCGTGAAATTTGTACAGTAGGTAGATCATGATTTTATATATATTTATATGAAAGAATGAACTTATTTGGATTTAGTATGTGAAAGTTATTGTAGTTTAAAAATCTGATTTTTGGAAAAGGCTAAAAAAATGGGCTTCGGTTACTGTTCATCTGAATTTAATTATTTCTCAAAAATTTGCAAAATAGTGGTGGGGATAAGCTTTACATTGCATGAGAGATAATAAAAATTTATGATCAATAAAAATTGAATCACTCCATTTGGAGTTCAAATGAATTTTCTATGAATTTTTGAAGTTAATTCAATTTCTAATGTAAAAATAATTCTTTTCTGAATTTTTCTAATGCATTTAATACTTTTGTACTCATGCTAACCTAGCCTTTGCCATGACAAAAAGGGGCCTATGTATTATCTTTTCTTTTCCATTTAAATCCTAAAGGAAAACATCTACCAACAAGTCTAATCTTCTCGTAATCATTGACTTAATCGATTCTCCGGTGTTGAAATCAATCATAAGCATAACACTCTCTGATCATATCCTCATATCTTGATCTAAATCCCATACTAACCTCTACTAAGGCATAATCATGGTAGTCTATCCAACAAATAATTCCCGAACTCATGAACTTCCATCTACACAATCCATCCGGTAGTTGTACGAAATCCACCAAGTTAAGCATATGACCATGACTAAGTCTATCAATTGTTCTTTACTACACTATTTAAGCTAACACTAACTATCAAGCTCTACTAGTCTCACCTCGGCAAATCATATTCGTATATACTAAAATTTCCACCGATCAAGGTTTATTTGACTACCTGACACCTAATGAGCTTTACAATTTAGTTGCACATCCAACATTTAATAACTCACCAATCGATCAACTCATATCCATAACACCATACTAGTCGGGTACGACATCTACCAATCCAATCACATATGTACATCTACGATCATTTAACAATCCTTTATCTGCTAATCCAACAGAGGACACAATTTCATCAACTCGACACATAGGACTTATCTATTGATTACATGGCAATCCAATTATTTATCCGCAATCAAATAATCCCATCCTACCTTCTCCCAATTCTAGCATACAAGACTCACGTCGCTATTACTTAGGATCAATTTGCTCAAGCTTAAATAAATCATCCGATTCAACTAATCCAATAATGTATATATATTCGGACATCCACCGAGCAACAATACACATGTCCCGCCATAATAAACTAATTAATCGCATTCACAATATTTCATCACATAATCACACCTTCGCACCGATACGACCTAACCAGAGAATTGTACTGGTCTTAAGCTACCAAATCATTTTTTACAATTAAACATGCATAAATAGATGCCATGCTCATGACTAATATGCAACATGCACAAGTAAATATTGTAAATGCGATTTGACACTAAAGATTTTTACCGCGGCACTAGGCGTGTGAAAAAATCATCGGACGTCTTCTCGGGTCCACGTCCGTCGTAGTCGTCGCCGAGCTCATCCGCGTCCGCTCGGCCTTCTCATCCACGTCCCGCCCTGCATCGTCACCGTCTCTGTTTGTCTACTATTCCCCTCTTATTAATAGTGGATAATATGGAGTCTTCTCTAGAAGCAACATCATGAAGTTATAAACTTGGCATCATCATCAACAACAACCACTTTTGACAAGAGGTAACTAAAATTAGTTAAAACAGTGTAGCGTTGTTTCTGCCCACCTTGGTCTTTAGTGCATAACTTCCAAAACACTTATTTAAACTGCGTGAAACTTGGTAGGAATGCAGTTCAAGGAGTCCTCAACATGATGTCCAAATTTTAGCCCAATCCGACACCATATGGCCCCTCAAATGGATCAAGCACCAAGATTGTGCACCTCTGATTACACTGCAAACAGAACGGACTAAACCACTCTCAACTCCGGTGCTCAATTAAACCAATCCTCAAACCAACTGATCAAATCGAAGTGCTCTATGTGTAGAACTAACTCACCAAGTTTGGAGCCTATCCAACCATGTTTGCGCCTCCGACCATGAGCTTGAAGTAGATTGGGCAAGAGCCACCGAGCTGAACCTACCTTCACTTCTCCTCTCTTCTCTTCTCTTCCTCCCGTCGGCTGGCCACATTGGCACCGCACCACTTGCTAGCGCTGTTCACTGAGCTGCCCATGCCACAGTGAACCTTCGCCACCACCACTTCCCCTTGGCTACTAAATTGATAAGTGGCAGTGGGGTGGCTTTGGCATGTGAAGCTCTATTGGAGAGAAGATGGCGTGGGGAAGAAAAGTAAGTTCTCCCGTTTGTACGCATCCCATACCTGTACCCCTTCAATCCACAGTATTTTTAGATCGTCCATCAATAGTGCTAGGTACACATCAATATCATTCCCAGGTTGCTTCGGCCCTTGGATAAGTATCGACAGCAAAATATACTTTTGCTTCATACACAACCAAGGAGGAAGGTTGTAGATACAGAGCATCATGGCCCAAGTGCTATGTCGACTGCTCATGTTACCGAAAGGATTCATTCCATCTGTACTCAATCCAAACCTTATATTCCTCGGTTCCGCACTGAAGTCTGCAAACCACCTATCGATGTTTCTCCACTAGACGGAATCAACAGGGTGTCTTAGCTTTCCATCATTCTTACGCTCCTCCGAGTGCCAATGTAGTAGTTTTGCATCCTTTGGGTTCGCAAAAAGCCGCTTCAAACGGAAAATTACAGGAAGATACCACGCCATCTTAGTAGGAGGTATTTTCTTCACCTCGATTCCCTCGCCATCATCTGATTGATTCTTATGCTTGTATCGGGATGCGTTGCACACCGGACATACATGCATGTTTGCGTACTCGTTACAGTAGAGGATACAGTCGTTCGGACATGCATGTATTCTTTCTACTTCCATTCTCAATGGACAAATAACCTTTTTGGCTTTGTAAGTGATTTTGGGCAACTTGTTTCCCTTCGGAAGCATGTCCACTAAGAGACCTAACAGCACCGCGAAACTCTTGGCAGACCAACCGTTGCTTGCCTTCAATTTCAGCAGTTCAAGCACGGATGACAACCTTGTGTATTCCAGCTTGCAACCTGGGAATAAAGGTTTTTTTGAGTCCTCCATCAAGCCCCAGAATTTAACATACTCCTCTCATCACAGTTTCCTTCTGCATCGTGAAGCATCTGATCTAGATTATCATCGTGCAGCCTATCCGAATCGGAACCACAATCGACATCATCCGACGGCATATCGTTGACTTCGTCAGTGATGTCATTATTACTACCTTGTTGTATAATCTGCTCTTCATCATGACTGGTCCAATGTGTATAACCCATTTTGACACCCCTTTGAATCAAGTGTGCTTCGATCTGTGCTCGATTCTTAAACATCTTTAGATTCTCACAGTCAATGCATGGATAGTACATATATTCCACCCCCCTTATTCAACATATCCTCTTCGGCGGCTCTTGTAAAAGTAGACATGCCACTAATGTACTCTTCACTCACACGGTTGCCAACGTACATCCAGCTTCGGTCCATCACACGGTTCGTATTGAAAACCCTGGAAATAAATAAAAGGGTGACTTCGAAAGCGTATTCTTTGAGGCTTACGCTTTCCAACAGAGAAAGCGTATTTTTCTCTGAACGAAAGGTGGCTTTTCTCATTTTTACAATTTTTTTGGATTTTATTAACTTACATGTGGGCCCTACTTGTTAGTGACTTATTTTTTATTTCATGATTTTATTTATAAAATCTATAGCGGTCCCACATGTCATAGACTCGTTAGTTTATTAACTAAATGATTAAAAGTAGTAGGATTTGAAGCTCGAATTGGGGGATAGGTCTTCTCGGTGGAAATAAACTGAAACGAAACACATGTATAGCTTTAGGGGGACATATAGGTGGGGAAATCGACCTTGGTGGGGTCAAGGACTCACCGGAGAAGAGTTGGTGTCGATGGTGGCGGTAGTGACAGAGAGGTCCACGGTGACAGCTTGGCATGCGTGGCAATAGCTGAAATGGACCACAGGAGCGAGCTCAGTGAGGTGAGGTGATACTCAAACCGGACACGGAGTGTCGATGGACTCACTAGGCTTGGAGATCTCCTGCGGCTACCGTAGCGCCAGAGATGGAGAAGAAGACTCTGTTGAGGAGCTACACGGCACCGGATGATCAGTAAGCGAGCAAAATGGCGCACCATCTGTAATGAGTTAATTATCACGGACGGTTTTCAACAAAAACCGTCTGTAATATGTAGTAATATCACAGACGGTTATTATTGAAAACCGACTGTGAAGTATCATAAACAGTTTTTTGTTAGAACCGTCTGTGATATTTCATGGACGGTTTTCAACATAAACCATCTATGATATTACATCTTCACAAATGGTTTTTAGTGTAAAAAGTAACACAGACGGTCGCTAAACAAAAACCGTCTGTGATTGTATTTAATACAGACGGTTTCAGTCAACCGTTTGTGATCAGGCGTCCACATTAGCATTTTTGTAGTAGTGGAAGATCGCCATGGAGCAGATTGAGGCAGAACTTCCTGAATACTTCGCTGATTCGATCTAGTACACATATTGCACTTGGATCTTTCATAGTTACTTGTAGTTTGTAACTGAAGCAGAACATTGAATTATTGAATAATAGTTGGAAGCTCTAGGAGAGCAAAGCATTAAATTCTTATGATGAGTCCGGCAAGGCTTATTTTCCCGTATTTATAATAGCAAATTATGTTCTGATATCTGAAGTATTTTATTTATGTGTTGCTTGCTCTCTGCTGCATATTAATAAAGTACATTATATTAGAATGCATGTGGCGCCCTATGGAGGAAGTGTGCTTAGCAGGTAGTGGCACAACGAATACCATCCTGAGGGAAATGAAAAATTTCCAATCAATTAGCAAGAATGCTGGTAGTCTTACGACAATCGCAAGCAGCGATACTTGTATAATAGACTCAAAAAGGGCCACAATTATACTCCCAATAGGCACAACTTTGGTCAATGAAGAAGACTTATTGTACCCAGAATTGGCTAAAACTCTCAAGGATATTCATGCTAACGGTTTCCACGTAGAGACTGAAGAAGAGTATGGTAAAGAATACCTATGAAGAAAGTACAAAAGGGTATTAGAACGACTTCCTTCATATGAAATTAGGCTATACTACACTAATATTAAGGCATCTCCAGCCTATACTACCCTGAAAACCGTATTTAGAAACTCTGAACTTTTTTATCTTTGGCATGATAGATTATGCCGCCTAGGTCTTAGGATGATGAGAAATATAATTAACAATTCACTAGGACATAATATCAATGTAAAGACTGTAACATCCCAACCTTAGACTTGTGTTTCAAATGTAAGAAAATGAGTAGAAATTAAAACTTTTTCTTACATCATGTATTTCCTGTATGTTCTAAACAATTCATGTACAAGAATTATAGAAATACAAGTCACAAGTCTTTTGATCCAAAACCTTGTCTTCCAAAAATAATCATGTCCAATCTTGTTAAATCTTCTGATCATCTCCTGGAAATATTTTTTCTAAGTTCTAGGGATGGTATGTGACCCCTCTGAAAAATTTCACAATTTTTAGAAATTATTTGAATATTTTAGAAGGCAGTCAAACCTTAAACCAGAACCTTGCAGAATTTTTGGGGAAAACTGCACTACCTAAAAACCTCTGAAAATTTTATACAAGGTTAATATCTAAGTTAGCAAGCTCCTGTAAAAAGTTCAGAATTTTTAGAGCTCATTTGCTATCCCAAATAAATCCCCAAAGTATCAGCTCAAATTTAAAACCCAGAATCTGATTTCACTGTTCCTCGGGTTGGAGTCAGACTTGGGCTCGAGCCACTTGACTTGGCTCAGTCCACTAACTGTACCGGCCTCGCTTTAAAACGCGCCTTCAATCTCAGCCGTTGGATTGCAATTGCACAGCCCGTGTTGCTTGGGCCGTTCGGGCCTCGCGAAGCCGCGCCCACTCATTTTGGGCCGTTGGATCAAGATCTGAGCGTCCAGATTAAGTGTGTCGTTCAGGTCACTCGGAGGGCGCATTTAAACGTGGTCGTCCATATCTAATCCACGGACTCCTGATCTCTTCCTTTGTTTTAAATCTTAGAAACGTGGTGCGCCCTCAGTCGTCCGATTAAAATCTAACGGTTCGCAGAAACCCTAGTTCCTCTGGTCATCGTCTTCTTCCTCGCGCCGTGTGTGAACAGGAACGCAGGCATGGCCGTGTCTTTTCGAGTTCCTTGTCAGTGTCCCTCTGGTCGGGATAGTGGTGCGTGCACAACTTTCGGCCACGATCTTGGTCTTGTCCTTGTTCCCCATTATTTTTGTTTAGGTCCATAGTTGCTTTTTGAGCCAAACTCACCCGAGAGCTTCATTTTAGCAAACCCTAGTTCCACCATCTATATGAAGCTTTCCAAACCTCTCTCTGAGCTCCCTTGTCACACCATTTAGCTTCCCAACCCTTAAGGAGCTCAAAACCACTGAAAATTTCAAAGCCACCATTAATGGTCGTGAAGCTCTGTTGATGGCAATGGTGCTTCATGGACCGTCGAATCTGAGATCAACAGTCCAGATCTTCGGAGACTTTCGGGTTCCCAAAGCGTTCAAATCACGTGAGCCGTCCATTTTTAGATCTTCGCCTCGATCCGTGGCCGCTCGGACCTCCGGCGAGCAAAGGCTCGAGCCCACCATCTGGAGATCTGCGGCTGTGGTTGATTGCGACAATCGCGTTCCCCGATCAACCCAATTCTTGTGGATCGTTGGATCTAGATCCAACGGTGGCCCCCTTTTTGGGCTCGCGCGCGTGCGCTGTTCTTAGTGCGCGTGGGCCGTTAGATTTCGCATAAAAGGTCCTCGTTCTTCCACGTCGCTTATTTCTGTTAAGTTAGTTTATTTCTCGGCAAGCCTTTATTTATCAACTGAAAATTGTATTAAAACTTGAAAAACTCATAACTAATTAATTTTAAGTCCTTTTCGGTTTATTCCAATTTTATTAATTCTGTTGTTAACTAAAATTTAATCTAAAAATAGTTTTAAGCTTAGTTTAACTCCAGAAAAATGTAAGAATAAGATTTAATTCCTGTTTAGGGTTATTATGTGCATTAAAAATTCATTTAATTTGAAAAATGCAGAAATATTTCTCTGTAGATCCTTTTTGGGTGAATCCAACTGTGATAAATCCCTGTTTAGCTAAAGTTTAACCTAAAAATTCATGTAGGCACTCATTCTGTACCAGAAAATTATATAGGTTGAATTGACTTGATTAGATACAAATATTGCCTAGAAATTTATTTAGAATTTGTAAAAGACACAAGTAATTCCCTGTAACTCCAAAATGTGCAAACTCAATTTTGTTAAATTCCTCTGTTAGGAAACTTTAATATGAAATAGGTTGTGATCATCATTTCATTTCTATAAAGTATCATGTGCTAGGTTTACAACTTAGAAAAATCATAAGTAATTCTTTTTAACTCCAAATTGAGTAAACCCAACTTTGCTGGCCCTAGGATGGCATAACCTGCCTACCATAAAAATTTCAGACTTTAGATCATTTTGGAAATTTATGCCATGAATAGTACTAATAATTAATTTTCATTGTAATTAATAGGCTGAGGGAAATAGTTTTAGCTATAACTTTTTCATACTTAATCCAAATGACTTGATTCTTGCTTCTAAATTCATTTAAAATCATAATCTTTCTGCTGTTTGAATTTCATGATTTTTGGATGACTTTTGCTGTTGAGTTTTATTTGGTGTTCTTCGTTCTTATTGGTTTTATCGCCTTTTCACGTTAGGTTCCGAAGAAATTATTGATTTCGTGAGTGATCCTCTGCAGCAAGAAAGCAATCTCCATCAAGGCAAGCAGTGTAACATCATTTGATCATATTGCTCCCATTACTTTTAAATTCTAATATCTTGTTTGCAAAACCTAAGTATGCATGCTTCTTGTGTCAAAGATTAATTTTGTCGATTAGAGGTAGCTAAGCCATTGCATTGTTGACTTGAAATTGTTCACCCCTGCAATTGCCATAGGTTATTATCCTCACTGGTGAATTAGAGCCCGGTGAATGATTTATTGTCTTTTATTTGTCTTTACGACATGATGCTTAGCAATGCTTAGATACCGGTAGAATTGGGTGGTTATCGACTTAGTCGATAACCTTGATCACACAAACTCATTATGACTATGTTTCAACCTTTGTGCTATTTTTATTTGTGAAAACTAAAAATAAAAACAAAATGATTTGGACTTGGGTACAGTGGTATGTTGGTGTGCTTTTGGGTGTGATTGGACTGGTGCCCGAGTCAACAAGGACCGAACATCTTGTTACACTTCACCAGGTATTTTATCGTGCTAACCACATCAGAGGGTATGGGACCTCTCTTGACTTAGTACTTTGGCGTGAATTGGCTCCGAGTCGCAGGAGAGATGGTGATGGGAGCATTGTAGTGTCCGAAAGATTGCCCCCGTGATGGATCGGTGGTCTTTCGTCTTGCAATGTAAGCGTATGGGTTTCAATCCATACGAGCGACTCGTAGTTAATACACAATATTGGAAAGGTCTCGTAGGACTTAGCCGTGCCGGCATACCTTCGGAAGTGTGCTTATTTGGCTTAAAGGCGGTCTGAGGTGTGGGTACATTGGTACACACCTGTAGGGTTAAAACTATTCGAATAGCCTCGTCCTAGGTTATGGACACGCTTGGCAAAGTCTTTCAAGAGTTAGACTACAACCTTTTAAATTAAAAACTTGACATGGGTGGTACGAATGGGTAATTCGTGCTATTGTTGTGATGGCTATTGGGTTAGTCATCTCCTGGTTATGTTATTACTTATTGTATCGTTGTTATTTACACAATTAAAATTCAGATTGTCAAAATTGCCTTCAAATTATTATCTATTGCAAATAAAACTTTCTTTATGCTGAAAATCAACCTTGAGCCTTCTCCTTTGATTAAGGCATGCATGTAGTAGTAACTAGATTTGTTACCCGTAAGTCTTCGAGTATATTTTTGTACTCATTTGCTTTGCTTAATTGTTGCAAAGGAAGAAGGTCGATCCCCAAGGGATCAACTTTGGTGAGTATTGCTGCCGTGTGGACGACTAGCTTGGCGGCCTAGTCGGTTGCCTTGTGGATTATGGCTAACCGATCGTATTGTGGTTAAAGCCATCTTATGGCACCTTTTGCTTCCGCTGTTATTGATACTTTGATATCTTTTGGCCAGTCGGCTCCTTTGTAATAACTTTATATTATGTATGTCTTTTGCTAGACTTGTTATAATATGGTGTATGGATTTGATGCATGATTTTGTAACGGGGTGTGTATACTGCATTTCTGGGAAGTATACATATCTCGAGGCTTGGTTTATTTGCTTTGTGATGCTAGGGTTAATGGAAGGCTAAGCATTATAAGTTGAATAAACCGGGGTCTCACAAAGTTGGTATCAGAGCCATACTGACCGTAGAAACCCCTAGCTTGGTCGTCCTTAGGATATTTCAAAAACTTAGTTCTAAATGTCAAATGATTTATGAAAGTCTTAAGTAAGCTCTCAGATTTTAGTCCTTACCTATCCTAGCTTGCTCATCTCACCTTATTCTTGTTTGACTTTGGAAAATTCTTTTCCCTCTCATCTTCTTTCAAAAGATAGCTGATTTATCGGTTAAATTTGTTTTGGGAAGACCATGAGAGTTATAATTTTAAGTGTTGGCTGTCCACTGGTGAAGATTAAGAGCTCCTGAAGCTGCAAATTTCGACCAAGAGCTTGAAGAAGAAATTCTGGACAGTAAGCAAGAAATTCTGGACAGCTAGCTTTTAATAAGTAAATAGTGCTGAAAATGAGAGGTTAATTCAACTAAAACTTGTGGGAATGAAAGGATAAGAAGTGATATGAGATTAGCTAAGTGTTCAACTTTTCTTTAGGTGGTTTTATCATGCTTTTTGGCTGTGTTGAGCCAAGGATTATGTGCTGAAATTTTCTTCCTAAAACTGATTGCTCGTTCTTCCATACGAGTTAGTCATACCGGGAAGATGATTTTGTAAATTGAGATCTTGCAATGATTTTATGCTGGTTTTTAAGCTGTTGAAGTTCGTTTTGTATAGATGTTAATTGTTTCTTTGCCTTAAGTTCTCGGGTTTGGTCCATGTCCGTCTTAGTATCTATCCCCACCCCAACTTTCAGCAGAATCCCCTGGTCCTTGGCTTTTCTTTCGCAACCTCCAGTTTCTAGTCTTTGGGTTGCGTTGTTAACCCATCTCTTCGTAACAGGATGTCTGGACAAACCAGCAGCGGACCAGGTCAGCTAGCTGGCCGGAATGGAGATCTCCCTGACTCCAACTGTCTAGACAAGACTCGCAAACACCTCCACCCTAACCAGTGTGACGGATTTTGGTCACATTTCCTCGAGGAACGGCGGTTACCTCCTCTTTGCATGGGCTGTGGTGAGTAGAGCCATGCCGCCGAAGGTTGCAATCTGGGGAAGGTCAAGGTCTGCCAGCGCTGAGGTGAGGAAGGACACTACAGCAACGAGTGTACTACAGCTTATCCAAACTGCGATGAAGACCACTTGCCCAGGAATTGTCCGACTGCCAAAGTCACTTGTTTCCTCTGCGAGGGCAGTGATCACTATCCCAAGGAGTGTAGTATGAACCAGGTAATCACCAGATCATTAGAACTACAACGACTGCTTCTGCGGTCATCTGTAAGCACTGCAACCGCCAATGCCTCCAGACCAGAGAAGTTCCTGGATGATTTGTTTGAGGAGCTGCGGGGAAAATTACCAGTCTATACTTTCCCTAACTTTCAAATTATGGTCGAGAATCCCGTTGTCGCTGGGGGCAGAAAGAGAAAGCTTAAGGATCGTCGCAAGAGTCAGAAAAAGGCTCCAGAGGACCTTCACCATCTAGCTGAAGTCACTTGCTTTTTTCTACAAACTCAAGGGCCATTATGCTAATAGTTGCCCTAAGAAGTTTGGAGCAACCCCTTGTCCTCCGCAGGCCGTGTCCCAATCATGTGCACCTGCAAGTCAGCCAGGTGGCCTCCGCGATGTGGCCGAGGTCACATGCTTTCATTGCCTCAGAAAAGGGCACTACGCCAACAAATGCCCTGTGAAGAATCACCCCTTTTTGAAAGAATCCCAGCCGCTCAACTTGGAAGTAGTTGAGAATGGCTTTCTTGCTGCCTTGATTGTGCAACCCACCTTAGTAAATCGGATCAAGTCCGCTCAGCAATCGTTTGGCTAGAGCGACACATTTCCCTTCCTATACATCTAGGGCATCACATACCTGCTACTGCCTCAAACCTCCGTGGCCTAAATGGCCATTGTCCCTCTAAGTAACTAGCTGCGGAGGGATGACTCTGTATAGCTAGTTATCCAGCAAAGGCCTCAATTCGTTAGTGGGGTAACGAGGCAAATCGCTCCACCAATTAATAACGGCCTTGCACCAGCTTTACGTCTCAAAGATCGTAAGCTCACATGATGTACCAAAAATGATCATTTCTGATCGTGGTTCTCTTTTCACCTCCTAGTTTTTGCATAGTCTGCAAAAGGCTATGGGAACTCCTCTTTCTTCTAGCTCAGCTTATCATCCCCAAGATAATAGCTAGATGGAACGAGTCAACCAAGTTTTGGAAGACATGTTCTGCGCTTGCGTCCTCTCCTATGGTAAGAAATGGGATGAATGCTTGCCATTCGCCGAGTTTTCACACAACAACAGCTTTCAAGCCAGACTCGGCATGGCACCGTTTTGAGACAACGTGGGAGCGGGAAAATTGCCTTCGTGAGGACTACCCGACTTTCTTCTCCGAGAAAACAGAATCTCGAGATGAGATTCTTGTAAGGGTGGGAGATTTGTAACATCCCAACCTTAGACTTGTGTTTCAAATGTAAGAAAATGAGTAGAAATTAAAACTTTTTCTTACATCATGTATTTCCTGTATGTTCTAAACAATTCATGTACAAGAATTATGGAAATACAAGTCACAAGTCTTTTGATCCAAAACCTTGTCTTTCAAAAACAATCATGTCCAATCTTGTTAAATCTTTTGATCATCTCCTGGAAATATTTTTCCTAATTTCTACGGATTGTATGTGACCCCTCTGAAAAATTTCACAATTTTTAGAAATTGTTTGAATATTTTAGAAGGCAGTCAAACCTGTTTGACTTTCAGTCAAACCTTAAACCAAAACTTTACAGAATTTTTGGGGAAAAATGCACTGCATAAAAACCTCTAAAAAATTTATACAATGTTAATATCTAAGTTATTAGCAAGCTCCTGTAAAAATTTCAGAATTTTTGGAGTTCATTTGCTATCCCAAATAAATCCCCAAAGTATCAGCTCAAATTTAAATCCCAGAATCTGATTTCACTGTTCCTCGGGTTCGAGTCAGACTTAGGCTCGAGCCACTTGACTTGGCTCAGACCACTAACTGTACCGGGCTCGCTTTAAAACGCGCCTTCAATCTCAGCTGTTGGATTGCAATTGCACAGCCCGTGTTGCTTGGGCCGTTCGGGCCTCGCGAAGCGCCCACTCATTTTGGGCCGTTGGATCAAGATCTGAGCGTCCAGATTAAGTGTGTCGTTCGGGTCACTCGGAGGGCGCATTTAATCTTGGCCGTCCATATCTGATCCAAGGGATCCCGATCTCTTCCTTTGTTTTAAATCTTAGAAACGTGGTGTGCCCTCAACCGTGCGATTAAAATCTAACGGTTCGCAGAAATCCTAGTTCCTCTGGTCATCGTCTTCTTCCTCGCGTCGTGCGTGAACAGGAGCGCAGGCTTGGCCGTGTCTTTTCAAGTTCCTTGTCAGCATCCCTCTGGTCGGGACAGTGGTGCGTGCGCTACTTTCGGCCACGATCTTGGTCTTGTCCTTGTTCCCCATTATTTTCGTTTAGGTCCACAGTTGCTTTTTGAGCCAAACTCACCCGAGAGCTTCATTTTAGCAAACCCTAGTTCCACCATCTATATGAAGCTTTCCAAACCTCTCTCTAGGCTCCCTTGTCTCACCATTTAGCTTCCCAACCCTTGAGGAGCTCAAAACCACTGAAAATTTCAAAGCCACCATTAATGGCATTGGTGCTTCAGTGGTTCATGTTCAATTATCGTTGCATCCTTTTGAGCTCTTTAGCTCCATAATTACTTCCCCTAACTTAATTTTGGGATTCATTTGTAATATCCCGATTCTCATTAGTGGGTGCAATAAGAATAGAGAAGGAATTAAGGGAATGAAAAGAGGAAAAATTCAGAATTTAGAGCTAAATGGGCTTCCAAGCCAAAGTTAAGTGACAAGGGAAAATCAGCCCTTTTGGCCCATGGGGGATCTGGCCACCATCAAAAGGAGAGGAAACCATAATGTGTACTATAGCTACAGTACCCACGCCACCGCTACAGTAACCCGCGTGCTACAGTTGCCTCCGCTTTAGCCCTCGTTGCCGTCTTGTTCTTGCGTGCTTTCGGCTAAGGGAGAAGAAGAGGAGGACAAAGAAGAAAGGAAGGAGAGGGAGAAAATCTTCTTCGTAGGGGTTGATCTTCATCTTCCAGCGGTTCTATAAGGGTAACACAAGGTGTTCTTCGTTGTTCTATCTTTATTAGATGCGAATTCGATTAGATTGATTGAGTCGATTTGCTGCTGTCAGAAATTCAATTCTGTCTAGTGTGTCGCGGGGGCTGTTTCAACGTCTTAGAGGCCGAATCAAAAGTTTTGATCTCCTAGAGTTATTTAGATAATGTTCTTTTCTTTCGGTGGCCGCCAAGAACACCTGATTCCGACGTACGGATCAAATGTTATGATCATTTTAGTTTCTACTGTCCAGAATTCTGATGAGAATTAGTAGTCACAGTAATTATTACAATATGACCTAGATAGAAGATGATTGAGAAGTCTTGCCCATAACAACTTTTGTACGTGATCTCATTAGCTTCCAGTACTGATAAAGAACACCCCATTTGGATTTGTAGAACAAAAGTTATGCACATTTTAAGTTGACTGTCCAGAACCCTAACGAGAATAAATTGTTGAATTGCCTTTTAATATATGATCAAGTTAATGGCAAATTCAGGGCTTTCACCCAACTAGGTTATTGTAGGCCTGGGTCTTAGATTTTGATATTGATAAAGAACACTAAGATTGGGTTGGCCAATTAGAAGTTATGGCTTTTTCGTGCTTGCTGCCCGTATGTTAGGCGATTCGACAAAGGGTGTTCATCGGTCTTTTGGGGCTTGGTACATTCATAATTTGGGATTTCCATAAACTAGGTTGTTGTAGATAATCTTGTTACCTTTCAAACAAGTCTGCGTTTATATTTTTACGAATTTCAGAGCAAAAGTTATGTCAATTTTAGTATTGCTGCCCATTATAGTTTTCTGATGGAATGTAATTCAATTGGAGTAAAAATTGTGTAGTTAAACGTTGGGGTGTTGGGGTTTGTGTTGCGAGTGGTGTCTTGACATCGTGGTTCTTATTGAGTAAACTAATGGTGTAGGAGGTGAGGCTCCTGGGTTAGCGGCATCGTCGTTGCCTCCTAACGCATCGCAACGCTAAAGGCAAGTACTCTGACGTTGTATGAATTGTGTATGTTGGATGCTTGATGTTCGTACTGTGTTTTCATTTGATACGTGAGAAGTTCCGATGATTATGTTTCTTCTGTATGTGAAATTCATAAGTTCAAAGATGATGCTAGTCGTTGTTCATAAGTACATTCATGCATCCACGTTCAAGTTCCGTCCACGGGAGTGGAGTCTAAAGTTGCATCCATGTTCATGATCTGTCCACGGGAGTGGAGTCTAAAGTCCCATCAATTCCAGTATGGGCATGTGAGTCCCACCATTCCAATGTAGGCAGTTTGGACACCCGTATGAAACGTTCTTCATACGGTATCTTGGATCCCCGTATTTCGATAAATACGGGCTTGAGTGAACACCGACAGGTGTGTCACTAGCTATACCGGTATAAGCACATGTGCAGTCCATTCCTTTGATTATTTACATTCATCTCATACATTCATGAGTATTCAATTGTTGTATGTTCAGAAGTTGTGAAGAAGTTGTCTTGTTCATGATGGTTGTCTGTTCTTATTCGTTGTACTTGCTGAGTCTTTGGCTCACTCTTGCTTTGATGTGTTTTAGGTACAATTGGCAAGAACGGCATGCATGGGAGGGAGTAATTGTTTGGATGCACTCACTACCACTCACCCTAAAGGCGTCTACCATTTAGTCTTTACTTTAATAATTAGCAAACTGTTTGAGAGTCGCGTATGATTGGTTAAATATTTCAGTTTAATTGTAATAAGGAGAATGACAAATTTTGATTATGCTCATTAGGCTATCTTCCATGCTTGAATGATCTTGGATATTGAGATTATTGTTAATTGATATAATTAATTGTTGCAACCTCGGTATAGCTAACTATACAAAGGAGGTTCTGTTGAAAAATTTGGTAAAGAGTCTTAGTAGTATTTGTTTTAATTTAATTTGAGTAACATTCTAGGCTCAATGCTGAGCTGGGGTGTTACATCATTCACAGGAATTGACCAATTTTAAGTTTGGATCATTTCGGCCGATTCTACCCCATTTCTTCTCCAGCTCCGGTGAGTGTTTCATTTCTCAATTATTTGCTCATGAAGCTTCTATAAGCTATGATGAAGCTATTATGACCACCCGGTGGTGTTCATTTTGCTCAGGTTGTCGTTTTCATATCATCTTCTTCAACTCCGGCGGGTTCTTTCTCTGTCAAAGCTCTCCGGCTATCTTTTGAAGCCCTAATCGGTTAAGGTAGCTTCTATTTTGTCCCTAGATGCTTGGCACACGCTTCTTTGGACTGTTGCGGAGCTTTTTGTGCAATTTCGCTTTCGGCCGATTAGTGTCACTATCTTGTTTTCCGGCTAGCCGGCGTTCTAGACCTTGGCCGCTGGCGAGGTCACCACCATCGGGATCGCAAGGCTATTGCGAACCCATTTTAGTCTTAAGGTTGCGCCGCTGTGGCCGGAGCCGCCGGCGACAAGCCATTCTTTTCGCTCGAGTTTTTTCCGGACGAAAACCTTCTCTGAGTCATTGTCGTTAAGACACATTTAATGCCTTAATCATTGGTAATCATTGGGAGTAATTAATTTGTCTTAAGTTGGTCCATCGTACATCGACCTGGGCCCACTTAAAACCACATTGGCGCTATTTAACCTTGTTAAGACATCATTAATAATCAAGCATTTGATAATTAATGAAATCATTAAGTGGCTGGCGGAATGACTCTCTGAGTCACTGACAAGTGGCCCGTAGGCCTTAAACCGTTGAAATAGGATCATTAGGACAAATCCGAGGGCATTAATTGCTAATCATTGGTTAGCAATTAATGTGCCTTAATTTGGCAAGGTGTGTCGCTGCCAGGTGGGCACTCAGCCGCATAAACCCCCTCTGTGCAAAATCGTTAAGACACATTTAATCCTAATCATCGCTAATCATTAAAGTTAGTGATTAATAGCTGTCCTAATTTAGTGACATGTGTCTCTGACCTGTGGGCCCGCTCATTTAAACCTCTTCACGCACCTAAAGCCCACGCGAGTCTTTGCGCAGCACTTGAGAGATCGTGGACCGTCGAATCTGAGATCAACGGTCCAGATCTACGGAGACTTTCGGGTTCCCAAAGCGTTCAAATCACATGAACCGTCCATTTTTAGATCTTCGTCTCAGATCTAGTGGCCGTTCGGACCTCCCGAAGGGAGCAGCGCTCTGAGCCCTCCATCTGGAGATCTGCGGCTGTGGTTGATTGCGGCAATCGCGTTCCCCGATCAACCCAATTCTTGTGGATCGTTGGATCTAGATCCAACGATGGCCCCCTTTTTGGACTCGCGCGTGTGCGCTGTTCTTAGTGCGCATGGACCGTTAGATTTCGCATCTAAGGTCCTCGTTCGTCCACGTCGCTTATTTCTATTAACTTAGTTTATTTCTCGGTAAGCCTTTATTTATCAACTCAAAATTGTATTAAAACTTGAAAAACTCATAACTAATTAATTTGAAGTCCTTTCCGGTTGATTCCAATTTTATTAATTCTGTTGTTAACTAAAATTTAATCTAAAAATGGTTTTAAGCTTAGTTTAACTCCAGAAAAATATAAGAATAAGATTTAATTCCTGTTTACAGTTATTATGTGCATTAAAAATTCATTTAATTTGAAAATTGCATAAATATTTCTCTCTAGATCCTTTTTGGGTGAATCCAACTGTGATAAATCCCTGTTTAGCTAAAGTTTAACCTAAAAATTCATGTAGGCACTGATTCTGTACCAGAAAATTATATAGGTTGAATTGACTTGATTAGATATAAATATTGCCTAGAAATTTATTTAGAATTTGTAAAAGACACAAGTAATTCCCTGTAACTCCAAAATGTGCAAACTCAATTTTGTTAAATTCCTCTGTTAGCAAACTTTAATATGAAATAGGTTGTGATCATGATTTCATTTCTGTAAAGTAACATGTGCTAGGTTTACAACTTAGAAAAATCATAAGTAATTCTTTTTAACTCCAAATTGAGTAAACCCAACTTTGCTGGCCCTAGGATGGCATAACCTGCCTACCATAAAAATTTTAGACTTTAGATCATTATGGAAATTTATGCCATGAACAATACCAGTAATTAATTTTGATTGTAATTAATGGGCTGAGGGAAATAGTTTTAGCTATAACTTTTTCATACTTAATCCAAATGACTTGATTCTTGTTTCTAAATTCATTTAAAATCATAATCTTGCTGTTGTTTGAATTTCATGATTTTTGGATGACTTTTGTTGTTGAGTTTTTATTTGGTGTTCTTCGTTCTTATTGGTTTTATCGCCTTTTCACGTTAGGTTCCGAAGAAATTATTGATTTCGTGAGTGATCCTCTGCAGCAAGAAAGTAATCTCCATCAAGGCAAGCAGTGTAACATCATTTGATCATATTGCTCCCATTACTTTTAAATTCTAATATCTTGTTTGCAAAACCTAAGTATGCATGCTTCTTGTGTCAAAGATTAATTTTGTCGATTAGAGGTAGCTAAGCCATTGCATTGTTGCCTTGAAATTGTTCACCCCTGCCACTGCCATAGGTTATTATCCTCACTGGTGAATTAGAGCCCGGTGAATGATTTATGGTCTTTTATTTGTCTTTACGACATGATACTTAGCAATGCTTAGATACCAGTAGAATTGGGCGGTTATCGACTTAGTCGATAACCTTGATCACACAAACTCATTATGACTCTATGTTTCAACCTTTGTGCTATGTTTATTTGTGAAAACTAAAAATGAAAACAAAATGATTTGAAATTGGGCACAATGGTATGTTGGTGTGCTTTTGGGTGTGACTGGACTGGTGCCCGAGTCAACAAGGACCGAACATCTTGTTACACTAAACTAGCCATTTTAGCGTGCTAACCACATCAGAGGGTATGAGACCTCTCTTGACTTAGTACTTTGGCGTGAATTGGCTCCAAGTCGCAGGGAGTCGCGGGAGGGATGGTGATGGGAGCAATCTAGTGTCCGAAAGATTGCCCCCGTGATGGATCGGTGGTCTTTCGGCTTGCAATGTAAGCGTATGGGTTTCGATCCATACGAGCGGCTCGTAGTTAATACACAATATTGGAAAGTTCTCGTAGGACTTAGATGTGCCGGTATACCTTCGGAAGTGTGCTTATTTGGCTTAAAGGCGGTCTGAGGTGTGGGTACATTGGTACACCCCTGTAGGGTTAAAACTATTCGAATAGCCTCGTCCTAGGTTATGGACACGCTTGGCAAAGTCTTTCAAGAGTTAGTCTACAACCTTTTAAATTAAAAACTTGACATGGGTGGTACGAATGGGTAATTCGTGCTATTGTTGTGATGGCTATTGGGTTAGTCATCTCCAGGTTATGTTATTACTTATTGTATCGTTGTTATTTACGCAATTAAAATTCAGATTGTCAAAATTGCCTTCAAATTATTATCTATTGCAAATAAAACTTGCTTTATGCTGAAAATCAACCTTGAGCCTTCTCCTTTGATTAAGGTCTGCATGTAGTAGTAACTAGGTTTGTTACCCGTAAGTCTTTGAGTATATTTTTGTACTCATTTGCTTTGCTTAATTGTTGCAAAGGAAGAAGGTCGATCCCCAAGGGATCAACTTTGGTGAGTATTGCTGCGGTGTGGACGACTAGCTTGGCGGTCCGGTTGGTTGCCTTGTGGGTTATGGCTAACCGGTCATATTGTGGTTAAAGCCATCTTATGGCTCCTTTTGCTTCCGCTGTTATTGATACTTTGATGTCTTTTGGCCAGTCGGCTCCTTTGTAATAACTTTATATTATGTATGTCTTTTGCTAGACTTGTTATAATATGGTGTATGGATTTGATGCATGATTTTGTAACGGGGTGTGTATACTGCATTTCTGGGAAGTATACATATCTCGAGGCTTGGTTTATTTGCTTTGTGATGCTAGGGTCAGTGGAAGGCTAAGCATTACAAGTTGAATAAACCGAGGTCTCACAAAGACTTTCGCAAATCAGAAAGATTTTGTGTACCCGAATATGCCACCGGGAAATTAATTACTAGAGCTTCTGCTCTGAAAGCGAAGGATGAAATCCCTGCCTTCTCAGACCGTATCCAGGGAGACTTTTATGGTCCTATACAGCCCCTGTAAGGGCCATTTAGGTATTTTATAGTGCTCATCGATGCTTTCCCAAAATGGTCACACGTATATTTATTATCTATGAGAAACCGTGCTTTGCAAAGCTAAATCTCATAGATAATTAAAATTAGAAATAATTTCCCTGATCATCATGTGAAGTCCATCAGAATGGACAATGCCAAAGAATTTATTTCAAAGGCATTTGATGATTATTGCTTGAAAATGGGAATTAAAGTTGAGCATTCTGATGTGAGTGTGGCCCGATCTTCCGAAAGGTATTGATATGTCGATTGTGGAGAACACGACGTTGATGATCCAAAGGCTCCGACCAGAACGGATCGAAACCTCGCAATCACTACACCACCGACCGTTGGTTATCAACCGCGCGAACGCGTTGACCTCGCCAAGAAGGCTATCTCCGCAAGTTTAATCGAGAACACAAGCAAGAGAGTAGAAGATGCAATCAAATTGTATTGCGAATAATAATGAAGTTCACGAGTGGAGTTCCTCAAACCGAACAAACGGCGAAACCGCAAAGTGGCAGAAAAATCTAAGAAAAACCCAAATTGGACTAAAGGGCGACGGCTCCTATATGAGGAGGGCGACTAGGAGGTGGAAACCCTAGGCGGGGTACTGTTCACGTCGCCAAGTTATTGTTCATGTGAATAGTAATGGGCCCCGGGGGTGGCTGTTCCACATATGGGCCATACGGGCCAAGTCAGCCCATAGGACTCGGATACAAGCCTTGTAGGCTAAAGAAAAGGTGACGCAGCACCAAGTAAAGGGTGGTCGAAGCTCTTTGAGTTGGAGGCCACAAATTCTTCATCTCCTTTGGCCATTGTTATTGCCTTCTCCTCCCTTGATGCATATCATCAACACCTTGCTGTCCCGTCCTAGATTCCTAAGCACAAGCAAATCATCTACATTAGGCAGCATCATAGAGTTCTTAAGTGATACACTCAGCCCTAGAAACGAATTTACCTGATAATTTGGTTGACGAGCACGTGCTCGAGTAATTGGACCTTGGACATCATTCATGGTAGTAGCAAGAGGAGTGTTTATATCAGTCGAAGTGATGTCCTCATCACATTCAGTACCGCATATCCACACCCAGAACGGACTAGCAGATCTTTGAAGAATTGTAATTTACCAACTACATGTTGGGGACACGCAGTCCTACACGCAGCATCTCTCATCAATTTTAGATCGTTGGCATATAACATCTATTCACCTATGCAACTAGCGCAAGGGTCAGCACCAAAAATTTCTCATCTTCGCAAGTTTGGTTGCAAGGTTTATATACCTATACTACTACTGTAGCGAACTGCAATGGGCCCTCTCCGAAAGTCTGGGATAGACGTTGATTATGAGACAGCATCCATAATCAGGTATTTGGACCCTATGACTAGATATTTGCATAATGCCCGATTCGCTGATAGTATATTAGATGAGGTTAGTTTCCCGTCATTAGGGGGAAGAAATCAACCCTTTGATGAAAAATATCGGGAAATAACGTGGTAAGCCACGGGAAGTCCAGAATACAATTGAAGTCTAGAGGACAATTGAAGTCTAGAAGATAATTGAAATCCATGCACATAACCCACACACTAGTGAAGCAAATAGAGAAGTCCAAAAGATAATTGAAGTCCAAAAGATAATTGAAGTCTAGAAGATAATTGATTTGCAAGCATTAGCGAATCAACTATCTGACCACTTTAGTGATTTGAAGAGCATGACCCAGTCGCATTTGCCTGCATGCAATGCATCAGAGAGGGTTGAAATACCGATGAAAGTATCCCTAATCCCGTCCTAAGGCCTTAGAAAGGACGAGAACTCCGGTCCCTCGAATCCAAAGTAACTAGGGACGCCTGGTGGAAAAGGATAAGAAGGACTTGACACAGCTGATCACCGAAGTTCCCCAGAACTAGAGGGGGAGCAGTTGAGACCTATTACCAGTATGGAACCTTCAGAAAAAGGTATACCAAAATTGAACATCCTCATGAAGGGAGACATCAGCATGGATGTCTGCGCACACATCGGAACTGAAAAACTAAAAGGACTTGCCCCGCAATTGAAAGCAGCGGTGAGCAAGTAGAAGCATTAGAAGAATCGCCCCATGAAGAAATAGCTATAAAATATGTGACCACGGGAGAATCTATGAATAAGACAACAGCCAATGTCGACATTAAATTTGCAAAGAAAATTGCCACAATCATTTATCTTCATCCAGAGCCTGCATCGCTCGCTGAATGTAAGAAAAGATCAAATTGGAAAGATTGGAAGAAGGCAATAGAAACTAAATTATTCTCTCTAAATAAAAGAGAGGTGTTTGGGCCTATAAACCACACGCCTCCCCATGTGAACCCTGTAGGGCATAAGTGGGTATTTGTTCAAAAGATAAATGAAAAGAAGCAAGGCTTGTTGCACAAGGTTTCACTTAACATCTCGGAGATGATTATGAATAAACCTATTCCCTGTTTATGGGCGGAACTCCCTTTAGATATTTAATCTCAATGGCAGTAAACTTGAAGTTACAAATGAAATTGGTGGATGTGGTAACAGCATACCTTTATAGAAATTTGGATTCAGATATTTATATGAAGATACATGATGTATCCCTGTCCCTAACCAAGACATAGAAATAGAAATCTGTACAGTATGAAACTCAGAAAGTCACTTTACAGACTTAAGCAATCAGACAGGATGTGGTATAATCGCTTGAAGCGACTCTCTATGCAAGAAAGGCTACAGAACAATGAGAATAATCCCCGTGTATTTATACAACGATCCCAGAATGGATTATGTATAATTTTAGCATATGAAGATGATCTGAATATCATCAGAACCCTGAAAGATATTAAGAAAGCAAGCCCTTATCTAGAGTCGGAGTTCGAAATGAAAGATTTGGGTAAAACCAAATGTTGCCTAGGCTAGCAGCTTGAGCATATCCCTGAAGGAATATTAGTGCATCAGTCAACCTACAATCAGAAGGTGTCAGAAAGGTTCGGCTTTGAAAAGGCATACCCTGAGAAAGTGCCAATGGTCAGGAGATCTTTGCAGCAAAAGGACCCGTACAGACCTAGAAAAGAGGGGGAGGAAGTCCTAGGACTGGAATTCTCATACTTAAGTGCAATAGGAGCACTCATGAATTTAGCAAACCAGATAAGAACGAACATCGATTTGCCATGAACCTACTAGGAAGGTATAGTACATAACCTACCAAAATGCATTGGTAGGGAATGAAAGACATCTTTCGATACCTCCAAGGAAGCAAAGAACTTGTTCTGTTCTACAGAAAGAATCAAGATCTAACTATGAATGGCAATGCAAATGCTGGGTACCTGTCGGACCCGCATACAGCTAAGTTGCAAATAGGCTGAACTCCTATATGGTGGAACTGCAATTTCGTAGAAATTGTCTAAGCAGAGTCTTGTATCGACTTCGACAAACCACTCGGAAATAATAGCACTGTACGAGGCTTCATGAGAATGTGCTTAGCTTTGGCGGATGATTCACCACATCCAGCAGTCATGTGGATTGAATACCGTGCAAAACCCCGCTATTATATATGAAGATAATACAGCTTGTATTGCACAAGTGTAGATGGGTTATGTGAAGAGTTCTCTCACAAAGCATACCAACCCCAAGTTCTTCTATGCTCATGAATTGCAAAAGATGGACGAAATTAAAGTATTGCATACTAAGTCACGTGAAAATCTTGCATATTTATTCACTAAGTCACCCCCAGCGTCTAGCTTTGAAAGATGCATCCATGGAATTGGAATGATGAGACTTAGAGAAGTGCAGAATTCAGGGGAGAATCTTCATGAACTCATTATTGAAACTTGATCATGAAGATCGTGTACCGAAAGAATAAATCCTAGAGATTAAATGAAATTGAGTGGCTTGTACTCTTTTTTCCTTGATGAGTTTTCCTGAAGTTTCTCGGCTAAGGCTCTTAATGAGGCAATTCGTGCAGCACAGCAGAACGTGTGTCATGTACTCTTTCCCCAAAAATTTTCTCACTGGGTTTTTATTGAGTTTTGATGAGACATGAACATGTCGTATGAGTGCTCAAGGGGGAGTGTTAAGAAACCGAGCCCAGGTCGGCGGTCCTGGCCCAAGGTGGGCCCCTCATCCCAAACCCTAACAGGGTCTGTAGCCTATAAACAGGGGGTACTAGTCATTATAAAAGGCTGATTGCTTGATGAAGGAATAAAGAGAAGCAAGAAGTCCCCCTACATCTCTGTGTTCAATCTACTATTATGTTCTGGTGTTCTTGCATTGTTCTTACGATTTTGAATTTATCTACGAGGTAATCGCTCAGACTGGACTCACCAGCGACAGTTCCTCAACATAAATAAATTTGTGTGTATTCCTATTAATTACGAGCTAGTGTCCAGAAATAAATTTACGTACGTGGTGCGAGATGTTTATTTATACTACGTACTGCAAGTGCAATAAAGTGTTGAATCACATGCGTGTATATCTTTGCGACCAAGCCCCCGTACTTTGTTTACCTATATGCAATTCAACTTTAATCATCCATTAGGTTTATGCAGATCCAGTGCCGGCATCTGTTCATTCAAAATTAGTCAAGTCTTCCTATATATTAAATATGCATCCACTTGATAAATATGCTCTGAACGAGACATGCACATGCTCAATGCACAATTAATGCAATATATATTCAATTAGTTTTTAAAAAATGAAGATCAACATAAATAAAACCAAATTCCTTTTTGAAATGAGTAATCCATCATGCAAAAAAAAATCATGTGATCATGCATCAATATTTTCACTGTATGTATTGCATATATGTACACAATATATGTGTTATAGAATACGATTTCAATAATGACAGCAAAAAAATAATTTTATTTTAAAAATCGCTGTCAGACCCTGGGTTTCTAATACCCGAAGCACTTGTGTTTGTATCGTACTAGTCCCATGATCAGTGGCTAGTACACACAACTTCAACATTGGTAATCACATCCATACATTCATATGTACAAAATAAAACAAGTTATGGTACAAAGCTTAAGTGATTACAATATTTACATCACAGGGGCCGACCGGCCAAATAAAAGCTTAAGTGTCGGATATGGCAAATATAACAGTGGAAGCAAAAGGTAAGAGTACAAAATTCCAGCAGCATGCCCATCTAAACCCTTAGGCAACCGACAAGAGACTAGCCCTACAAAGACCCATCACCGAAACTACCAGTTCCGGGTGTAAAGAAGTTGTAGTCTAGCGTAGACTCGTCCTCATACTCTGAACAATAATTTAAGTAAGATTGAGTACATTGGGTACTCAGCAAGACTTGTAGTGTATCGTAAAATTCACATAAATACAAGGCTAACAAAATGAGGCTCTATACAACAAGTTATTTTGCATTAGGTAGATTTTATTTGCAATATCAATATATGGTATTTTACAATAGAGATTTTAAAGAGCAGTTGAATAGGTAAAAGACAACAAGTATGTAATTGAATAAACAACAACTCGCAACCCTCCTCGGCTGCGAGCAATATTTTATTTTCAACCATAGACATGGCACTCAACTCTAATAAAAACCAACAAAATATTTCCCATGTTTTTCCAACGAAACAGTTTTTATGAAAAACCAAGGCTATACCCATTAAGTCTACACTAAGCATGCTCATGACCGTGAGCATGGCTATTTAAATAGATTTACACCCTATAGAGGTGTACAACTTTACCCACAGCACACGAATTCTCTAGTTTGTTTGGCATCCATCGATACCACCACTCACTACCTTTGGTAAGCAGTCTACAGCACGTGTCGAAGTCTTTACATCATCTAGTCCTAACCTTGCACTTAGCCTTGCGAATGAACATCCTCACTTCACCTGGGTACATCCACATCTCAGTGAGGCATTCGCCGTTGTGTCGACAATCACACATGCTAGCACCACTACTGCCTACCAATCATGCAAGGCTAGTTTTCGATGACATAATTAGCTAAGACCGGCCCATACTAGCACATGTGATTACATGCTTGGGCTTAGATTATAATTGCTGGTGTTTGGTCCTTAATTGACCTAGGCGAGAATCTCCCCCTATCTACTGGTGAGATACACCACCCACCCTTCTTAGAATATAATATAACTCGTCCACGTCAAAAGTTAGGTTTTTCACTTTAATTTTTATACAAAATAACAGAGGTAAACCCATCTGGACTTCCTTTTAAAAAACTCCCAAACTCATTTATCACATCATCTATTTTAGCAATTTTTAGTAAAGACTAAAGCATGACTAAGCAGTTAAGATGTGTGACGGCGAAGCTTGGGATGTAGATGATGTCATCGGAGCTTCAACTGCGGTGAGGTAATCGGCGATGGTGCACTTCAGCGACGGCAGCGAAGAAGGGCAAAATCCGACGAAAAGACAGTGAGAGTGCAACTAGGGTTTCAGGAAATGGAATGAGTGAGAGGAGGGGGTGTGGGTGCTCCCTTTTATAGGGCAAGGGCAGCACCAAGGAGGCGAGAACATGGGCGGGGTTTTAAGCGGTGCGGCGGCGAAGAAATTGCGAGTTAAAGAGGGAAGAAATGGGCGTTCAAATGCGCAAGGGAGTGGAAGGAGATCGTGGGTGTAATCGCCCACGATCACAAGTGAAAACGAGTGCATTAACACACAAAAACAGAGAGATGGGCGGCGCTGCTGGAGCAGCCGGAGGAAGACGAAGGCGATAAAGAAGATGACAAGTGGGGCCAAGCGCTCAGCAGGAGAGAGAGGGCAAGGACGGGGTGGGCAGGTGATGGGGAAAAAGGCCACCAGCCTAGGCCAACACGCGGGAAAGGGAGTGTGCCAGAGGAAGAAATTCAGCCTGGAAGGATTTCACGATTTTTGTTTAATTTTCGAATTATAGAAATTGAGTTAATACAATTAAGCTTTTAGAAAATAGCAAATAGAGTTCAAGAATTCTAGAAAAATTCACATAAATTCCTTGAATTATTTTGAACTTAATAAAATTATTTCCAACTTAAAGTTGGCTTCTATTTTTGCATATAAATTATTTTGAATTTCTAGACAATAGGAAAAGCCTTTTTAAATTCCAAAAAATTCTAGAAATTAATTAAATTATCCTTTTTAACTTTACATCCAAGAAAAACCCAGAAAACATAATAAATTTTCTCTTTGACTTTTAAAATCTAAGAAATTCGAGAAAAGCAAGAAAACACTTTTAAATCTCAAAAAATCTAATAAAATAATAACTTTATTAATTTTAATTTTGGTAACAAAACTTTGGGGTGTTACAGAATGTGAGAGAAAAAAACTCACCCTCCGGGGCTGAGTGCACAAGTAAAAGACTCACTCTCCAGGGCTTAGTGAGCAGGCCAAAGACTCACCCTTTGGGGCTGAGTGAACTGCTAAACACTCTCCATCCCAAGCGCTAAATTTTAGTCAACAGGGGACAACGACAGAAAGCCCTCTTCCACATCGCAAAGTGCTCACAAGCTCCGTTGCAAGAGCTATGTTTTGTCGACGGGAAATGTAAACGCAAAGCCTCCCCCCAACGCAAAACGCTCACAAGATCATCTGTGAACAATAAGTTTTATCGATGGCGCACACGACACAAAGCCTCCCCACATCATGAAGCGCCAAATGAAGTTGCAAGCGCTATGTTTCGTCGATGGGAGATGGCGACACAAAGCCTCCTCCCATGTCGCAAAGCGCTTGCAAGGTTCATAGGGAGCACTAAGTTTTGCCAACGGGAGATGGCGATGCAAAAGCCTCTTCCACATCGTGAAACAGTCGCAAGAGCGCTATGTTTTGTTGATGGGAGACGGGGTGTCATTGCACCCCTAGCAACAATCCAACAAATCATGAAAAAACATTGAGGCAGAACAACAAGCCACATAACGATTATTATTCCCACCAACACAATGGTGATAACACAGAAAAATAACCACTAAAAGCGTGAATATGCCGAGACAGCCTCACTACTCGTCTCGTTCGATGTTAGCCCAGAAAGATATCATGTCGTCACTACTACACTCGGCCATAAGTCCTCGCAAGTCAAGAGAAGAGGCGGGAGGACTCATCGATTGCCAGCGATGCCGGTGAAAAGTTTTTAGAGACCAACCTCCATGGTCTGCATTCGTGGGATGTTTGTATCGTCCTTGTCACAACACGCAATGCTTGAAAGACTCGAGATGGGCAGGCCGCGTGCCAACCCGGCCCACCATCGCTTTCCACCGCAACAACACCCCCTGTAAGCCACGAAGGGAAAAAAGCAACAACAAAGGCCCATCATGAATGTTGGGACCAGAATATGAAAAATCAGACCCTTTGTGTATATTGTACTAGTCTAGGATCACACTAGTGTACACAGTGGTAACATCGATGAACATCATTCCATACAAGCGATTAAAAGGAATAAACGATTAAATTTGATAAGCAAATAAGGGTTTTGACCTTATGGTAGAGTTTACACTTATTCAACCATGTAGGGCTTAAGCAAATAAAGAGAAATAACAGCAGCAAAATGAAAAGCAACTTCAACGGAACCCATCACTTGCAATAGGCAACCGATTAGGAACAAGACCTAATGATCAACCTCGTCAAGGAACTCCTCCTCTAGAGCGAAAGATGACTCCTCCAATCCTTCCTCTGAATGATGATTATATCAAGAGTGAGTATATCTAGTACTCAACAAGTAGTACCACATAATGCAATTATAGATGATGGCTTATTCCAAAGGAAAAGGCTTCTATAGTTATTTTGTGAAAAAACAACAATGGCAATTGAATATGAATAATAGATTGAAAGCATAAGTTAAAATAGTAATAATAATAAGTAATAAGAGTTTTTACAAAGTTCACAAAGCTTAATTCAATTCTTTCACAAAGTTTGCCTTCCGTGTTGTTTTATAAAATCTACCCTTCGGATAAATCATCAAGCATGTCCATGACTAAGGACACGGCTATTCAAATAGGTTATTAACACTCTGTAGAGGTTGTATAACTTTACCCACAAGATACAATCAGTTGATCAGAGTAAACCATAACAAAACCTTTCAAAAACTTCATCTCGACAATTGATCCTCTCGATGTACATACAACCAGCACCAAACTTCACTCAACTCGTTGGTTCGACGCACACCGTTGGATACATAAACGGCGAACCATCCATAGATGTGACCCATCACTAAGAAAAAGTCCACACCTCCACCCATCACAAAACACTTAACCTACTTCCTGAATAGTCAATGTCGAGACTCCATAACTTACTAAGCTAGGTCTGTCTCATACCAGGCTTGCAGTAGTAAGATATGGCTCAATTCAATGACACACAAAGTTAAATTCTTAATTGACCAAGTCGAGACTTTCAAACTATACTAAGTCACAAAGATTCACACACTCCCTAGCAGAAAGCCCACCATCTCACAAAGACATTCCCACTCACCGTAGTCTAAATCTTTTCCCACCCGGATGATTAAGTGCAACACAAGCCATCAACAGGTGACAACATACATCAAACAACTTTTCACAAAGTTGTTCCATACTCACTTAGTCAAGTATAAGTTTACTATTTCAAAATGGTATCAATAACTCGTTATAAGGCTAAACATACTAATCGTGTCTAACCAACCCACATTGGTACTATAATAGTAAAAACTAGTAATTTAGCCAAGCTAGGGTGACAAATTATCATGACAGTACAAATCACAAGGTGGGTATAAATCAAGTAGGTTTCAGAACTAATCCCAAAATAAGTAAAGAATTTGATAATTGAATCAAAGATGTAATAATTTGAATCAAAGTAGTTTGGTAAAACTGGATGTAATATGAGCAAAGCACACTTCCCTTGGTACAACTCTTGCTCTGGGCCTTGGTCTTGATCTTGAGCAAATCCCCCTTCCTCGAACGCTTCCGAAGTATCGACATCTAACACAACAAGAAAGAAGAAACACCAATAAATACAAAACAAAGCCAAAAAATTCACAAATTATAATAAAAATACTAGAAGGTAGTTCTCAATTTTAGATAAATTTAGAAACTTGAACAGGCTCAATCAGAGATCGTATGAAGAAAAACGGGTTGTTGGAAGTTGGCCAGCTGAGAAATTCGGGGGAAAAGAAAAAGGAGAGAGAAAATTGACAAGTGGGACCCACTGAAAAAGAATTTCTAAAAATTAAAATAATTCTTAAAAATTGGATAAGGCACTGACAGGTGGGACCCACAGTCTATGGACCAAGTTCACAGGCTCAGGTTAACGGTTTACAGTGGACTGGGTCTACGAAATAGGGTTCAAACATGTGGGGTCCACATGTGAGGGGCTCGGTGCATCGTGGACTAGGTCCACGTGGGTTTGGATCTGGGGTGCGAGCGATGGCGGTGGCAAACTCAGCGACGGGTTGACGTGGCTAACACGCGGTGCTGAGGTGGTGGTGACATGGTGGACACGCGGTTGCCACATCAGCTCGATGGTGGCAGCAGCAGCTGGGGAACCAAAGGTCGACGGCGGTAGAGGCCACGGTGGAGCGAACAAGAAGGTGTGCAACGAGAGAGCGGGGGACGGGGATCACGCTAGGTGGTGTGCGGATGCAAGGCAACGACGGTGACGACCAGCACAAAGGTTTGAGTGGTGGCGACGTTACAGGCTTCGGCGACTACGAGCTACAGCGACACCGAGGTGAGGATGGAGTAGATCTCGGTGAACCTGGCGGGGGATTTTGGAAATTGGAACCTCACATGCACTCAAAGTTTGCACGCGAACGCTCGGCTGGAGAAACAAAGACTGGCGAGTGGAAAAAAACAGAATGGAGAGAGAACATACACAAGAGTTTGTGACGTGCAACTACTCACATCTTTTCATTGCTGCTGTTGTGTCTTATATAAAGCATTAAACAATTTTGTTATATGCAGCAAGCAATAAGTGGGCACGTCCCCCATTGGACTCGGGCACACTGGCCACTCATTGCATGCATGCAACTTCATGCGAACAAACTAGCAAACTGCCCACGACTAGCAAACTGCTCTCGGCCGAAGACTCAGAGTCAACTGTTGCACAATGCACGAACTAATAAATGCACACATGGCTAACCCACAACCACCTCAACGTTAACTAGCATGTTTCTAACTGCATGCACCTGGCCACAAACACAGGTATAGCTAATTCCAAGTAACACATACATGCACTCAACTCCTGGCTGCTGATCAACTCACTACGCACTGCCGATCACCCGCTACGCCATGCTACATACTTCAACTAACTTGGACTCTAGCCACTATACATGCTACACTCACACATGAACACATAGCATGTAACTAATGCAAAGAAACAACAAGATTAATCTAACAATCACCCCCTAATCTTGTTGCCATTATTCGAGCAACTCCTTGTACTCGGGCTTCAAAGTAGCGGTTCTGGCTCGTCGTCGGCTTCTGCCAAGACGAGATGCGCTTCCTCCTTCTTCGACTCATGGCATTTCTTCTCCCAAGAATAGTGCCCATACTCTTGGCAGTTATAGCAACGCACTTTTGCCTTGTCAAAAGTGCCCTTATACTTCTTGCCAAAGCTGTTGCGCTTCTTGGATTGAACCTCCCACTCCACCCTTGTCAGTAGTAGGTGCTGATCATCGGCCCCTACACCATAAGATACCCACCGTTCTTCATGCACCTTCAAACGGCTGATCAACTCTTCAATCGTCATTGCCTTGAGGTCACCAAATTGCTCGATTGGGGAGACCACCGGTAGAAACTTGGCAGGGGCTGCACGAAGAAATTTCCTTACCGCGTAGCTCTCCTCCATCTTCTCACCAAGCCCTCGGATTTTGCTGACGATTGTTGTCAACCGGACGATGAAGTCGTCAAACGACTCCGATTCTGTCATGCACAATACCAAACTCGATTTGAGGGTCTGCACTTGGCTTCCTCACGCACTCTGGCCCCATGTGCATGGTCTTCAACGCCCCACGCAGCCTTTGGTCGCTCCTTCTCACCAAAGAAGAAGAGGGTGTCTTCTGGAACACCTTGGTAAATGGCCGCCAATGCCATTTGGTCCTTGCGTGTGTCGACGTCACTGGGCTCGATGGCGTCCCATATGCCTTGGGCTCTCATGTAGACCTTCATCTTCATCGCCCACGTCGCGTAGTTGCTCCTCGTGAGCACGGGGTAGTGAAGCGACACCGCGGAACTCTCCTTCGTCGGTGCGCTTGCTGGTGCCGCCGCCGCCGCATCAAGGATCTCCATACTTCTCGGTATGATTTTGGGCATAGAACCTGCTTTGATATCAATTGTTGGAAATTGGAACCTCACATGCACTCAAAGTTTGCACGCGAACGCTCGGCTGGAGAAACAAAGACTGGCGAGTGGAAAAAACAGAATGGAGAGAGAACACACACACAAGAGTTTATGACGTGCAACTACTCACATCTTTTCATTGCTGCTGTTGTGTCATATAAAGCATTAAACAATTTGGTTACATGCAGCAAGCAATAAGTGGGCACGTCCCTCATTGGACTCGGGCACACTGGCCACTCATTGCATGCATGCAACTTCATGCAAACAAACTAGCAAACTGCCCACGACTAGCAAACTGCTCTCGGCCAAATACTCAATGCACGAACTAATAAACGCACAAATGGCTAACCCACAACCACCTCAGGGTTAACTAGCACGTTTCTAGCTGCATGCATCTGGCCACAAACACATGTATAGCTAATTCCAAGTAACACATATGTGCACTCAACTCCTAGCTACTGATCAGCTCACTACGCAATGTCGATCACCCACTACGCCATGCTACATGCTTCAACTAACTTGGACTCTAGCCACTATACATACTACACTCACACATGAACACAGCTAGCATGTAACTAATGCAAAGAAACAACAAGATTAATCTAACAGGGACGACGATGAGGTCTAGGTCTCACTGACGGCGGCATAAAATGACGATGAAGGCAATGGCGGCGATTTGCTCCTCATCTCAATTCCGGCGACGAGGAGGCTCAAACGGGGGCAGCGGCTAGGGTTTTCGAGCGTGACGAGGGATGAGGTGCGGAAAACGAGAGGCAAGGTGGCTTTAAATAGCCTCAGGAGGTGAACCTGCACAGCCCCGTGGAGGCGCAGAAAGGAAAGGGGAATCGCCGTGACGGGACAATGGCCCGACAGTGGGTCTCATCGATCGGCAATGGCTTGGCGCGGACACATGGTGGACGCGGGTGGCACACTCGCGTGGGTTGGGCTAGTTCAATGGCTACGCACGCGTGAGGGGAAAGAAGTCGGGAGAGAGAGGATGGGGCCACGGAATGTATTCGCACCCAAGCCTTCCAATTATTTTAAATAGGCTTTTCTTTGTAGAACATACTAGAAAATATAAAATGGCAAGACAAATAGCAAATGAACTTGAAAAAAATCAAAAAAAATATGTAAAATATTTTCAAGCACAAGGAAGCCAAATAAAATAGTTTTGGAATTAATTTATGTTTGGATTATTCACATTAAATCCTTTTGACTTCTCAAATTCCTATTTAAGCTTTTTTAAATTCAAATAAAATTGATGAATTTTTCCAAAGGGCTAAAGTACTCAAAAGGGTTTTTGTAACTCAAAATCGGAGGTTACAATGATGCTAATAAAAAAGAGCTCCCATACAGATACGGCAAAGAGAAATCATTCGGTGCATAAAAACAAGAAACATGTCCCGTTAGTTAGTCAAGCTACAAGATGCTCCTATCGATGAGGAGTTACAAAACAAAACCCAAAAACAAAGCTCAATATGATGCTAGCCACAACACCCTTACGAGAGGACCCTAAACCAATTAGACTACAAACCATGACAAGTCTAAGGCCTGTCCTAAGAAAGCCAAAAGCAGCTAAACCAATAGCACAACAGTTATGCTATTTTTAAGTCGTCTAAAATTTTCTTAAGTTTAAATCACTTGTTGTGACTATTGAATTTGTGTAGAGATTGATGTATCATATGATTGGATATTGATCTAATTGATAAAAATATGACTTATGCTTAAAAAAAATTTCAGTCACCTTATGAATAGACAGGGCCCATAAGCCCGGACACGACATGCTATCCTGAAATCAAATAACCTGAAGACGAATCACACCTGTAGGGCGCCATCTTGATCACCGATGCTGCAACTCACTGGCCCCGAGGAGTTCCCTCCAGACCCCTGAGAGCGAGCTGCCTCCTACAAGGGAATTCTGGACTGTTTTGGCCCTGTAGCGCAAATTAATTCCTAAACTAGCTCCCTTAGCGTCAAAATTCCAGTTTTAGCCCCATCCTAGCACCCACGCGCTGGGACGGCAAAGAATCGAAGTTCATGTCGTGCCAATTGGCAGCATCTAGGTGTTGTCGTGCCAATTGGCAAGACTCCAGGTGCCGCTGAGCCGAAAGGCAAGATCGCTACACGCCCACTACGGCCGGGCGTGCACGGGCGCAAGCGGAGCTGCGGCGCGTGGGTTAGGCGAGATGCTGTCGTGCCACAAAGCAAGATCTCACGCGTCGCCGAGCCCGATCGCAAGATCTTAGATGTCGCCAGACGCTGCGTAAGCACCTAGGTGCCGCAGATTTCGATCGCATGATCTTCGATGTCACGACCGGACCTCAAGACGCGCTAGGAAGAGGCTAAATCTGGAATTCTGACGCAAAGAGGGCTACTATAGAAAATAATATGCACTACAGGGCCAAAACAGTCCAGGCTTCCCTACAAGGTGGTAGCGTACCTCTCCCCGTCCCGATTCCACACACACATGAGGAAGGCGCGAGAGTGTGGACGGACCTTCGACCGGACTTGCCGATGGTCGCCAATGCGGGACATTGTAGCCGCCACCCTCTCTCCTCAACATGACCACACCTTTGGCATGGAGGCACGCAAGGGCCATCTCGACAACGCCAGCAGCACACGCCCGACGCGGAATCGCACTCTCACGATGCTCCCACCGTGAACCCATCAAGCCGTGCACGAGCGCCCCCACACTGCTTCACCCCGGACGAGAGAGACTCAAGTCATCGGGCGAGGCCACGCAGACCACGCCAGCCGACAAAGCCACCTCGCATCTCCCCGCCGCGCCGCCAGCGTTGTTTTCACCGAAGCGCGACGAAATCGCGATCATCGCCGCCTCCTCGCTTCCTCGTGCGTATGTCTCCGCACAAGCACTACTACGTAAAATGTCATCGCTGCATTGCCGAACCGCTCATCACGCATTTATCTCAACCGTCGTGTTTTTGTACATCTGTGATAATCGACGGTTATCACGCACGGCTAAATAACCGCTCGTGATAGTCACAACACGATTTGTTCTAATTATCAACCGCCGTGATATCATATATCATGCACGTTCTCCTTACCAACCATCTGTACATTCACAATACGCAGGCGTTCTCGCGAACAACCGTCAGAATATTCACATATCATGCATTTGTTCATCATTATCACCGCTCGTGATAGCCATATATCACGCATTTGCTCGTAAATATCGCCGCTGCGGATATATGGATATCATGACGGTTCATGATTATCACCGCTCGTGATATGTGGATATCACGAGCATTTGCTAATTATGACCCGCCTCGTGATATCTACATATCACGCACGGTGATAGTTATGAACCGTCTGTAATAGCTCTTTCAAAGATAACTAATTTAATTTTGATTTTCGCCAGCCTCGTGAATTGCTAGCCATGCCCTCAAAAACAAGGCATGTAAAATAGATACATTACGATGAATCAATCATTGACACTCAAAGTGATCATTTAACTCAAAATCAATTCGACTACTAATATGTATCAAATATTGTCGCTAGAGTTACAATTGAATTACAACTATTCAAAGTGAATTAAATTAATGAATCATTCAAGGTCGCTCAATGGTGTTGGAGTAGTGAAACTCTCCGTTGGCGCTAATGATATCCGTCATGATGAAGGTGCAGAGCTTCCTCGAACATCCAAACCTCTCTCGAACGAGTGAATCTAAATCTATATTCAAGCCCCGTAGCTAGCAAGAGTAAAGTAGTAAGCATATATATTTAAATTTATAATTAGAAAATAATTATTAAGTAGATTGACCAACCCTGGGTCCTTCAACTTAGCACTCATGAGAATCTGCATATGATGGCAAACATAGAATGCACATTCTTCTGCTTTTTGCTGGCGGCACTGCAAAAATAGAATTACAAATATAGGTATAGTCAGTTCGAGACGCATTATTACGAAGTATGATATAGAATTATTGTGTTGTAGCACGTACCGGAAATCGCGTCCTGTGATTAAATGTGGCGTTCGTTCCCTTGTATAGCCCTCCCTCGGCAATATAGGAGATGAACGACCTACATGTTTCAAAAGTTAACCTCAGCCATTTCAAACGAAGGAAGACTACAATAGAGTTATGTATGGAGGAAATAAGCACACTGCCGAGTACTCCTTTCACAAGGGTGAAGTCGTGGCTTTTTTTCATGAGGGAATCAAGGTATAGTATCTGGTTCCTCTTGGTATAATGACTAAAAGATCCAGGTGCCTACTCATGTATGTCGCTTGAGTCATTAAACATAAGTTCGTCTTTGCGTGATAAAGTACAAATGAAATTTGTATAGCAAGTAGTGAAGCACTTACTCGTTGTAGGGCACCATTATGTAGTCCCCGCTGCTTTGAGCAAGCAATCTCGCCGTTATGTATTTCTCACGAGGATGCGCCGCCAAGATGGTTTGCTCGAGAGACCACGTGTGGAATGAGGAAACCCACCGTTGTTTCAATCGTCGGGCATTTTTAATCATGTATCTATACATAAGCAATGAGTTGTTATATTCGGTATTACGTGAATGTAGAACTTGATTGTACACACTTACAAAGGTCCAAAGATCGAGAAGTGAGGCATCGAGGGCTTTGAGGTTGAATAGGTCGAATAAGTCGCCGAAGCCCACAAACGGCGGGCTGGCTCGTGGAGGAAATAGTCCTCCGTATCCGACGGTGATTCCATGAGCGCACCTTTCTCTTTGGTCTTGTGCAAGTACCACGATGCAAACTTTGACAACCTAATCCAGCGTGAGGCTAATATCGCGTGGTCGCCAACGAACTTCCGAAGAGTATTTCTTAGGGTTAGAGGCGAAGCGCTTTAATGTTCTTCGATTTCGATTTGTCCTGAACGACTTGCTCGCCACGCGCCCTCCCGTGAGACGCACTCGGTAACCGATATGGCGGCACGCTTTTTTGTTCGCTCGTGTCTTCTCCACGGAACCGATGAGGCGGGCTTCGGCTAAGGTTGAGGTGTAGTCATGGAGGGTCCCGTTGGAGAGGCATGGTCGTGTCGAGATGGTTGGGGTGGAGTCATCAGAGGTTGAGGCGGCACTGCAGGGTCCAGGGCGATGTCCTTCTTGGGTCCTGTTGGAGAGGCATGGTCGTGTTGAGATGGTTGGGGTGGAGTCATCAGAGGTTGAGGCGGCACTACAGGGTCCAGGGTGATGTCCTTCTTGGGCCACTGGATAAAACTGTACACGGCATCCCCTAGTGTTCTGATGTCGTCGTTCGGGCGAATCGCCAAGGAGACGGCCCTAAAATTGTCATGTACCATGTCCACCTGGACCCTAGCGTAACCCCCCGCCCAGCCTCAATAGACATCCCAACCATCCTCACTTGGAGCGTGCAGTGCGTCGGCTCCTACAAAACGACACGCAATTAGCTAAGGCGTCCTATAGGTCTATCTTTGGAGCATTCCAGAGATGTACATTACCTTGATGTCGCCGATAGGTAATTGGACATCATCATGTTCATAAGTTTATGCGGACGCGACGCTACTCCGATGTTGAGGAGGACGGCTCCCAAAACAACGGGGCGATTTTGCATTGGTTGAGGAGTAGGAGTTGATTCACTTGGTCCCGCAATCTTGCTATCTTTTCTTCAAATTTTGCAAGATAGCACTGTTCTCTTCCTTCAAATTTTGTAGTAAGCACATGTTCCAACTCGTGTCGCATCTCCGCCTTGGATCTCTTCCCGCTCCTATACGTGCGAAGAGTCGCTTGGGAATCCATCCTCCAAGATACGTTAACCCTTTGCCTCGCGTGCGCACCGGTGCTCCTTGTTTCCTAGAGCCGTAGATAGTATATCATTCTCCCCGCTCGCTTGGAAGGAGCCTTCTAACATGCGAACTCAATTCTTGCCGCAAGAGGTCATCATGTTATTATAGACATTATGAAGTTATGGACTTATTAACAACTAGGTAGTTCAAGACATATTTACCACACGGTTGGCCACATCCCTCTGTCACGGGTTTGTGAAAGAGATTTCGCCAAGACGGATCGATGCCCTCGCTCTAACTAGGAGAGAGAGCGCATGTCGTGATCTCGCAAATGGCCTTGTTTCGTTCTCGCCTCCGCCGCCCATTGCGCGGTTTTACCCGTGCACCAGGCCGTGTGCCGAGTTTGTCGGGTGAGTGTTCGTGTTTGGAGAGCCTTGTGCATCGTGACTTTCTCAAGAAATTCGCCGTCGTCTTCATTTGCACAAAGGCGCCCCATATATCCCGCGACAAGAATTTATACGCCGTGAAGGGCGTTCGACCGTGTTCACGCATGCCGTGACAAGCACGCCTTGAAGGTCCTCCACGCTTCCGATCGAGCAACGCCGCTGCTCCACACGCACGGTCTGCGTGCCGGGAAAGTGAACGATTTTAAAACTCGTCCACACACGCGCTCCGATCACCACACGCTTCCGGCTCAGTGTGGTGATGGGGACCGTTCCTTCCAAGTATCCCGCAGATGGTCCGGAATCCGCCGTTGCTTTGGGGCTCACAGGATCCCATTGGCATTGACCTCCGTGACGGCCATTAGGCCCTGAGGAATTTTCGATGTTCCTCGCCATCTCGCGACGCACCACTTTCTGAGATCCAGACGCATTCGCGACGCCGATGACGGCGGCGAAGACGGTGGTGCGGACGCCATGTCGCTACTTGCTATCTATATATGCACAAGCAACATGCTTAAGCTCTAATCACTGTATTCTGCTGCATTTACTCAACTTAACCAAAATGATGCACAAACGTAATATATAAAGAAGGATTGATGATAGTTTGTGCTCTCAAAGGAGAGTTGCAAAAGAACAAGTCTTTGCCATCTCAATCCTATTATCTATACTCTTCATTAAATGAATATGATAGTATAAATTCAAACTATGAGTTCTAAACAATACTTTGCTTAATCACAAATGATCTCAATCATATCGAAAATGATCTTAACTATCACATTCAATCTCAAGATAAGACAAAAGTTCATCACAGAGCTAACTGTAAGAATCTAATAACTAGTATTCAACCGAAAGTAACAAATTAACAGTATATATCAAATTGACAGTAGCAAGTAACACTACAAGATGAACACCCCTTTAACAACGCATACGTTGCAACACTTTGTACATACGTTACGAAGTAATATTATGGCTACGCATAATATGCGTTGCAAAATCTATTCGTCATAAATCATGTGGATGGCTACAGATAATATATGTTGCAACCTTATGCGTTGCAAACATTTGAAATACATGTAGGCCTATCGATGGCGTCCTGACACAATTTTTAGGACTCGGGTCTTGGGCCTAGTTTTTTTTTTCTTTTTTTCTACTGAAAAAGCCAAAAATAATAATAATAAATGATCCCAATCTTCCTGCCGGCCGCACCTGCACACAACATCCCCTTCTTCATATGCGCGGCTTAGCCCCGATCAGTCCCAATCTTCACTACTAGAAATCCCCGTTTTTCCTATATTTTAAAACGTTCCTTAATAGTGGAATTATAATCCAAAGGAAAGTATCTATCTTTGGGGTGAGGTAAAAAAAACCTAGGGAATAAAATTATTTCCTACTATTTACATAAATTACTCAGAAAAAACTATAGAGAGAGAAATGGACTATGCTATGTCAGTGTCGTAGTGACAACTTTTTCTGCTTGGATAGATAAAACTGTAAGGAATGAATTTTTCGTTTTTGCCTCAGATTTTTTTATTGCCCCGCGCCCCCGCCATTTTTTTTTGCTGGGCGCGCTTTTTTTCAGGCACCGCGGCAGTTTGTTTTGGCCGCTGTCCGCTTGCCTTCGTTCAAACGGCGTGCCTACCCAAATTCTCCAAATCTGCTCAGTGCCCTAGCAGGCTGCCGCCCAAGCCCCGTCGTCCTCCCCCAAACGGTGCCGCCCCCCTCCCCTCCTCCACCCCCGAGCCGTCCTCCCCTCCGCCTCCTCCCCCGAGCCGTCGCCCCGCTCCCCTTCTTCTCCTCCTCCCCCGAGCCGTCGCCGCCGGCCCCGACGCTGCAGCTGCTCCCCCGATGCCGCCGCTTCCACCGGCCCCGACGCTGCAGCTGCTCCCCCGACGCCGTCGCTTCCACCAGCCCCGAGCCGCCCCTCTTCTCCCGACGCCGCCGCTGCCACCAGCCTCCTCCTCCTCCCCCGAGCCGTCGCAGCCGCCGCCCCACTCCCCTTCTTCTCCTCCTCCCTCGATCCGTCGCCGCCGGCCCCGACGCTGCAGCTGCTCCCCCGACACCGCCGCTGCCACCGGCCCCGAGCTGCCCCTCTTCTCCCGACGCTGCCGCTGCTGCTAGCCTCCTCCTCCTTCCTCGAGCTTTGCTCTTGTTCCGAAATTTTTGGGAGTGTGGTTTGGTCCGAAATGTTGTGTTAATTTTGAGACTTTGCTCTTGTTCCCATGCAGGCGACGTCGGGGGCGGTGCAGTGCCAGTTGATGGATATGGTTCACCCTGGAGTGGTGCCGATGCACAAGGTTAAGAGGCTTCTGCTGCCTTGTTCGTTTGGATTTCTGATTGATCTATTTTATGGGGGTTTAGATGATTGTGCTGTTTATTTTGGGGGGTTTGCAGGTGAATTTTGATGCGAAGACCGAGTATGACATGATCCAGAACTACAAGATTATTCAGGATGTGTTCAACAATCCTTTCTTTTTTTTCCTTCCTTTCCTGTGTGAGGGGGAAAAAATCTAAGGCTGCTAATATCAATTGCTTCTTTGGATTCAAGCCCAGTTCTTGTGCTGCGCCTGACGATACATTAGGTTTTGTTTTGTTTTGTCACAACCTCAATTCTTGTTGTTTCTGTGGACTGAACGAAGAAATTTAGGGCACGAGTGTGTGTTTCTTGTCCTTCCTTTCGGCAGCTTTGCAAGTCATTATTTTAGTAGTTCTATTTTCAGTGCGAATGTGTGATCCTTGCATGGTTATCGAACTCGATTGGAGCTGTTCGAGTTTGAAATTTCAGATAGTTTCCAGTCAAGCACATATTTTTTCTATCCTTGATTAATTGCTTGATTATTGACATGGTGAGCACAACCGCAAAATCTCTACTGTTGTAGGATACTTCATAAGACACCAGCCAGTGGCTGTATGGTTTATTCTTGTTTAATTGTCTTATACAGGTATTATATATATTGGCCATTAAAGATTGCGACATGCTGATTAGTAGTCATTGAACGAGCCTTGTGGGGTTGCACATTTGAATTTTCAGTTTTCATCAAAATAAATTATTTGAAGCATCTTTTTTATTTGTCTGCTACTGAGTTGGTATCATGTCGCAGCATTGGTTTTCTTGGCTTGCGCTAGCAAGTAGCATTCCAATTCATTCAGGATTAGCATTATCTTTGTCGTCGACTATACATGTATCATCGGTTTACTTTGTAGTGCCTGCCCAAGAACACCCTGAAGCAGCTAAAACCTCGCCTCTCTGCACTTAATTGACCGACGCATATAGGTTTTTATTATTCTTTTCATCTTTCTAGTTCATAAGTGCATTTTGTCTGCACTGGATTTCATTTTTGTTTTGTGGATACTTTATTTTGATATTGTTGTTAGGAGCCCATTGAACTGTTATGACGTGGCACATTAGTGTTTTCTGTTTTTTCAGTACATGTTATCGAAGCATGACTTAAGAGCTTTGACCATGTAGTGATATGCCATTTGAACAGGATTTACATATTGTTTGAAATACTGTTTTGCTTGCTCCGAGAAGTCTAAATATTGGAATTGGTCAACATTTTATTTGGAATGTCTTAGACAATATATGCTTCTGTAGCATACATTTATCTTCATGTGTAGTCATGACTTTATTGATTTTGGTTTTGTGATGCTATCCTTTCACATTATCTGTTTGTATGGTACTAAAAATTTTAAACTATGAACATCAATGAAGAAACATAAGCCAAGATTGTGTAAAAACATCCAGATGTTATTATCTCTTCTATAGCGTCTGACACAATTTATAATCAACCACTTTCTTCCTTTGCAGATAAGCCATGGGTCAGGCACTTGGTTTGATACAGGTGGATCAATCAACTGTAGCCATCAAGGAATCTTTCGAAAAGTTTGATGAGGTCCTGGAGCCTGGATGCCACTTCTTACCATGGTGTATAGGGAAGCAAGTTGCTGGCTATCTCTCGCTGCGTGTGCAGCAGCTTAATGTTCGCTGTGAAACAAAGACTAAGGTTTCCCCAGTCTCTTTTATCTTTTATTCGTCTTTCTTTATACTTCACTGGAGGTGCCTGGAGCAATTACCATGCATGATCAGAATACTTCTGATAACTTCTGCATTTTGTTCCATATTATTGTTCGTTCATTCTATCCCATTGAGAAATATCTATCTGTTCTCACTGAAATGGACTACTTATGCATCAAACATGCATGAGTAAACTTGTTTTTCCTCCTAGCTCTCTAATGATGGATATCATGTTGTGAATAATCTGCAGGATAATGTCTTTGTCAATGTTGTGGCATCTGTGCAATTTCGTGCTCTTGCTGAGAAGGCATCTGATGCCTTTTATAGGCTTAGCAACTCCAGGGAGCAAATCCAGTCATATGTCTTTGATGGTAAGGTTGTTTTTGTGTTTTGAACTGCAATTCATGTTTCCACTACATCGCTCGATGTGCATCCTGCTTCGCTCTCATGTGATCACCTTAATATTGCTAATTCTATGTTGTTTCTTCTTGTTCTCTCATTCAATGCTTATAAACTCTATTCCTCATGTTCAGTGATCAGGGCTAGTGTTCCAAAGATGAACCTGGATGGTGCATTTGAGCAGAAGAATGAAATCGCAAAAGTTGTGGAAGATGAACTCGAAAAGATTTTTGTTCTTCATTCTTTGGTCTTCTAGAGCATAGTGGTATTATTTTTTCTAACCAAATTTACCCACTATGTACGCAATGTCAATGTATGGGTATGAGATTGTGCAAACTTTGATTGTATATATTGAGCCAGATGAACATGTGAAGAGAGCCATGAATGAGATCAACGCAGGCAAGTATAAGTTCCACATATTTGTTATACAGTTAAAACATCACCTGCGTGTGAGATCTTCAGAAACATTAGTTCGACTATCAGTGTTTATACTTTACATTTTGAGCAATTCGATGTATTGCAAGGAAGTACATATAATTCTTTCTTTTAGAAAGGAAAAGAGGAGGTGAATCAGTGGCAGTCGATAAAATATTAATCTTCCATAATTCTGGTTTTCTTAAGATTTTATATTATGAGATGGTCTTAATTTACTATTGAGGACTTCATCTAGCGGTCTTCCTATAAGCTTGCGATTATTGATTGGGAATTGCTACTCCATGTATGTATCTACCAATTGTTTGGAAGAGTTGGAATGTTACATTTTACTTTAATAATGCACTAAAAGAACTTTATTTCTCTTTTCAAATAGAGAAGATATAGTTGATGATTTGGACTGTTCGGTAAGCTTATGTGCAGAATGAAGAATGCTGGGGAATGATTTTTTTTTATAGAACCACATGGGTATAGAGAACGAAGACTTTTCACTAAAAGTATAAACATGTACTTACATTTATGTTTTAGGGTGTATTATGTTATTAGATCATGATGGTACTAACTGTGCATACCTCGAATCTATACTTGTATGAAGTCGGTTGGAAATTGTTTGTAATGAAACAATTTTTTTGTTGATGTCAATAAAAAAAATTGTTATACACTTTGATATGTGTGTTTTGTTTAATCATGCGGGCTTTAATTGATAAGCCCAGCTTGGTCAAGAAAAGGCCACCTTTTGCAATAATTAAATGCGTTGTAAACAATCCTGGAAGCGATTTGCTAGTGTCCAATCCCAATGCATATATATATGTTGCCACTATATCAAAATATATGTTGTAACCTTACAACGCTTTTATTTACATGTTACCAACACTTGTATATGTGTTGTCACAAACCTTGGCAACGGCCTCAATGGCAACGCATACTAAATGCGTTGGTATAGATCCTAATAACATTTATTTGGATTTCTACCAACGCATATATACGTTGCTAAAGGGGTGTTCATGTTGTAGTGTAATACAATAGAGCTCAAGAATGAACCAACTATCACATTCAATCTCAGTATAAGACAAGGTTCATCACAGAGCATGTCAACAAAGCCCACTGATCAATTTGCAATATCTTTAGTACTAGATTCAGTTCACATATTTTCAAAGACTATCAAAATCAATATATCCACCGGCACAAATAGTAATATAGGAATACTCACAGAGAGGATGCCGCACAACAACTCACGGTGCAAGGAGGAGGCCGGTGTAGGGAGGAGGCCGACGCGGGAGGAGGGAGGCGCGGGAGGAGGCCGGTGGGAGGAGGCCGACACGGGGAGGAGGACGGCACGGGGAGGAGGCCGGTGCAGGGGAGGAGGATGGCGCGGGGAGGAGGCCGGCGTAGGGGAGGAGGACGGCGCGGGGAGGAGGTCATGCAGGAGGAGGCCGACACGGGAGGAGGCCGCGTCGAGGCGGAGGCGGCGGCTGCCGATGTCGGGGCGGGGCGGCGGCTGGTCTTACGGCCGGGGAGGTGAACGGGCGAACCCTAGAGGAGCCGACAGAGCACGTGAGAGCCTAAGGGGCGCGAGAGAGGAAGTGACGAGTAAAGAGCAAAACCCTAGCGGTGCGCCTCTTTATAAAAATGATATCACAGACGGTTCTATCATGGAACCGTCTATGATAAGATATCACAGACGGCTACATTAAATAACCGTTTGTGATATCGAGTATATCACAGACGGCTCTATTAAATGACCGTCTATGATATCGTATATCAAAGACGGTCATTTAATATATCACAGACGGTCATTTAATAGAGCCGTCTGTGATATACTCAATATCACAGACGGTTATTTAATGTAGCCGTCTTTGATATACTCGATATCACATACGGTTATTTAATGTAGCCGTCAGGATATCTCTATCCTGCATCGCTCCATGATAGAACCGTCTGTGATATGATCCCTTCGTCTCTCGCGCGAGTGTCTCTTCATCTCTTCGTCTCTTGCTCCAGCTTTACTACTTCTTTTATATAAATAGAGAACCCTTATCAAAAGGATTTCTCACGAACGTCCTTGATCATCCCCTCTCTCTCCACAAATTCCAAATGGCTTCCTCTCGCCCCCCTGCATCGGCCTACATTTTGGTTGTGTACTGCACCTCTCGCAGTCGCAACTCGCCCAAGTCGCGAACAAGGCGCCCGTCGCAATGCAATCCGCTGCGCACCCTCCCATCTACCGAGACCATAACGGCGATCATCGGTCGATTGGAGCTCCTCCTCCAACAGCACCAAGGCGAGGCTCTCCAAAGATCCAAATGAGTAAACATCGCCGTGGAGATTGTCCTATGGAACTATTTGTCCGCACCGAGGATGCAGCCCGAGAGTCAGGGCGACGACTCGACATTGCGGGAGAGCGGGTCCGCCTAGCCGAGACCGTGGAGACCAGGTTGATGGCCTCGGGCTATATGGGACATGATTATGGAGTCCAACATCTACAACAGAAATTGAGTGTGCAAGGTCACAGTGGAGGCGTTTGGTGAGACAGATCGATCCCGCCCCACCGGCCGGCGAGAAGGCGATTTAAGATTTGAAGACTAAGATAGGATCGCTCATCCTTTTTTTATCGTCTGTGATGTAAAAACGATAAGGCCAGTCTATTGTCTATGATGTAAAATAATATGGTCTTTTTTATCGTCTGTGATGATATGGTCTTTTTTATCATCTATTTATTACTGGGCAATTCATTTTATTAATTATTTGCGCATATCCATGCGCCGTACGCTATCACAGACGGTTCAATGAAGAACCATATGTGATAATATCCTCATCACAGACGGTTCCTATCACTAACCGTTTGTGTTGAACTTATACAGACGGCTATCTGTTGAACCATCTGTGATATCCTCACAGACAAAGTGTTCATAAATGTAACTGCCTCGTGATATTCTCAGAGATGACGGTTCATCAAGAGAACCGCTCGTGATATACTCACGTGATGCATTTGTTCATCAATAGAACCGTCTGTGATATATCACAAACGGTTCAACATAGAGCCGTCTGTATAAGTTCAACACAGACGGTTAGTAATAGGAACCGTCTGTGATATATTCACATCACAGACGGTTGGGAATAAGAACCGTCTATGATATGCCACCCCTATAAATATAAAGACCCGACAGACCCCCTGCCCTAGTGCCTCTGATCTCTTCTTTGGAATAGAGGGCTTGAGAAGCTTTGCTCTGTGTTGGCTGTAGAAGGCTTGTTTATTTTGTTTGCCTTGTTCTTGGTTGTGGGTTGCCCTAGCAACTTATGGCTATTTGGCTTGCATGCTTGCTTTGTGAGGCTTGGCTTTGGTGGTAGCTCTCGGTTTGGCTCTTCTCTTGCCCTGTCCACTTAAGTCTCACATTGCACTGTGGCCTGAAGGAGAAGGACAGTGAGGAATCTCGCGGGATATTAGGAATTTTCGTCGTGAGCTCCGAAGGTAATGATCTTTAACTCTTTATATTTGCTCTAGGTTTATCTTTAATCAATTTTAGTGTATTTGGTTAATAGGAGGAGTAACGTATTTGCAGTTTATTAATATAATTTAACACTACTAATTGTTACATGCATAGCGTAGATGGACCGAAACTTGATGTACGGTGCGAACCGTGTGAGTGAAGAGTACATTAATGGCGTGATTGCTTTTAAAAGAGCCGCGGAGCAGGATATGTTGAATAAGGGGATAGAATTTATGTATTGTCCATGTATTGATTACGGTAATCTAAAGATTTTTAACAACCCGGCGCAGATCGTAGGGCACTTGATTCGAAGGGGTTTCAAAAAAGGGTATACATGTTGGACCAGTCACGGTGAAGAGCAGATTATACAGGAAGTTAATAATGACGACATCGCTGAGGAAGTTAATAATGATGACATCGCCGAGGAAGTCAACGATATGCCGGATGTGGACTGTGTTTTTGATGACGATAGGTCGTACGATGACAATCGATCTGATGCTACGCGATGTAGAAGGAAACTACGGTGAGAGAGAGTTTTGTAAATTCGAGCGCTTAATGGAGGACTCGGGAAACCTTTGTTACCCGCCGCAAGCCGAATACACAAGGTTGTCAACCGCATTTGAACCATCAAATTGAAGGCGAGCAATGGTTGGTCCGACAAGAGTTTCACTGGCGTTGTTAGGTCTCTAGCGGACATTCTTCCGGAGGGAAACGTGTTGCCCAAAGACCACCTACCAAGCCAAGAAGGTTCTTTGTCCATTGGGAATGGAAGTAGAAAGAATACATGCATGTCCGAACGATTGTATCATGTATCGTGAAAGAGTATGCAGACTTGCATGTATGTCCGTGTGCAAAGCATCCCGATACAAGCGTAAGAATACGCTAAGGTGAAGCAAGGACCTCCTGCTAAGGTGTTGTGGTATTCGCTGTGATCCCACGCTTGAAACGCTTATTTGCGAACCGAAGAAGGCAAGATTGTGCGTTGGCACTCTGAGGAGTGTAAGAAAGATGGAAAGCTAAGACACCCGCCGATTACGCCAGTTGGAGAAACTTCGATCGACCTTCAAAGAGTTTGGTGCAACCGAGGAACATAAGGTTAGGTTGAGTACAGATGGAATGAATCCTTTCAAGAACATGAGCAAACCGACATAGCACTGCCCGTGAAACTATGTATGTACAACCTTCCTCCTTGGTCGTATGAAGCGGAAGTACATTTTGATGTCACTACTTATCCAAGGGCCAAGCAACCGGGAACGATATTGATGTGTACCTAACACCATTATCGATGATCTTGTGACACTGTGGAAGGAAGGGGTACAAGTATGGGATGCGCATAAACGAGAGAACTTCTCTTTACACGCCATGTTGTTCTCGCACTATCAATGATTTTTCTCGCCCTTGGTAACCTCTCGGGCTTCAAGACGAAAGGAGGCAAAGCCTCATTCGCACCGCTAGATGCTACGGAGAGTGTATGGCTGAACAACTCGCAAGAAATCGTGTATATGCGCCACCGTAGGTTCCTTCCCGTGAGTCACCCATACCGCAAGATGAAGAAACAATTCGACGGAAATAAGGAGGACAGTTCGGCTCCAAGGGCTTTTAGAGGAAAGAGGTCTATGATATGGTTAAGGATATCGATGTTGTGCTTGGGAAGGGACGTAAATTAAAAACCAATAAGAACATCCGAAGAAGCGGTCAATTTTTGGGACTTGCCTTATTGGGAGCACTTAGAAGTTCACATCGCATCGACGCCATGCACGTGGAGAAGAATGTATGTGAAAGCTTGATTGGTCTCTTATCGAACATTAGTGGCAAACAAAGGATGGTGTTAACGCATCGACGTGACTTGGTTGATATGAACATAAGGACCGAGTTAGTACCTAAAGAGACCGATAAAGGATGAACATACCTTCCACCCCTTGCTACACTATGTCCAAGGCCGAGTGAAATGAATTGTACCAAAGCTTGCATGGTGTTAAAGTCCCGTCTGTTACTCCGCTAACATTAAGAAACTTGTTTCTATGCAAGATTTGAAATTAATTGGTATGAAGTCTCATGATTGCCATGTGCCGATGACACAAATGCTTCTGTTGTAATTAGGGGTATCTTGCCGAACAAGGTCCGAGTGGCAATCTTGAGGTCGTGTTATTTCTTCAACTCAATTGCTCGTAAGGTCATCGATTCAAGGACTAGATGCTCTAAGGTGGCGAGGTGGTGACGACTCTATGTCAACTTGAGATGTATTTCCTCCGTCATTTTTCGATGTCATGGTCCATCTCATTGTTCATCTTGTGAAAGAGATAAAGATATGCGGTCCTGTGTTCCTACGCCATATGTACCCGCTCGAGAGGTATATGGGAATTCTCAAGTCCTACGCACGGAATCGATCTCGACCGAGGGCAAAGATCATCGAAGGTTATGCAATCAAGAGATCATTGAGTTCTCGCGTCGACTACATGGCTCAGGTGGAACCGATAGGTGTGCCTCTATCTCGCCATGAGGGAAGGCCGATGGTATCGGACCATCGGAAGGAAATCAATCACTCCCGACCGATACGCACGCTCAAGCCCATTTCACGGTCTTGCAACATATGACCCAAGTGTCCCCGTACATCGACGAGCACAAAGACATGGTACGCCAACAAAATCCGGACCGGTCGGAGGTTTGATCACGAGAGCACAACCGCCGGTTCAACGAATGGTTAAAGGTGCGAATCATGACTAGGAGGTCATCAAGTGAAGATACGCTATGGTTGGCAAATGGCCACAATTTACAATTGTCACATGGCAAGGATACGACATAAATGGGTACACATTTTATACGGCAAACAGATAGGAAGAGCACAATCCGTAACAGCGGTGTTCGTGATAGATGCATTCGAAGCATCGATGGCCGAGGAGCTCAGACTATGGGCAAATAGAGGAGATATGGAGCTCGACTACGTGCTTTTCAAGATCCCCTATTTCGGTGCCGTTGGGTCCATCTCCACGGTGAAGGTCGACAAGCACGGCGTCACTACCGTGGACCTCGATCGTGTCGGATACAAAGACGAACCATTCGTGATCAAGCAACCAAGTTGTTCAAGTCTTCTATGTAACCGACCGCAAATAAGAAGCATCACGTAGTTCTTCATGGAAAAGAAGGATTGTCGGAGTTGAGAATATAGTGGACGAGGAAGAATACAATCAATTTGACGAGTTGCCTCCTTTCAGAGACGGCATCAAGCTCGAGGAAGAACCCAGCGAGGAAGCTAGCTATATGCGCCGATCATCATGAAGGGCTATATTTTAATTAAGAAATTACTCCATTGTAATTAATTTATTCCATAACATCATGTGTTATGGACTTGTAATCTGTCAGACGATATTTTGATGTCAACGTGGAATTGTAATCGCCCCGCCCTTGTGGACCGTATATTTTGGTGCATTAAAAATTCATTTAATTTGAAAATAGTCCACCGCACCACCTTAATTTCTAGAAACCTAAAAACTGAAATTTTATGGCAAATAGTCCAACACCTTTCCAAAGAAACGGCATACTCATGCCTAATCCTGCGCGTCATCGCAGAAGACGCACGCATCGCCCCACCCTTCCACACCGCAGCCCGGTGCTCGTGCACCGTGGCCATCCTCCGACAGTGCTCACACCCGCCCGCTGGCCCGCCTTCTCCCACGCCACCGCTCGACCATGTCCGAGGCGAGCCTCGCACCGCCCGCACTCCGGCTGGTCTTGGCCGCCTCGCGCCGCCGGTCGGCTCGTCCTCGACTCGGCGATGTAGTGCTTCCCAACATCGCGCCTCGCCGTCCGTAGAGGAGGAGGCCGAGCACGAGGCCGCGCCTTGTGGCTCGCCACGCCGCCCGCTCAAGGAACATGAGGCCGCGCCGCATGTCTCGGGCGCAAGACAAGCCCGAGGCCGACGGTGAAACAAGCCCCGGTTGCCGGCGCCGCCGGTGGTTGACGACGGCGAGGTAGCGCCGTTGTCCCGCCACTTCATCGCCTCCTCTCGCTCAGCCGCCACGCGCCTCCCACTGCGCTTTGACACCTTGTACAAGACCTTGCAACTCCAATATACGATATACAAAATTCAAGATGTTAGAATAAATAGAAGTACGCACGCATTTATTTTGTAGATATAAATATGTACGACGTTAATCGAGATCGCATAGGTCCTCCATGGGCTGAGGAGAGCTCACGGCCACCACGCCAACGATGTCGATTTACGACATCGTTAGAAAGAGCGGCGATCACCGACCTCCTCGCCTTGGTGCGCCGTCATGCTCGCATGCTCACCTTGGCTTGCTGCGCGTATGCATTTAAAAATAGTGAGACGAAGAGCGTTGGGAGGAGTTTAATCTTCGTGAATTATTCCGCCTTATAAAGAATTAGGAGTAATCGCACGTGAGACGAAGAGACGATGTATCGTTGGCGTGCGAGACGACAGCGATGGTGAGATGAAGAGACACATCGCGCGGAGACGAAGAGGTGGGATATCGCGAGCGGTTCTAAATGGGCACCGCTCGTGATAATAATATCGCGCACGTTATTTAATAGAGTCGCTCGTGATAGTAGTTTATTACGACGGTTATATAATTGAACCGCTCGTGATACGCCACAGACGGTTTTATTTACAAACCGTCTGTGATAAGTTGTCCTCATCACAGACGGTTCATATCACGAGCCGTCTGTAAACTTCACAGACGGTTGGTAATATGAACCGTCTGTGATATGTCCTTATCACAGACAGTTCTTATTACCAACCGTCTGTGAAGTATCACAAACGGTTCGTAATATGAACCGTCTGTGATGAGGAATATATCACAGACGGTTCCCTAACGGTTCCAAAGGGAACCGCTCAGAGTTCAATACGCACGGCTCCTTTGGAACCGCTCCGTGATGAGGCGTCTACTATGACCTGTTTTGTAGTAGTGAAGCATGACACAAAGCTTGGCGATCGTCTCCTCAGCCTCCCTTAGCTTCCCTCACTCAAAGGTCACCTCGCGGATGACAACACGAAGATGGGGACCATTAGCCTAGCCCCTCCACTCACTCGGGATGAGGGCGTCTCACCACGACCTTCGGAGAGAACGCCATCGCCGTGCGCCGCCTCGTTGAACACCGCGGATGCGGCGAATCCCTAGGAGACTCTGCACAAGGGAAGGGCGTGAGTAAACCACACGTGTAAAAGCAATAACAAACAAGTGAACAACACACTAGTGTCAGCCCAGCCACTTAAAACAACATCTACGCTAACCTTGATGAGCGAAGCCTCCTCAAAAGAGTACACATCCTTCGGGTACATGGCCGCAAACAGTACGTCCAAGTCCGCAGGGATCGCCCTCCCTCCTACTGCCTCACGAAGGAACTCCGCCGCCGTGGCCAAGTCAACGAAGTCGTCCGGCGACATGCGCCAGCCCATTTGCAAAGTCGAACACATTGGGGAACGCCTTGAGCCCAGGTCTGCCGGTGTGGGAGACCTACAGCCAGGGGAAGCATTGGAGGCCGTAGCCTCCAGGATGACATCGACCACGTCACCCAGGACGTTGGGCTACGCAACTCCAGGACCCTTCGCAGACGTGGTTGTGTCGCCCGCGACGACGCCCTCGGTGTTGGAGCTAATCCTGCCAAGGTGATATTTTCAGAGTATGTATCAAGTTCTGATTCAGAGTTAGAGTCAGAGTCTGTTAGAGTTGTCGATATTCAAGTCGTGAGTAAGTTGATGTTTATCAGACGTAGTCGCATTTGTAGAAACCGAGTCCAAGTCCGATATTGAGACCTTATACTCAGCCTATATAAGTCACCATTGAGTCTTGTATCTATGAGAAGAAAAAGGAGATAAGCAATAGAAAAAACAGAAAAAGACTGCAGTTGCAGCACCACAAAAGAGTCTTGTTTTACAGCTTCAGAGTGCCGAAGTCATATTAAATATTTTGAGTGTTAAAAGTTTGGTCATTATGCTTCTCACTGTCGAAACAAGAAAGACAAGGTGGAAGCAAATTTGTCACAAGCTCAAGAGGAGACAGAACCGGCCCTACTGCTAACCATTGGTGAAGAGAAATTGTCTGGACTGCTCATCCTTGAAGAAGGGATTCACCTAAAGCTACTGAAAGTTGGAGAAGAGATGGTGGAATCCAATCTCTGGTATCTTGATAATGGTGCTTCGAATCATATGACAGGACATAAGGGAAAGTTTACTGAATTGAATGAGAGCTTTCATGGACAAGTAAAGTTTGGGGATGGGTCTGTTGTCCATATAGAAGGCAAAGGCAATATATTATTACAATGCAAAAATAGGGAGCAAATATTGCTGACAGATGTATACTACATACCAAGGCTATGCAATAACATCATTAGTTTGGGCCAACTGACAGAGGAGGGTTGCGATGTATCTCTAAAAGGATCCTATTTGTTACTGCATGATCAAGATGGACAACTTCTAATGAAGGTAATTAGATCTGCAAACAGATTGTACAAGATACAATTACAGACAGCCAAGCTCGTTTGTTTTAATGCCTGGCTTGAAAATTATGCATGGTTATGGCATGATCGGTTGGGTCATGTAAACTTTCGATCACTACAACAAATGACTGAAAAGGGGTGGTACTTCGGGTACCACTCATCAATCACTCATCTTAGTTTTGCAAGGATTGCACTTTAGCAAAACAGACAAGACTCCAATTTCCTAAATAGGCACAGTTTAGGGCCTGACGACCTTTGGAGCTACTTCATGTAGATTTATGTGGTCCTATTACCCCTGATTCAAACGCTGGAAACAAATACTTCTTTCTTCTAGTCGATGATTTTTCAAGAGTGATATGGGTCTATATGCTAAAGAGAAAGTCAGAAGCAAAAGACATGCTTAGAAAATTCACAGCCTGTTGAAAATGAAACAGATCACAAAATCAAGGCATTAAGATCTCGATCATGGAGGCGAGTTCTTGGCACAAGAATTCAAGTCAATTTGTGAGGAGAAAGGTATAAAAAGATTTTTTTTACAGCTCCTTACAGCCCTCAGCAAAACGAAGTGGTGGAACAGAGAATAGGACGGTGATGGACATGACACGAAGCCTATTGAAAAACAAGTCCATGCTGTGCAAATTTTAGGCTGAGGCAATAAGACATGTGGTGTATATTCTCAGTCGAGTTCCAACAAAAGTGTTGGATCGCATCACACCATATGAAGCATGGAGTGGAAGAAAACCAAACCTAGAACACTTAAGAGTGTTTGGTTGCTTAGTATTTTCTAAGGTGACCACATACATGAAGAAACTTGACGACAGAAGCCAAAAGTTGATATACTTGGGCGTCGAGCCAGGCAGCAAAGCTCACTGGTTGTTTAACCCTATTGACAATAAGATTGTTGTCTCTAGAGATGTTATCTTTCAAGAAGATCAACAATGGGAGTGGGAAGACTATCAAGAAGCGAGTCAAGAGATGCGAAAATGGGTTACTTTCACTGTCAATGGAGAGGACAATCATGAACTCACTTCACCTATTGCCTCTGCAACACCAACTGCGTCGCAGTCACAAATTCTAGATACAACTATTGCAAACACCGACAATGGTTATGAAATGACTGAAAGCTCGGCTAAGTCCACACCCGAATCTGTAGCACCTAAATATACAGAAGCTTGAGGGAAATTTATGAGCACACTGAGCCGATGGACCTTGTGGGAGACTTGTACATGATAGGTGTGGAAGAACCTCACCGATTTTCGGAGGCATCGGCTGGGGAACACTCGAGAAGTGCAATGAAAGTTGAGATGGAAGCAATTGAGAAAAATGATACCTGGAAGTTGACCGCTCTCCCACATGGTCATAAACCCATAGGATTGATGTGGGTATATAAACTGAAAAGTGATACCGAAGGTAATATTGTGCGCTATAAGGCGAGACTGGTTGCTAAGAGATATATTCAAAAACAAAGAGTTGATTATGAAGAGGTTTTTACACCTATGACAAGAATTGAAATGGTGAGAGTACTTCTTGCACTTGCTGCACATTTTGGTTGGGAAGTTCATCACATGGATGTCAAGTCGGCATTCTTAAATGGTGATCTCACCGAGGAAGTGTATGTCAATCAACCTGAAGGTTATACTATAAAGGGCCAAGAAGACAAGGTTTACAAGTTGTCAAAAGCACTATATGGCTTAAAGCAGGCACCTAGGGCTTGGAATAAGAAGTTGGTCAACACCTTGATGATTCTTCGTTTTGAAAGATGCAAGCAAGATCCAGCTTTATATTTAAGAAAGTTAGATGGTGACAAGTTGATACATGGCATATACGTTGATGATCTTATCATCACAGAAATTTGTGTTCAGAAAATTGAAGATATTAAAAGAAAAGAAATTGGTTGAATTGGCAAGGATTAGAGGGGTGTATGTTGGAGCTAATACTGCCAAGGTGATGTTTTCAAAGTCTGTATCAAGTTCTGATTCAGAGTTAGAGTCAGAGTCTGTTAGAGTTGTCAGTATATCCGAAGTCAGTAGTAAGTTGATGTTTATTGTATCCAAGTCGTACTCGTAGAAACCGAGTCCGAGTCCAATGTTGAGTCCTTGTACTCAGCCTATATAAGTCACCATAGAGTCTTGTATCGATAAGAAGAAAAAAGAGAAACAATAGAAAAAAAAGAGAAAAAGACAACAGTTGCAGCACCACAAAAGAGTCTTGTTTTTGTTCGTTGTGTTTTTTGTCTCAAGTACTATTTATAGTTTTCAACTACGCATGCTCGGAAGGAGTTACAATTACCTGGTCGTAGAAGGCTATGACTACACCTGGTCATAGAAGGCTTCGACTGCATGTGGTCGTAGAAGGTGGTTTCGACTTCACTTGGCCCTCCTCGCCATCATCACCAACGCCATCATCTCTAAACTCAATGTCTCTAGATGGCGAGGAGTACAAGGGGAACGCATGGGCAGGCCCTCAAGGGTTCATGGGTGTTCAGTCGAACACCCATTTTTTTTTTCAAAATATCTAGTATATATAGGTATATTAGATGTATATGTTATTAGTTAGGCCAGAACTATATATTTGTATCCGCAAATGAATTCACTGCATCTCCACACTCGCACATGGCCCATGTAACACACTATGCCTATTTTCCTTCATACTTCAGCCCACCAAACCCTAACATCTACTCTCTCTGTCATCCTATGGTTGTTTGTGTGTGTCGGCCAGGGTAGGGGGGAGGTTGGCTCCGGCCTCCAAGTGGCGAACGAGTGGAAGCGTGGGCTACGAAGGCGAGCGACGGTCGGTGGACACGGCGCTACAATGCGATAGAATGCAGGCGTGAGGTGGTGCAGGGCGAGCGTGCGGCAACTCACCTGCGCGAGCGAACAGAGATGCGACGCGAGCAAGTGGGTGGTAGCGAGACAAACAAGGAGGAAGGGAGCGGGCGGCACCAAGGGAGCAATGCGGTGGTCGGGAAGGAGCATGGCGGTAGGAAGGGAGCAGCATATCCAGCTCATCGTCATCGTCTTCTCTCCAGATCTAGGTGTGTTCCACACACTCCACTTCTTCTCACTAACTCTACTCCCCTCCAACTCCGGTTCTTTCTGGAGTCTAGCCTTAGCAGTCTACCTGCTATAACCTGAAACAGAAAAAAATGAGAAAACAACAACGACCAAGACCAAGCACAAGTTTTTTTTTTTTGAAAAGAAGACATTACCTCTACCGATCACTATTAGAGGAAGAAAATAAGATTTAGCGGTATAGCTTCTACAACCCAGAACAGAAAAATAGAGAAAACAACAACGGCCAAGCACTAAGCACAAGTCTTGACCGTACCCTTCAACAACAACATAACTCAGCAAAATAAGAAGCCTAGAGCAAAAATAGCTCTATTCCTAGTTTCCACCTCCTCAACTGTCATTGATATCTATAATTTATTGTTTAATTCACGCCATTATGCTTGCCTTATATCGCCCATTTCCTCGTATGAAATCATTAATTTCTATATTTTATTTTATTATATACATACGAGTATCATCGTATTAGTGTTTTTGAGGTGAAATGACGTCATCTCACAGTATCGGTATATCTGGACAATCTAGCTTCGAAGTCCGAACACCCATCCTAAAAATCCTGGGTCCGCCATCCACGCACTCCACTTCTTCTCACTGACTCTGCTCCTCTCCAGCTCCGGTTCTTTCTGGAGTCTAGCCTTAGCAGTCTACCTGCTATAACCTGAAACAGAAAAAAGTGAGAAAACAACAACGACCAAGACCAAGCACAAGTTTTTTTTTTTTTTTGAAAAAGAAGACATGACCTCTACCGATCACTATTAGAGGAATAAAATAAGATTTAGCGGTTTAGCTGCTACAACCCAGAACAGAAAAATAGAGAAAACAACAACGGCCAAGCACCAAGCACAAGTCTTGACCGCACCCTGCAACAACAACATAACTCAGCAAAATAAGAAGCCTGAAGAAAAAATAGCTCTATTCTTAGTTTTCACCTCCTCAACTGTCATTGATATCTATAATTTATTGTTTAATTCACGCCATTATGCTTGCCTTATATCGCCGATTTCCTCGTATGAAATCATTAATTTCTATATTTTATTTTATTATATATATATACGAGTATCGTCGTATCAGTGTTTTTGAGGTGAAATGACGCCATCTCACAGTATCGGTATATCTGGACAAAGTCCGAACACACATCCTAAAAATCCTGGGTCTGCCACTGGGGGAACGTCAGAACAGCGTGGGAAGGAGGGAGGCCCCCATCGAGCACATTTGTGCCACTTGCCCTCACACCAACGTCGATAGAGCCTGAGTTGGTGCTGTGTGCGGGGAGGACCCCCCCCACCGGGCCCTTTCCGCTACCGCTCGGGCGGGATGGCTGGGGGGGGGACAGACTCGACGCGCAGTACAGGAGCCCGGGGCAAACCCGCTCCATCCGCCACAGAGCGATCATCGGGCGAGGCTCGACGCACACCCGCTCAAGCAGGCCAACGCGCAGAGGGCGATCGTGCCCTCTTAGCATTCCACCTCTGCTCTGCCTAGGGCCGAGGGCGAGGCTATGCTACACAACCCAACCCAAGCAACTCGCAAAAGCGGTTGCATGTGGGTTCACCATAACCTGCTTCATCTCCCCATACTCGCCTGGCGTGAAGCGACCTAGCAGTAGCTTGCCCGGCCATTATCCCTTTGCCAATGCAAGGACTGGACAAAAAGAGAGGGAGTTGGTGCATTGGTAGGAACCGTGAGAAGCCAACAAAAGTTGTCATGAGAGAAATAACAAAAGGAAAAGAGAAGCCTCACAGCTAGACATGGTATAGCCCACAAAGGACCGCATGTCAAAGCTATTGGGAATAGTCTCACATCGTTGTGGGAAATTAAAAAGTACAACTTATAAGTATCAGAAAGACCTCACTCATTGGACTAGTCTTTTAGGGGAAGAAGACCTAAAACCACTTATAATGTTGTTGCTATAGGGCTTGCATCTTAGTTGTGTTCAGCCCGTTTAGACCTGTGGCTCGGAGAGTAAACCCGGTTGGACCTAGGCATGCGGCCATAGTCCGATCCAACAATTGGTATCAGAGCCTAGTCGTCTAACATCTCCTTAGACTTCATGGTTGTGGAAATACACAGTCGATATGTGAGGGGAGAATGTTGGAAAAATAAAAAAGCACAACTTGTAAGTGTGAGGGAGATCTCACCCATTGGTCTAGTCTTTTGCGGGGAGATCTCACTTATAAGGCTATTGCTATAGGGCTTGCATGCGGCAACCCATAGGCTTAGTTGTGTTCACTGCTTGAATCAGTGCCCTGAAGTAAACCCGGTTGACCTAGGCATGCGGCTTGATCCGATCCTACAATTGGTATCGTGAGCTCAGGCGCCTAACATCTTTTGAACTTCATGGTTGCGGAACTACACAACCGATGCGTAGGGGAAGAATGTTGAGAATAGTCCCACATCGAATGTGGGAAAGAAAAAAAATACAACTTATAAGTTTGAGGGATACCTTACCCATTAGACTAGTCTTTTAGGGGGAGAAAGCCGAATACCACTTATAAAGTTGTTACTATAGGACTTGCATGCGACAGCCCGTGGGCTTAGTTGTTTTTAGCCTGTTTGGACCCGTGACCCGACGAGTAAACCCGGTTGGACCTAGGCATGCGGCCAGGGTCTGATCCAATAGAAGCTCCCTCGTCCTCCGGTGCTAAGGTCATGCTCCACGACAGGGTGAGGGGGCAATGCCCAGCATGCAATGTTCCTCCACCAGATCATGCATGCTTAGCTCCCTAGCGACAAGAAACAATGGGCTCTTGTCGACCTAGTCCCTCATGCTGAGTGATGGCGGCTAGTTGTCGGGCTTGGTGATGCATCCAGTTGTGTCCCAATCTTTCGATGAGAAGTATAATTTAATTTAGGGAGACGACTCTCATGATTCAGCTACCAATCGTACATGACCAGTATGTTGGGCAATCATTGAAATAACTCTGAGATTATTATCAACCTTGCTAGAAGCACGATCGACCTAATCACGAAGATATTCCTACAAGCAATCGAAGAACAAACAAGAACAAGGGAGATAAGCAATCTGAAATTACAAATAGTGATATGTTTTATATTGAAAAGTGGGGTTCTGAAGATAATGTCGCTGTTGCACTCGTCGAACAAGAGGACAACGTATAAAGTAGCATAAGCTAAACTTTAATCTAACAAAACCCAAAGAATTCAGAAGGAGTGACGACTGAATATACGAGATGGAGGAAGGAGAGAGGCGGCTAGGGGTCATCCTAGGGTTGTGTGCAGCCAGAGGAGGAGGACGCACCAACCTGGGCTTGGCCCCGGCATGATTACAAGGTCCAATTGGCCCAAACAGGTGACATAGCACCTCTCTTTGATTATTGCAACACGTAGACAGCGAATCTGAAAGTGGGCCTAGATCTGTTGGAAAGGTCTCGTCGTAAGCTTTCCATCAAGTACTCGTACACCTCCAGTGGACTCTGTATGTGACAATTATGCATGTTTTAAGTCGGTGATGTTAGGCTGACTCCGAATTGATCTAGAATTAAAATTGGGTCGGCATGGACTTGTTGTGGTAGTAGTGCTACTCCCTTTGCTTTGGTTCCCGAGTAAAATAATATCACAAGACTTAGGTAGCAATCCATCCTCAATAGAGCAATTATAAACTCCTAGAAACAAAGTTACCTAATAATTTAGTTGACGAGCATGTGCTCTAGTAATTGGTCCTTACACATCAAGTTGAGGAGCAGCAGCAGTAAGTATGGTTGTATCAGTGGAAGGGATGTCCTCATCACTTGGGGATGCGCCTCTGTCTTTTGATGTGACCCACCTGGACCATCCCAATGTAACAGACTACTCTCTATTGTCTCAACGTGATGTGAGCAGCGTCTCTAGAGAAGTAGTCCCCGCCTTCCTTCCTACTGTAGAGGGAAAAAACACCGAGACAAAGTGCAAGACGCCGAGAACACAAACAATGGGATTGTTTCGGGAGCGCCAAGTGTAGCTCCTCTTTTTGTATTTTCATGTATATTTATACCCAAAATTACAAAGTTGCAATCGGAATAGGTATGCTAAACCATACCAAAAACAAACTCCACACACTCGGACTCCTAAAAAAATAAAACCTACCAAAACAAGATTAAATTCTATCAATCACCCCCTTAATCTTGTTTCTTCACCTTGATCACGTTCTCTCTCATTTCCAAGAACTTGATCCACCCCAGCGGCTTCATCAAACAGCGGGTTGATCTTCTGTTCTGATGTAATCAACTATTATCTTCCCTTCTTCGACACACTCCCGAATAAAGTGATAGCGAGTATCTATGTGCTTACTTCTATCATGGTAGAATGGATTCTTGCTCAATGATATCGCCGACTTGTTATCAACTTTCAGCACAATCTTGCTCACCTCCTTGTGTGTGAGATCACCAATTAGCCGTCCCTTGACATGCTGCAGTGGTAGCAGCAATATATTCTGCTTCACATGAAGAGAGTGCCACTACTTTCTGCTTTTGTGACTGCCAACTCACCATACTTTTTCTAAGCAAAAAAGTACACATTTTGTACTCTTTCTGCTATCAACATCTCCAACCATGTCGCTATCACTATAGCCGACCAAGTGGATTTCTTCTCCTTCACCTCTTTCATAGTAACAGTTAAACTCCAAAGTGCCACACACATACCTCAGTATGTGCATAATTGCTACCATGTGCTCGCTTGTAGGAGACTCCATAAAGTGACACACATACCCAACAACATAGGCAATATCAGGTCTAGTGTGCACTAAATATCTCAAGCTTCCAACTATACTTCTATAGTGATGAGGGCATCCCTAACACTTATACATCTTTCCCTATTGGTGGTCATACACATACTGAGGTGGACGTCATACGTGACGCTACAAATAATTCAAGTACTGAGTATGCATATTGGTCCACCGACGAGAGCAAGAGCTAAACTTCTAAATCAACAGTGCTTTTGTTTCTTAATGAATCTTCTATTGTCATTGATGAGAATTGGGTATTACCTCATGCAAATGTTTTGTGCATTCTCGTGTTTGAACATTGTGAAGCCTTTGGAACCAAGAGGAGGTCGAGTCAAAGCAATGGAGGAGAAGCTCACGGGTCAACCAAGGAGAAAAGCCCAAGAATTCAAGCCCAATTCGGATCTTCCACAAGTGCAACTGAAATTCATCTCGGAATCAACTCGAATTCAATTCGGATTCGGTTCGGGACAGCCCAACAGGGCTGTAATAAAAGGCCATAACTTTGCATACGGAGTCCGATTGGGGTGTTCTTGGACTTGTTTGAAAGCTTATTCCAAGGCCCACACAATGGTTTTGGCCCCAGCTTCAGAAGACTTACGGTCGCGCCGCTATGGCCGAAACAATGTGACGGACTTAAGTTAGGTTTTCCTTTTGTGTGTTTTTAGGTCTTAGTCGAGTTAGAGTTTGATTCGGCATGTGTGGCTGGCCCTAGGCCGTGCGTGAGTCGTGGAGGGCGCCTTAAATACCCCTTGCCCTCCCTTGTATCCATTAGACCAGTTTATTCATAAGATTGAAACATAGCTATTGCTTGTTCTTTCGACCCGCAGTTCATGCGAGGACTTTGAGAGAGGACTAGGCGATCCAATTGTTCGCTCAAATTCAAGGTCAAGCCGCTGCTCCATTGGGAATCGGGACTTGGCGTCGCTGCTCGTGGTCTCGCGACGAACAACTACCCGTGTGTTGTGGGCGTATTCAAGAGTTGAGGGTTCGTGCATTGGCGCGAGTGTTCACTAGCGACATCATCTACTTCGCATCAACTATCCACGGTTTCTCACCGAGAAGATCGGGCCTCCCCGTATCATGTGGTATCGATTCTAGGTTTACTCGGTGAGAACTTCTTTACCCGTAGTTAGATTCGCTTTGTTTCCTATCGCATAATAAACCAAAATTGCAGTACCAAAACCGTAGTTTAATCTGTTATTTCTTGTGCGCTTAGTTAAGTTTTCATCCATTAGAGTTTTGTTTTAGTGCTGATCCTTGTGTTTCCATTGCGTAGCTTAATCTTTATCAAAAAAATTTGCTGATTGAACTCCCTCAATTAGCACCCAAAACCATCATCCGATCTGTCTGCGCGCTGCCTTGCTAGCACAATCCGAGACGGTGTTGTTTCCTTATCCGAACTCCTTGGTGGGACTAGAGTCCTAATCAACCTCTAGCTCAAACACAATCCGAGTCCAATTGCTCCATCTTGAGTTTCGCCACTACATCATAGCCGGTCAACCACATTTGGTGTCCTTTATATCCTTTCATCTTGAGACTAGCTATTGATATTGCACCTAGGGTCGCTCATTCAAGTTGATTACACGTTGTCGTTTTGTGAGGGTTGCGCATTCCACGGGAGCAAGGCAGAGGGAAAAGAAGGAAAAGGCAGCCGATATAGAAAGAGCCGCATATAAAAAAATAAAAAAACGCTAACTTTTGCATAGGACCTCCGATTGGAGCGTTTCTTGATCCGCTGGAAAGGAAACGGAAAATAGAGCCAAAAAGAAGAAGTCCAGGAAATGCGGGGTTTTACATCCGCGTAAGCCACCAGCATACGTGTGCGGAAAACTTCGACCCCAAAAGGTCGTTTAGGGCCTCAAACGGCCCGCAAACCGAGAAAAATTCCAGATTTCTCGATTTCGCTCAAAATTGACAGAGCCCTCTGCAGTGATTCTAAGGTACCCGTGACGACGACATCCCTTTTCGAGTTGATCCGCGCATACTTTTAGCTACTACAGTACCGGGTCATCTTTTTAGCTTGTGTTTTTTCAATTTTGATTGAGCAATCTTGTGCCCTAGTATATTCCTTTGCAATTGGCTAGCGTCTATCCCTCGCATTTGGTGCAAAACGAGCTGGTTTCATCTCTTTTTCGCTCGCTAGCTCAGTCCTTTGTTTGCATTAAGTCTCATTTATCTTTGCGTGTGCTCATACACTTTGCTTAAACTCGTTGGATCAAAGACATAGGCAAAATACTCTAGCTTGGATCATTACTTAGCTTTACAATACCTTGAATATCAGATTGCATAGGATATACACATACCTGTCCAAGCTCCACCTACACCCGTTTGTGTACTCCCTTGCTCTTGGTTACGCTCCTACATTACCGGGTTAAGGTCGTTCATTGTCACAATCGCTGCTTTGCCGCCCTTGATTCACTTTGGAACGTAAGCTTGTCTTGTTTTCGTGATGTTGAGTTGCGAGCGAGTAGCGAGAGCTTTGTTTTACTAACCGAGATATAACCCCGTTTCTTGTTTGTGAGTTGTTGCTATGTCGTCACGAGGAGGATCCACCTAATCCGGAGGCGCCTGTTACGTGGACAGAGTACACTCGCTGCGCGAGATGCTACAAAAACAACTTCAAGATGGTGACAATGGCGTGCGCGATGAACTCGGGAAGTTCGATCGGATCAACACCCTCGGGAGGAGGTCACACATTGCGCACGCCATCAACAATAACTCCCGAGCTACGCGCCATGTTCGCCAACACAACCCACGGGGTGCGCAAGCCGATGACACGAGTGTGCACGCCCTCCGGCCGTTTTGCACAATGAGACCGAGGATGAGCGTGCTATTCGTGTGGATGAGGAGCGACGATACGGGCAGCGCGCCGCATGGCGTGCCGCCAAACGTCGGGATGGCGGCCGCGCACACCTCGAGCTCATGGGCGTGGCGAGGCAACGGCGGCCGTGGTGAGGCGCACCACGTGGTGTCCACGAGGAGGTGTGCATCGCACCTCGTAGTCGGGTTGATGAGGTCGAGCAATGGGATGACGATTTCCCGCCGATGACGATGACCGACAGCGCCACCACCGCAACATCGCGGCGTCATCGACACGATGACGCCGAGGATTTTGTCGCTAAGCCCAAATTTACTCTCCCTATATTTTCGTGTGGTACGGATGTCGAACAATACCTCACTTGGGAGCTGAAAGTTGATAAGTTGTTTCGGATGAACAACTATTCCAATGAGAAGAAATCGTTGCTTGCGCCCAATGGCTTGGATGATTATGCCACACATTGGTGGGAGCGGTTCATCCGTAGCGCATGGAGCGCCATGACTTGCCGATTATAACCGGGAGCAGATGAAGCAAGATTTGCGGCACGCTTTGTACTCGCCACTACAAGCGTTCACTTTTGAGAAGCCATGCGGTGCGACAAGGTATAAGATCAATTGATGAATATCATAAGGAAATGGAGACTATCATGATACATGCGGATGTCCGAGAATGAAGAATGCACCATGGCGAGATTTCTAGTGGCATGAATCATCGTTGTCAGCGCATTGTCAATCACCATCCCTATAATGATATGATTGAGTTGTTGCATCAAGCACGCCGGCCGAGCGACAAGTGATTGAAGACGCGACGATTTGTCGCCCGCTCACGTTCTTCCGCCACCAGACAGCCATATAACAACAACCGACCAAACAGACCACTCCGCCGGAAACAATTCGGCAATGCGCAGCCCGCAAGTAAGAAGTTGAGAGTACACCACCACCGGCGTCGACTGCGGCGCTGCCGCTAGTGCGACTCGCCTATGGGGTCAACAGCCGTTCACGTGACATTATTTGCCACAAGTGCAAGGGTGTTGGCCATTTTCAGAGGGACTGCCCCAATGTCAGAACTATGCTTATCACAGAGGATGGCGGTTATGTTTCAGCTAGTGATGATGAGTCGCCTGATGCACAGCCAGTCTTGCACACTGATGACATAGAGCAATGTGAGTGTGATCCTGAGTTCCCTAACACTGAGCAGTATTCTATTGTTTGCACACCCAAGGTGCTTAGTGTAATGCCATCACCGTCACTGGAGCAGCGGTGCAATTTATTTCAGACTTAGGCAAAACTTGATAAGGGTAAGGTGTGCAATGTGATTATTGATGGTGGGAGTTGTCATAATCGGCTAGCAAGGATATGTGTCATAAGTTGGGTTTGAAGTACTTGCCGCATCCACGCCCTTATCATGTGCAATGGTTGAGCGACAAAGAGGAAGTGAAGGTGAACTATATGGTGCGAGTGACGTTTTTATTGGGAAGTACACCGACATCGTGGATCGCGATGTTGTGCCTATGGCGGTGTGTCACTTGCTCTTGGGACGGCCATGGCAATATGACCGCTCTTTGCTCACGATGGGCGACAAATCGCTACACATTCGATGGAATAATATGGATATCATCTTGAAGCCCTTACACCGCAATGCATTGTGAATTCTTCAATGCGTAAAATTGAGATGCACGTTGAGACCGCCAAAGAGCGAGAGAAGAATTTAGTGATGTTAGCCACCAAATCGAAATGAGAGAATTCAGCGAAGATCCCAATTTGGTGCACTTTGTACTATTGTACAAAGACGCCTTGCTTTCGACTAACGACTTGTCTTCTCTTCCTAGTGGTGTTGCTTGTGTTTTGCGGGACTCAAATGACGTCTTTCCAAACGAGGTACCGGTGGGCTACCACCAATTCGTGGATAGAACATAAGATCGACTTGATTCCGTGAGCGTCACGCCGAACCGACCACCGCATCGCACCAATCCCGAGAAACAAAGGAAATTGAAACAAGTACAAGAGCTTCTCTCCAAAGGGTATGTACGTGAAAGCTTAAGCCCTTGTGTTGTTCTGTTATTTTAGTTCCTAAGAAAGATGGTTCATGGCGTATGTGCGTAGATTGTCGAGCGATTAATAATATCACATTCGATATCGTCATCCTATACCTCGCTTAGATGATATGCTAGACGAATTGAGTGGTGCTGTTATTTTCTAAGATAGATTTGCTTGTGGTTACCATCAAATTAGGATGCATGAAGGGGATGAGTGGAAAACAGCATTTAAAACAAAATTTGGGTTGTATGAGTGGTTAGTCATGCCTTTGGTTTAACTAATGCACCTAGTACATTCATGCGCTTAATGAATCATGTTTTAAGGCATTTGATTGGTAAATTTGTGGTTGTGTACTTTGATGATATTCGATTTATGTGTGACCGAATCAACACATAGACCATCTTAGACAAGTTCTACAAGTTTTGCGTGAGGCTAGGTTATTCGGTAACTTAGAGAAGTGTACCTTTTGCAAAGATCGTGTCATCTTTTGGGCTATGTTGTTTCGCACGAGGAGTTGAAGTAGATGAGTCTAAAATTGAAGCGATTAAAATTGGCCAACTCGTGTGAATGTCATGATTAGGAGCTTTCATGGTCTCACTGGTTTTTATCGGCGCTTTGTGAAGGATTTTAGCACCATAGCTGCCCCTTTGAATGAACTTACTAAAAGGGTGTTGAATTTGTGTGGGGTAGCGCAAGACAATGCTTTTGTTGAACTTAAGAAACGCTTGACTGAAGCACGTTGCTTGTTTTACTGATTTCACTAAAAATTTTGAAATTGAGTGTGATGCTAGTGGATTGGGTATTGGCGGTGTTTTAATGCAAGAGGGTAGACCGGTAGCTTATTTTAGTGAGAAACTGAATGGTGCTCAATTGAATTATCCGGTCTATGACAAAGAGCTTTATGCTTTAGTGCGTGCGTTAGAAACTTGGCAACACTATTTATGGCCTAAAGAGTTTATTATTCATTCGATCATGAGGCATTAAAGTATTTAAAGGGCCAAGCAAACCTGAACCGTAGACATGCCAAATGGGTCGAATTCATTGAGTCGCTTCCTTACATTGTAAAATATAAGAAGGGAAAGGAAAATGTGGTAGTTGATGCTCTCTAGGAAAAGTGTGCTTTAACTCAAATAGGAGTGCAAGTTCTGGTTTAGAGAGTTTGCGTGATTTATATGCTCATGACCATGATTTTTCCGCTCCTTATGCACATTGCAAAGAGGGAAAAGGCTGGGATAAATTTCACATCCATGATGGGTTTTGTTTCGCACTAACAAATTATGCTCCAGCACTCCTCCGTGCGCTTGCTATTCTGCAGGAATCACATGTGGGTTGATGGGACATTTTGGACGTGAGAAGACGTTATCTATGCCGAGCGATCACTTTTATTGGCCTAAGATGAGGCGAGATGTAGAGAGGTATGTGCAACGATGCATTACTTGCCACAAAGCGAAATCAAAATTGAATCCACACGGTTTGTATACCCTCTACCTGCTCCCAATGCACCATGGGAGGATATTAGTATGGATTTTGTTTTAGGATTGCCTAGAACTAAGAGGGGAGTGATTCTTTTTTGTCGTTGTGGATCGCTTTTCAAAGATGGCACACTTTATTCCGTACACAAGAGCGACGATGCGTCCGATATTGCTAACTTGTTTTTCAGTGAGATCGTGAGGCTACATGGCGTGCCACGCACTATTGTGTCGATCGTGACGTGAAGTTCATGAGCTACTTTTGGAAGACACTTTGGGGTAAATCGGGACGGTTGTTATTCAAAGACGACTTGTCATCCCCAAACCGATGGTCAAACGGAGGTGGTGAACCGCACACTTTCGATGCTACTTCGGACCATGATCAAGAAGAATCGCGCGAGTGGGAGGATTGTTTGCCGACGTGGAATTCGCTTATAATCGGGCCGCACTCCACTACGTGATTGTGTCCTTTGAGGTGGTGTATGGTTTCAAATCCTTTACGCCGCTTGATTTGTCGCCACTTCCAAGTCAACACCGTGTTCATATGGAGGCATCCAAGCGAGTGAGTATGTGAAGAAATTGCATCTCAAAACAAAAGAGAGATAGAACGCAAGGTCAAGTCCTATCTTTGAGAAGGCGAATAAGAAACGGAAGAAGATGATTTTTCATCCGGTGATTTGGTTTGGGTGCACTACCGCAAGGATCGTTTTCGTAACGCCGCAAGTCTAAATTGTCGCCACGAGGTGATGGACCTTTCAAGGTGCTTGCAAAGATCAACGACAATGCCTACAAGATAGAGCTTTCCGCGATGACTATGGCGTGAGCTCTACTTTCAATGTCGCTGATTTATCACCTTTCTTTGGTGGTGATGATCCAAATACGAGGACGACGCCTTTTCAAGAGGGGAGGATGATGAGGCATCCCTAACACTTATACATCTTTCCTATTGGTGGTCATACACATACCGAGGTGGACGCCACACGTGACGCTACAAATAATTCAAGCACGTATGCATATTGGTCCACCGACGAGAGCAAGAGCTAAACTTCTAAATCAACAGTGCTTTTGTTTCTTAATGAATCTTCTATTGTCATTGATGAGAATTGTATTACCTCATGCAAATGTTTTGTGCATTCTCGTGTTTGAACATTGTGAAGCCTTTGGAACCAAGAGGGAGGTCGGAGTCAAAGCAATGGAGGAGAAGCTCGTGGGTCAACCAAGGAGAAAAGCCCAAGAATTCAAGCCCAATTCGGATCTTCCACAAGTGCAACTGAAATTCATCTCGGAATCAACTCAGAATTCAATTCGGATTCGTTCGGGACAGCCCAACAGGGCTGTAATAAAAGGCCATAACTTTTGCATACGGAGTCCGATTGGGGTGTTCTTGGACTTGTTTGAAAGCTTATTCCAAGGCCCACACAATGGTTTTGGCCCCAGCTTCAGAAGACTTACGGTCGCGCCGCTATGGCCGAAACAATGTGACGGACTTAAGTTAGGTTTTCCTTTTGTGTGTTTTTAGGTCTTAGTCGAGTTAGAGTTTGATTCGCATGTGTGGCTGGCCCTAGGCCGTGCGTGAGTCGTGGAGGGCGCCTTAAATACCCTTGCCCTCCCTTGTATCCATTAGACCAGTTTATTCATAAGATTGAAACATAGCTATTGCTTGTTCTTTCGACCCCAGAGTTCATGCGAGGACTTTGAGAGAGGACTAGGCGATCCAATTGTTCGCTCGAAATTCAAGGTCAAGCCGCTGCTCCATTGGGAATCGGGACTTGGCGCTCGTCGTTCGTGGTCTCGCGACGAACAACTACCCGGTGTGTTGTGGGCGATTCAAGAGTTGAGGTTCGTGCATTGGCGCGAGTGTTCACTAGCGACATCATCTACTTCGCATCAACTATCCACGGTTTCTCACTGAGAAGATCGGGCCTCCCCCGTATCATATAGTATGTGGCATCAACTAGCGGGTTGTTACTAACCTTACTTAGCTTCAAGCGAGCCTCCATTGGGAATTGGCAGGGATTGCAATTCTCCATATCACACTTCTCGAGAATCTTCTCCGCATATGTCGACTGGGTAAGTGTGATCCCTTTTCTAGTTTGTTTCACCTCTATCCTGAGGTAGTAGCTCAAAAGGCCCAAATCTATCATGCATCTTGAAAAGACTCATCATCTCTTCCTTAAATCTTGCAATCTCTTATGTGTGTGTGTACCTGTGACAATTAAATCATCCACAGATACGCCCACGATTAATCTTGACGAATCTGTCCCTCTTTTATACACGGCATGCTCAGATTGGCTTTTTTCAAAACCAAGTGACAAAAGAATGTGATCCAATTTTATGTTTCAAGCCGTCGAAGCCCATACAACGCCTTTTTTAATCTCAGTGCTTTATGCAGATTTGCACCATCAACGAAACTAGGTGGATGTGCAACATATACTTCCTCCTCTAAGTCATCGTTAAAAAATGTTGATTTAACATCCATATGATGTACTTGCCACCCTTCATGAACTGCTAAAGCAATGAGAAGTCTTACTATCTCCAATCGGGCAACTGGAGTGAACACCTCCTCGAAATCCACTCCCTATTTCTGTACATACCTTTTCGCCATAAGCTGTGCTTTGTGCTTCATGATAGCACCATTGGGATCTCTCTTCACCTTATAGACCCACTTCAGCCCGATAGCCCAAAAACAACTTGGCAAGTCTACGTGTTTCCAAGCACCGCTTCCACAATGGAGTTGATCTCTCTTGCATAGGTCATCGCCACTACAAGTATCGATTTGCTTCCTCAAAACTTTGAGGTTCTTCGCTAAACCAAATACAACTCTTCTGTTGCTTCAATGGGATTAGTCTGATCATAAATCTCGGACAAGCTTCTGAACTTTGGAATCCTCTCTGTATTGGAGTCCTCTCTGTACTATTCCACTTGAAATGTAGTGCTATCTCCAGGTGGGCCCCGACCGTGGGAGCCAGCGCCAAATGCTACAAGAGCTTCCCCCTTCTGCCGATGGGACCTGAAGCCAGAGCCTCCCACGTAGCTCCCCTACTGCTGATGGGACACGGGCCGAGAACCTCCCAAGCTGCTGCCCTATCAATTTGGTCCTCCTAGCACCGCCTGCCGCCACACCGCATGCACATGGGTAGCAGTGCCCAGTGTGCCCGAGCTGCTGCTTCCTGCGTTAGCTACATACGCGTGGGACCCACAACCTTGGACTTCCAAGCTATGCCTCCTTCGGCGCCCGACGTGTTTGCTCCCTGGGTCCCACCATCTTCTTGGCCGTGGAAGTTCGAAACAGCTTCGGGCGATCCAGAGACCTCCTGCCCGTGGGACCCAGCAATAGAGATAGTTTCATCGAGAGAAGCAGCGTCTGCATCTTCGCCTAAAACTGAAAAACTAAACATACTTTGTTTGTCTTATTCCATACCTGGATCGTTCCCCAGTTCCACTCCCCATCTTCTTCAAAAACATCTCTGCTGATATGAATCTTTTGGGTTTCTAGCTCAAACAATCGATAGGCCTTGCTGCCCGGTTCCACTCCCAGATAGATCATCCGCCTACTCCAGTCATCCAGCTTCTTGGTGTAGGTGTTCACCTTCACATGTGCAATGCAACCAAATACCCGTAGGTGCGCTAGCCTTTGCTTCTTTCCTGACCACGCTTCATATGAGATGACATCATCCAGCGCCTTTGTTGTAGCTCTATTGAGGATATAGACTATTAGGTCATACCGCTTCACCCTAAAACCTTCCTGGGAGGGACTTGCTCTTCAAAAGACTGCGTGCTATTGCCATCACCATGCGATTCTGCCGCTCTACAACTCCATTTTGCTGTGGTGAGTATGGAGCTGTAAGGTAGCGTTTGATCCCCTTCACTTCACATATCACCTCAAACTACTTGGACAGGAACTCCCCTCGACGGTCCGATCTAATGGCTTTTAATTTGTGGTCATATTCGTTCTCAACTTGCACCACCAATTTCTGGAGTGCAATTTTTGCATATCCCTTCTTCTTTAGCCTGTACACCCACATTGCCTTGGAATAATCATCCACCAAAAGAAAAAATATAGAGTACCAGCGTTAGTGTGGGGTGTGATTGGGCCACACAGATCCATGTGAACCAGCTCCAGCGGGCGTGATGCCCTGTCCTTCGCCTGCGCCAAAAACGGGCTCCTTACTTGCTTTGCCACCAGGCACCCCTCACAAATCTGTGAGGGGTGGTTGATCTTAGGAAGTCCGGTCACCATATCTTTATCAGTCATCCGTTTCAGGGACTGAAAGTTCATATGCCCAAGTCTTGCATGCCATAACCATTCTGGCTCCTCCGTGCTTCCCTTCACACAAACTGGCTTACAAGTTTTCAGGGAAACTTTGTACAACCGATTATGGGATCTTTCCACCTTCATCAACAGAATAGCATTTTTATCGTAGACACGCAAGGACTCATCCTGCAGCTCCACCCTGCACCCTTCTTCTGCCAATTGCCCGAGACTAAGTATGTTGTTGCACAAACTCGGTATAAAGTAAATTTCAAGCAGCATCTTCTGATCGCCATTCTTGCATTGCAGCAGCATTATACCTTTGCATGTTATCTGCTCTGTGGAGCCGTCGCCAAACTTGACTTTGCCCGAAATCTTCTCGTCAAGCTCATAGAATATGGAGCGATCTCCTGTGAGGTGATTGCTTGCTCCATTGTCTAAGTACCACAAATCAGCCTGATTGTGGCTGCCTCCCTCCGTGCGTAGTTTATGAACTACGTTCTCACATCACCATGATCGACCCTCTATGACACATAAGGAGACAAGCAGGGTCGGCTCGTCGTCTTCACAGGCTCGAGTGAGCTTTACCTCCTCGTTCTTCTTCTTGCTTCAGCAATCCAAAGTGTAGTGCCCGTACTTGTCGCAGTTGAAGCATTTTATGTGGTTGCGGCACTCCGACGCGTAGTGACCGAATTTTTCACATTCAAAACACTTGACATGTGACTTATCACGGGATCTATCACCACCACCTCGCCTAGCCTTGTCTCCACTTCCACCTCGGCCACTCTGGCCGCATCGCTCGTGCCCACGCCCATGCCTGTGGCTACTTGATGAGCCATGACCGTCCTTTAACGATAGTTCCCTATGAAACAGCCTGCCACCACTTCTTGCAACTCCCTTTAACAGCAACACCTGCTCATTACGAGATTGAAACACCTTCAGTATCTCCTCGTGCACCTTGAGGGAGCCTGTGATCTCCTCGATCTTCTTTTTCTCTAGATCGGATGAGTACATAAGTGTGGTGATGATAGGTACGTACTTTTCTGGTAGCACACGCAGATATTTCTTTATTGCCACAGATTCCTCCATCTTATCGCCGAGAGAGATAATCCGATTGTACTGTTAAGTTAGCTTCCCGGCGAGCTCGTCCACTGAATGAGTTTCTCCCATCTGGAGATTCTCGAACTCATTCCGCAAATTCTGGAGCCGTACCTCCTTCATGCGGCCAACTACCTCATGCATCTTCTGAAGCGTCACCCATGTTTCACGTGTCGTCTCTTTCCCGATGAGTTGATGCATCATTGAATCTGGCACTACGTGATAGATCGCAGCAAGCACCATCTGATCAACCTTGTCATCTTCCTCTGTCTTCCCCCTTCGGATCGACTGCGCCCCAAACACCTTGGGCGCGCATGTTCGCCTTCATCTTCATTGTCTACACCGAGTAATTGTTAGTCGTCAGGAGAGGGTACTAGAGGGAGATCGGCCTTCTCACCATGAACTTCGGCTCTGATACCACCATTGGAATTTTCTTGCTCTGCCTCTGCTTCGTTCCAGGAAACGCTCGGTCCTTTCATCCGCGAGACCCACTGATCCTTGCCCTTGGCGTGACCCGTTCAAAACAGTCGTCACGCACGAAGCAACGTCCTCGAAGCAGCGCCTGTCTTCAGTTGTCTTCACGTGAAGTAGCGCCTCTGTCCCGCCTGGACCCTCCCGATGGAACGGACTGCTCTCTATTGTCTCCACGTGATGCGAGCAGCGTCACTAGAAAAGTAGGCCCCCCCTCCCCGCCTGGTCTTCCTTCTTGCTGGAGAGGGGAAAAACAACGAGACAAAGCGCAAGACGCTGAGAACACAAACAATCGGATTGTTTCGGGAGCACCAAGTGTTGCTCCTCTTGTTGTTTTTTCGTGTATATTTATACCTAGAATTACAATGTTGCAATCGGAATAGGTATATCAAACCATACAAAAAAAACAAACTCCATCACACACTCGCAGTCCTTAAAAAAAATAACAGAACCTACCAAAACAAGATTAAATTCTATCAAGCAGCAGTAGCAATGGTGCTTAGGCGGCAAGCTGCAGAGGCGACGCCATGGCCCGAAGCTCGAGCGCCCACCTCTTCCGTCGGCGGCTGTGGTACTCTTGAGTGTTTGTGCCAGGCCTGAGCTTTACTGATTTCACCTGTGCCATGGCAGAACATTGGTTAAAAATTAAGACCGAGCTATTGCAGATTTGTTATATTTCTATGCTCTACGGAATAAGGAGTAAAGCCATCCTTGCTACACTATTATACAACTCCACAGAGGCCAGACCTAAATTGCTGTGTGCTATAGGTGGTACCAAGCAATGAAGACAATGTGAATAATAAAATGCATGGACCTTAGTCACTTGAAACAATCAGAAGTCTCGAATCAGAAACAAAAAAGAGTTGGAAGTGCATCTAGATTTTTTCAAGACTATATGCAAAATTAGTAACTATCAAATGAGATTTGCCATGATTTTGTGACATATAAATTTAGCTCGAGATATGTTTGCACAAACACACAAGAATAATAGATTTGCCAGGAACATAGTCAAATGTCCTAAAGGAAGCACAAAAAGCAGGAGTTTTTGGCTTACATGGCACTGTTTGCACGCAAAATAGCAAATCTAGCCCTCTCTGAAAATCAAAGCCAAAAATGGCATCCAGGACTCGCCGGCAGGCGACATGTGTCCTCGTTTGCACTACGGGTACACAGATCCCCTCGTCCTCTCTCCTGAAGAGGGGACTTCCGATACGTGTCCTCGTCCCCTCTCATGGACGCTCTATGCAGCCACTATGCAGTTGACAAACGTAACATCAACAAGTGGGGCCAGTATAGACTGCCCCACTTAACCGAAAAGGACGGGTTACCCCTAGGGTTACCTTAGAATTAATGTCATTTATGTAACTTCACCTCTCCCCTCATCCTATAAATAGGACAATATTGTAACATGGGAGGGGGAGGCCACATGTACATCATTTCACAGTTGAGCAATATTATTGAAGTGATATCTTAGTTTTGCTTACGCTTTGTTCCCGCTTACGCATTTCCGAAAGTCGATGTAACCGATTAGGGTGTCTACAAATCTATTGTCTAGACTCATATCTACGACACTTATGTAGAAAAAAAAAACTTTTGCCCCTCCCTGCTTTAACTCGGGAATTTCTTGTTTTCGCTAGTAGCAGTTAACCTGTGTATATGGCTAGAATTTTCATTATTTTTCTTGTTAATTACGGCAAATCAACATATTTTAACTTAGCCTTAGATTATACTAATACGTAAAACCTTCAAGATTAATATACTTTTATTTTGCCCGATTAACGTAGAAATTCGTTGCATTTTGCTAATCGTCTACCCATGCATCACATGGCTCGATTTTTTTTTTGTTAACTCGGAGAATAGGACCAGCCATCACTAATCAAAATCTTTTGTGACGGTTTACGCAAAAGAATGATTTTCTTATGGCAGTTACACATGGAACGGAGTTTGACATTTTTCCACCCCAAAGATCACTGACAAGTGGGGCCGCCAAAACATAGGTTCGGCACATATATGTTAATCCTCTTAGAGCATCTTTAGTATTGAATCAACGTCGATTCAAAGTTATGCCACATAAGCATTTTAGGAACTGAGGTTATTTTTCTTCAATGTATTGAACCGATTCCTACTAATAACTGGGACTCACGTTACATTAAAAAACCACAAAATAATAATATATTCTCTCAACCGCACTCTCTCCTATGTAGTTGTTTAATGCTTTGAATCGATTCCTAACTAGAGTTTGGTTCCATACATTTTTTTTGTTGGAATCGACCCCTCCAATGTATTGAATCGATTCAATACCTTCTCTCTCCTCATTTGAACCGGCTAAAACACAACATTGGAAATGGTCTTAGAGTGCCGAACTTACGGATAAGTTTAGAACAAAACACTGCTATAATAAAGAATTATTTTTCCCCGCAAAAAAAAAAAAAAACGGTGGAAGCAACCGCACCATTTCCTTGTGTGACCGATGACTCGCAGCTAAAACGGAGACGGGAAATTAAGGAACAAGAGAGGAAACAGCAACAGTCACATGTTCGGTGTGGACAAAAGGCAGCTTTCTAGCTTGCCATTTCGTTGGATTACTAACAGAAGCTATCGATCACTGGACTTTCCAAGTCCCAACTAGTGTACGGTCCACGGCGTCGCTTTCGGACCGGTTACATCTTACATGTTTCTTTCTTTCGCCGGCGACCTCGAAGATATCTCCACAGCCTCGATCGTGAGATCCAATCTTCCACGTCGATCGGTCGATCCTCGGCGACCTTTTCGCCCGCGGCGGCGGACGGTCAGCCGCTCGTGCCGGACTGCTGGTTGTACTTACCGTGTCAGAGTGTCTCGCTTCCCTTTTTCAATGCATACGCGCTTCCCTTTTTTCAATGCATGCATGGTTAATTAGTACGAGTAGCCTTGCAGCCGCTGAGACAGAAATATACGATTAATTAGCTCCGGTGGGTGTAGAACAAGTTTTAAAAAAGGACCCGCCACCGTATATATCAGAGCATCCACAGCGTACGGTACCGACCCAGCCGCTAGGGCCTCTCATATCTGTTAAAAATGAGGGTAATATTTTAGTTTTAGATTTTAATAGAAGGTAAATATCACAAATGACTAATGATGCATGAATCGGTACTAATAGCAAATAATTCATTGTACTTCTCAATATATGTAAAAACAGAATATAAACAAATCAGTCAGTCACACGAAAGACTTACTGATAGATTCGATGAAGACCAGGAAGCAACACAGACGTAGACTCGATACAGAGCAGAAATGTAAATGAATGAGTGAAACGAGCGATCACGCAGATGTGCGCTGCCTAGAAACCTTATTTCCGCCCCTGTGCAGGTCTTTACGACAGCAACGGCCCAGAGATACTGCTCCCCTTCTTCACGGTGCATACTGAGAAGAAGAGTCAATGAGGTTCAAACGACACAATACAACAGCACAGGCTTTCAGAAGGAAGAAAAGGAAATGGAGGCAGTGATTCTTCGCATTATGTTCTGGACGTCTCCAAGCATAGATATAGAGATGCAGATTGTGAACTGACCTAATTAAACGATCATTTACTTACTGATAACTGACACATTTAACCAGACATTTACCCATTAGTAACTACCTATCATCATCACCCAATAAAACCTCAAATTCAAATATTTGAATCTTATTCAAACACAGAGAGAGAACGGTTCAGCAAAAATAAGATAGACTTGGTCTGCCAAGTGGCGTGCCACGTCACGGCACAGTCGCGTGTCGCAAGTCACAAGTCACACGATTTTTCACACGAAAATACGCGAACACCTGCGCGCGTGTATGTGCTTGCATGCGCGCGTGTGTGTGTTTAGCCAAAACCCTCCTCGTGCCACCCTCATCCATGTGTCACATATTTCAAAAAGTAGCAATGACTCTACCTTATATATTGGTCACCTCTACTTTGCCTTAGCAATATAGTATTAAACCATAAATGCTTAGGAATTATAGAAAATAAGTCTCACTCGTATTTCCAACAATCCCCCACCAATTCCAACGCAAGAAGAAAAAAAGATGTCAAAGATATTGTGCTGCAGTACTTTTAATATACTAGTCTTTTAGTGTAAGTCCCGTACGGGTTGAACTTGCACCTAGAATAACAAGATTCATCTTTCCACAGTTGATGAATGGACTATGCCTTGAATTCACAGCTTTCTGTGATCAAACATCACCTGAAATCTCAATGATACTAGGCTACCAATGAATCATGTCTGAACAGAGCATTATATGGTCATGCTCCCTTATCTACTCATGAGTTTTCTATAGAATGCTCTGTTCTCGTGAACTGTGACCACACAATTAGGCTCAAGTAGGTATATTCTTTCAAAGTATCTTGCAGGCTAATACCTTTTTCTCAATTAGACAACAGAATATATTAAGGCTTTATGTCAACCTTCCATATAGTCGAGAGTAATTTATCTATTAGAACATGGGTTCAATGAATATGTACTCTCTTGTTACAATATCAACTTGTTTTTTCCATTGCCTAAGTCATGGAATTTCCGATTAAGAAGGTATGGGTTACCATTGTGATGTAACTCAAATGGGCCTTATTCCCATGTCCATAGATGGAACTGAAATCGCTTTCTATGCTAACCCCTTTGTAAAAGGGTCTGTCAGATTTTTCTCAGTACGAATATAATTCACAGTAATCACTCTGGGGTTTTAGTTTTCTGACAGATTTAAGCCTATGCTTCACATGTCTAGAGAACTTCATATTATCCTTGATACTTGTGACTTCAGCCCATACTGTTAGATTATCACAATACACCAGGATTATCGGTATTGGTTTCTCAACCAATGGCAAGTCCAATAGAAGCTCTCTTAGCCATTCAGCCTCAACATTGGCTGTGTTAAGTGCTACAAGTTTTGCTTCTATGGTTGACCTTGTCAATATGGTCTGTTTGCAAGACCTTTATGAAACTGCAGCACCAGCTAAAGTGAACACATAGCCACTTATAGCTTTGATCTCATCCGCATTAGGGATCCAATTGGAATCACTGTATCCTTCTAATATAGAAGGATATTCAATATAAGTAATTCCAAAAGATGTTGTGCTTTTCAAGTAACGTAATACTCTTTCAAGTGCCTCCTAGTGATCATCTCTTGGGTTAGATGTAAACCGACTTAATTTTCTCACAGCAATGAAATATCAGGTCTTGTGGCACCAACTAAATACATGAGTGACCCAATAATTTATGAATATCTTAATTGATCTTTTCCTGGCCCTTGGTTCTTTCGAAGTTTAATGCTCGTATCATAGAGCGTTGGAGAAATTTTACAGTTCTCATAGCCAAAACGGCTTAAGATTTTTTCAGCACAATAAGATTGGTTCAAAGTGATCCCATCCTCGTTCTTGATAAATTTAATATTCAAAATGACATCCGCCTCTCCTAAGTCTTTCATATCAAAGCATCGAAATAAGAAAGATTTGGCGTCGTAAATTACAGTAGTGTTTGTTCCAAATATAAGTATGTTATCTACATACATGCACAAGATCACTCCTTTACCCCTACCATGATAATAATATACATATTTATCAGCTTCATTCACAACAAAGCCAACATATGTCAAAGTTTTATCAAACTTTTTGTGCCATTGTTTAGGTGCTTGATTTGGACCATATAAGGATTTCAATAATCTACATACCTTATTTTCCTGTCCAAAAATTATAAAACCATCCGGTTGATCCATATAGATTTCTTCCTCCAACTCTGTATTAAGAAAAGTTGTCTTTACGTCCATTTGATGGACATGTATTAAGAAAAGTTGTCTTTACGTCCATTTGATGGACATGTAGACCATAGGAAGATGCTAACGCAAGGAGCACTCTAATGGTGGTTAGTCTGGTGATAGGAGAATAGGTATCAAAGAAATCTTCTCCCTCTTTCTGGGTGTAATCCTTTGCCACAAGTCTTGCTTTGTACTTCTCAATAGTACCATTAGGCTTTAGTTTCTTTTTAAAGACCCACTTACATCCTAAAAGTTTGCACCCGATAGGACGATCAGTGATCTCCTAAGTCCCGTTAGCCATGATAGAGTTCATCTCGCTACGGACTGCTTCTTTCCAATACTCAGCATCAGAAGATGCATAAGCGTCTGAAAGAGTTTTTGACACATCATCTATGAGATATACAATAAAGTCATCACCAAAGGTTTTCTCAACCCTTTGTGTCTTGCTCCTGCGAGGAGCTTATGCGACTAGATTGTTATCCTCCTCAGGGATATCACATATTGGTTCAGAAATGGTGGGAAGTTCAGAAGTTTGATTATTCTCAATTTCAATATTTTCAATTTGAACATTCTCTGTTCGTGAAGTATTGCCTGTAGTTCTCTTAGAAAAATAATCCTCAAAAAATGAAGCATCTCTAGACTCCATTATTATGTTAGCAATAATCTCAGGAGTTTCTGATTTAACTACTAAAAATCTATAAGCTGTGCTATTATGAGCATATCCTAGAAAAATACAATCGATTGTTTTAGGTCTAAGATTTCACTTTTTCTATAACGGTATATTGACATTTGCCAAACACCCCAAGTTCGCAAAAATGACATTAGGTTTCCTCCCCTTCCATCCCTCATATGGAGTAATCTCACTCTTTTTAGTGATTACTCTATTTAGGATGAAAGTTGTTGTCAATATAGCTTCCCCCCTCTATGCCGTAGGCATACCAACACTCTCTAACAAGGTATTAATCAAGTCTATTAGTGTCCGATTTTTCCTCTCAGCTACCCCATTTGATTGGGGTGAATATGGTGGTGTAAATTCATGGACTATTCCATGCTCAGAACAGAATTGGAAAAATTCGTGAGAGATGTACTCTCCTCCACGATCAGACCTCAGTTATTTTATTTTCTTCTCTAGTTAGTTCTCAACTTTGGTCTTATATGTATTAAAGTAGTTTAAAGCTTCGTCCTTAGTTTTTATCAAATACACATAGTAGTAGCATATTGCATCATCAATAAAAGTAAAAAAAATATATATTTTCCTCATTTTGTCAATAATTCATTCATTTCACACAAATCTGAATGAACAAAATCTAATGGTGCCAAGTTCTTTTCATCCTCTAATCCCTCAAAGGGTTTGCGAGGTTGTTTTGCTCGCACACATGATTGACACTTTGATCATTTGATACTTTTATATTTTGGAATTAAATCTAATCTGGACATTCTAGCAATACTATTAAAACCAATATAACAAAAACGAGAATGCCAAATATTCGCCTCACATTTATTTAAACCAGTTGCAACATTCAAATTATAACAAGACTATAGTACTTAGGCGGAACAAGCCTTCGCTCTCATAGCTTTTACCAACAAAATTCCTGAATTTAGACATTACAATTTTATTTGACTCAAAGACTACCTTATAACCGTCCCTACATAGGACAGAACCACTAATGAGGTTCTTGTTTATTGTAGGAGTATGATGTACGTTTTTCAAATGGACAATCTTCCCTAAGTAAGCTTCAGATCCACTGTGCCAACACCAAGAACAAAAGCATGCGACCTATTTCCCATTAGAATGAACAAAACCCCCGCTGCCTGGTAAGAAGAAAATAAGAAAATATCAGAATATACATGAATATTAGTACAAATATCAACCCACCAATCAGTGGATTGACACGCTGCAAAAACAACAGGAGAATTACCATACCTTCCTGAAGTCGAGGTCTCGCCTATGATCATGTTGACAGCCTTCTTTTTCGGCTGTTCACCATCTCTGCTCCTGTGGAAGCGACAGTCGTTCGCCATATGATCGTATTTTCCGCACACAAAGTAGGTGATGTCTCTCAAATCCTTTTTCTCAGTTTTCTTCTTCTTAAAGTTAGTTATCTTGTTCGGTTTGTTGGATTTGTACTTCTTTGTAACAATCTTTTTCTCGATAAAATTTACATTGTTCTAACCAGAAGTGCTGGGTGCATCTTTTGCTCTTGCCTTTTCTTCCACATCGAGGGCAGCAATGAAATCTTCAACGGAAATCTCTTCCCTCTTGTGTTTCAATCTAGTGGTAAAACCCCGCCAAGAATCAGGAAGTTTGGCAACAATGCTTGTAGCCATAAACTTAGGAGGCAACACACAACCCAGATGCGCAATCTCACTAACCAATAGTTGGAGATCATGAGCTTGTCCAACTATGGACTTAGCCTCATCCATGCTAAAGTTGAAGAATTACTCACACATGTAGAGCCAACAACCTACCTCTGCCTCTGCATACTTGTGCTCTAGTGTATCCCACAATTCTGTGGCAGACTTATAGTCCATATACACATCGTAGAGCCAATCTATCAGAATGGTCAGAATGTAGCCAAGAGCAGTGTTGTTCGCATTATCAAACTGCATAAACTGGTCAATCGTAAATGGATACTACGGGTGGATTACCCACTATAGCCCCAAAGACATGAGCCAGAGCTTGGCTCTAGTCTGTCATCTACGAAAATTCTGACTAGAAAACTTCACGGATTTCATAGCATCAGAAGCACTAGCCACTGTTGTATTGCAACAAAGTCGGCAATAAGGTTTCTGAAATGTTAAAAATGAGGGTAATATTTTAATTCTAGATTTTAATAGAAGACAAACATCGCAAATGACTAATGATGCATACATCAGTACTAACAGCAGGCAACTTGTTGTACTTTGTAATATATGTAAAAACAGAATATAAATAAGTCAATCAGTCACACGAAAGACTTACTGATGGATCCGATGAAGAACAGGAAGCAATGCAGACGTAGACTCGATGCAGTGCAGAAACGTAGATGAATCAGTGAAACGAGCGGTCGCGCAGATGTGCGCTGCCCAGAAACCTTATTGTCGCCCTGGTGCGGGTCTTCATGGCAACAACTACTCGGAGATACTACTTCCCTTTTTCACAGTGCACGCCGAGAAGAAGGGTCGATGAGGTTCAGACGGTACAATACAATAGCACAGGCTTTCCGAAGGAAGAAAAGGAAATGGAGGCAGCAGTTCTTCGCACTTTGCTCTAGACGTCTCCAGGCATAGATATAGTGATGGAGACTGCGAACTGACTTGATTAAACAGTTATTTACTCACTAATAACTAACACATTTAACCAGCCATTTACCCCCTGGTAACTACCTGTCATCATCACCTAATAAAGCCTCAAATTCAAACATTTGAATGTCATTCAAAGAGAGAAAGATGGATGGTTCAACAAAAATAAGGTGAACTTGGTCTACCAAGTGGCACGCCACGTCGCGACACTGTCGCGTGTTGCATGCAAGTCACAAATCAAGCGATTTTCCACACGAATACGCGCGCGAGTGTGTGTGTTTAGCCAAAACCTTCCTCATGTCACCCTCATCCATGTGTCATATGTTTCAAAGAGTGGTAAGGACTCTATCTTATATATTGATTACCTCTACCTTGCTCTATCAATATGGTACTAAACCATACATACTTTGGAATTATAGAAAATGAGTCTCATTCGTTTGGGTCAATTTTCAACAATATCATCGTGACATCACATAGGTGCTAGGCCAATATTTTTCTTTCTAGTGTTTGGTACCTCCTATCATCTCCAAAAGTAGGACCCACACTGATTAAAAGAAAAAGATATATATTCCTGTTGTCTCTCCTCACTCCATCCGCACCACCCCTCCGTCTACCGCTCTGGTTTTCTCTCTCGCGCATTAACGTGTAACTCCTCCAAAGGAAGAGAAGGGCCGCTACCACTAGCAAGCACACACACACACACACACACACACACACACACACACACACACACACACACACACACATATATATATATATATATATATATATATATATATGAACATTTTTCTACTCAGGAGTAGTTACTCCTATTCCATATCTCATATATCTCACAATGTAGGGAGTATCTTGCAACTGAGAGTATGTATGTGTAGTATACTAGTATATAAGACCACCTAGGTGGTATTTACACATTTTCAGGGGTGGTATGTTCAATTTTTTAGACATACTCCTTTTTATGTGCAAATATGAAGGTATTTACAAAATATGCTAAAAACTATGGACTCTCTTGCAAATTTTTTTGTGTGATTCACATTGGAGTATCTTATAATTAGTATATGAGTATACCCAAAGTGATAATAGAGTATGTCAAGTTCTTTTAGGTGGTATATCAAAGGTGGGAGTAACTACTCCCGGGAGTAGAAAGTATTATATATATATATATATTGTTGGCTTGGTACACATTTCCATACTTATCCTTTCAAAATAGCACATCCATGCTGTGTGTGATTGGCTAGTGGATGAAAAAAAAGGCCTTTAACATGTGGGAGTATCGAACAATAGAATTACTTATTTCCATGGGACGGATTAAAACATGTGAATAGTATTACTAATGGCGTGGTGGCTAGTCCAACTGATAACTAACAGTTACCGAACCTCGAGAATGACTATGCATGATAACTAACACTACTACAAAAATGATTTGTAGCAACACCACCTTTTCACAAGAGGGGCGGCTCACTTACCAAGCGCCCCCTACGGTGGTGAGTTTCGCTCACCTATACCAACCGCCTCTACAAATGGTTCGCAGAGGTGGTGGTATCACCAACCGCCATACAAATGGTTAGATTTGTAGGCGCCGGAAATACCACCGCCTCTTTTGCTTGATTTGTAGAGGGCCGGTCTCAGCCGCCTATCGTTCATTTGTAGGGGCGGTGGATAACCACCGCCTACAAATCGATCGACATATAGTGCCCAGGCCCCTTCTTCCTCCTCGAGTGCACAAAGGCAACCGAGAGGAAGGAAGGAGGCCTGGGCACCTCCCAAAATTGCTATTTTGAGGGGAAGGTTTTGAGTTAAATTCCTTTGGTGGAGAGGTTGTTGGAGGTAAGAAAATGGTTTTCCATACATCTTTTGAAGTTTTAATGGTGGGTTATTGCTTAATTAGAGTTTTGATTTTTCTCTCTTCTATGGTGTTTGAGTAATTTATGGAGCAAATGAGGCTAAAATTTTGAATATGCTAGGCTAAATTAGTTATGGGAATAATGTCATACCCTTATTTAGTCATTCTTCCTTGATTTTAGTGGACTATTAATTAGTTTTATGGATGTTTGAGCTACATCTAGATCTAGATACCTAGAACTAGGGTTTGTTTTTTTACTAATTACATTGTTATTAATTTAGTGGAATATATTTACAATTGCTATTTACATTGCACCATACATTTAGAATTATTAATCGAATTTAGAATATCCTTCCATAAAATTCCTATGTATATTTTTTTGACGTAATAATTAATTTGTGAAGTATTAATTAGTCCTATTAATTCTTATCTTTGTTTTCTATATTGAAATAAAGATGGACGACAGAACTCTTGGATGTATGGTAAACAAAGGTGGAGCCAAGTTTCGTGATGAAGTGGATAAATTTCTTCAAGCCGCAGAGAGCCATGCAATGTCGAGCAATAATAGTGGTGAAATTCTTTGTCCGTAGCGATTGCAAGAACTATCTCGCATGTAAAGATGTGACTATCATTAGATCACACTTGATTATGCGAGGATTTGTTAAAGACTACACGTTTGGAATCTTCATGGTGAAGCGGTTATTAACAACGTTGATCCGTAAGAAGACGACGACGATTACCTAGATTGCATGGACCAATATGTAGTGAATATGATGCGAAATAGACCGTGAAGAAGAAGGTAGTGGTGGTCATAACGACGAAGCCGTGGCAATGATGGCGAAGGGACGGTCGGGATGAAGATGACGGTGATTATTTGGAGGAAATGCTTCGCCATTGGACCAGAGATTTTACTAAAGAGCCCAAAGGTCTAGAAAATTTGAAAGGGTTAAAAAGCCTCAAGGAGACTTTGTATGGTGTTGAAAAGGGTTGTCCACACACCGACAAGGTTACGCTTTGTGCTTGAGCTACTCATCCTTAAGGCTGGCACGGTGGTCGATCAGTAGTTTCAATGATCATTGCGTCTCTGCCTTGGTTGCCACGACCAAACTCAGTTCGCCAACACATACGAAGTGAAGAAGGTTATAAGTCCATTGACAATGGGGTTGAAAAATCCATGCATGCCCAACCATTGTATCCTTTATCGTGGCGATACGCTCAAGTCACTAGATAAATGCCCCGGTGTGGCACTAGTCGTTACAAGAACAATGACCTTTACAACGGGAAGAAGCCTTCACAGGAAGAAGAGGAAGAAAGGTGGAAAAAGGTGGTACAAGATTCCCAACCCAAAGAGGACACTCCATTAGCATCGATGCAAAGCGAGAAGAATCCTGCCTTGGTAATGTGGTACCTACCGATCTGTCGATCGCTTGAGGCGTATGTTCCTAAACCCTAAGGAAGCTTCACTCATGACATGGTGGGATGATGAACGCAAGGTGGGTGATGGTAAGATTGGACACCCGGCCGATGCTACCCAAAGGGCAACGCTTTGATGCGAAATACCAAGAATTTAGCAAAGACCCAAGGAATGTACGGTTTGGCCTTAGCACGATGGAATGAATCCTTCAATGAGAGAACTAATGAGCATAGTACATGGCGATGATCTTAACCATGTACAACATCCCAACGTGGTTGTGTCGAAGAGAAAATATCTTCTCCTCACTATTCTCATTCAAGGTCCCAAACAACCAGGCATTGATATAGATGTGTTCCTCGAGCCTTTGATGCAAGAAATGGAGAGGCTATGGCGGTATGGAGAGCCGATGTAACAGCCCCAAGTTTATAAACAGTAATAAAATGCTTTATGAACAGTAATGAGGTGCTGTTCATAGCATTACTGTTCATTTCTACACTTTGGGCAGCATGCTACAAATTAAAAACCTTCCTTTTAGTCAAAATCCTAAAGAACCATTTGAAGTCTTAAAGGAATACAAGATAAAACTTGTATTATGACTGGGAAGTATTTTTATTAAAGCCTAGATAAATTATCTTGGCTAAAAATATTTTTGCTGCATTTTTTTTAAAATTATTTGGACTTAAAGGAAAATTTATTATCTTTAAATGAATATTCTCGGGCTAAAATAAATATTTATGTATTTTACAAAGTGAAAATGTGGTTTATGAAATTTATCTGGGAAATATATCATCCCAGTAGCTTCTAGTAAAAATTTCATGATTTTATAAATTTATTTGATATTTTTAAAAGCCCAGTCAAACCTTGGAGTGTTTGAATAAGGTTCTAGTCAACCGAACCGGTCTAAACCCAAACTCAACACTGTAGCGACTCGGCCTCATGTGGTTGGGTCCAACCGAATCAATTGGTCTCGCTCGGTCACGTTCGCGCGCAAGCCAAAACTCCATGCGTGATATGAGTCGTTGATCTTTAATCGAACGGGCGAAGCTATAATACTCCGCGAGCTGTCCACGTACGCATCTTAATCTCCGCCGTTGGATCTTTGTCTAACGCGAGATCGCATGTGTAATCGGACAACTCCGATCCCTATTCAATCTTCACCGCTCATTCTCGATCCAACAGCCGCGCCTTTTCGCTTTAAACTTAAAGGCGCTTTATCTCACCGTTAGATTCAAATCCTACGCTTTTCCCTTTACGCGTGTTATAAATCCCACTCCTCCGGACCGCTGGATCTTCATCGTGTGGCCCGATTAGTGTATGCATTCGGACGACTCCGATCCCCGCACAATCGTGGCCGCCCATCCTTGATCTAGCGGTATCGCTTATTCCAATTTGAAATCGAGGCGCGCGTTTATGCGGCCTTTGGATTTCAATCCCACGGCACTCTTTTGACCGTGGGCCTTAAAGCCCAAAATCGGTGGGTCGTTGGATTTCAATCGACGGTCCATATAAGTGTATGCAATCGACCATCCGGTTCCATTTTACATCCCGACCGTGAAATCAAATCCAACGGTCTTGAGCCATCGATCTAAAAAGGGTGACGGTATATCTTTAATTGATCGTTGGATTTCAATCCAACGTCTATCTTTGAAAGCGAACCCGAACCCTTCTGGATTTCGTTTTAATCTCGATCGGTCGATCTAGATCGTGCGGTCCATATTAAATGATACCGATTCAAATCATTTAATCTCTCTATTTATCGTAGCGCCATTTCCAATCGGACGGTGACATTTGTTTGAGCCTTTCGAGAGTGCGTGGTGAGGATGACAATGGGGCCCACATGTCAGTTGGCTCTTATCTTCTTCCCTCTCTCTCAGCGCGCAGATTTCTCTGTAAACAGAGGAGAGGAATTATCCCAAAGTTTTTGCAACTAATTTTTGGGATAATTAGCCCTAAATGGACACCTCATCAACTCTAGATCTTTCTCTCTTGCCCTGTAGCTCAACATCCATATATAAACCCTAGTTTCTTTGAGCTGCAGCCATTGTTGCCTACTGAAGCTCACTTTCCTCCATTGCTGTCCAGTGGAGTTTCTTGCTTCTATCCTTTGCTTATCTACCTTAAGCACTGGCTTTACTTACAATAAAGATTGGTTATCTTTTGTAGGTCAAATCGAGTTTATTTCCATCCATCATCATCGGCTTTGAGTTTTTGGTATCTTTCCTATACTGGTAAGCCAAAAACCCTAGTTTTGATATCTTGAGCATCCTAGGAACCTTAGAAGCTGCTGTGAATAATTCTTTTAAGCATCAGTAGCCTCAACTTGCTTTAAACTGAAAAGTTGATATTATACCTTTTCGGTTTTCCATGTCGTTTTCAAGACCTAGGGTTCTTCCTGTCAACTTATCATCTTATTTAGGTTTTGACTAAACCTAGCAGCATGACAAGTTGATCTTTCAATTCTTGTCATCATCTATTTTGACTCCTAGTAAATATGTCTCTGTTCTCTTGTCGGCTCAACCGACAAAATAGGTTTTGCTTTAGCTTTTGTAATCTAACTAGTTAGGGTTAGACTAAGGTTGGTTTGGGATATTAATTACCCTAAGAGATTATGCTAAGTTTCATTTATGAACTTTTGCATGATCTATACTTCTTTTTCTGAAAATTACAATCTGTCCTGTTTTCAGCTCTTTTAAAATATGAAAACTGGAACTTTGTACTAACTCTAGTTCCTGTCTTTTGAACACAGTGAGCTATATAATGGGTTATTATCACTATTATGGGTAGTTATGGCTTAAGCATACTGTAATCATGCATTTCCAAATAGATCATGCATTTTTCTTTCATTTTGATCTTATTGTCGGATTTGGCTTTTATTGGCTTTATTTGTTTTCTATAGAATCTGGTTCATTTGAAGTTTTTGAATCTACTTCAGAACAGTCTGAACCTGCAACAGAAGTATATTACTACCAAGGCAAGCTTCCTCTCTGCACCATCTTGATCCCAATTTTTGGAACACTAGCTTTTACAAATCCAAAGAAAACTGCATGCTATGGTTCAAAATACAAAATATGATCTGTAGTAGTTAGTTATGCCCTAACTTGATGGATTGCCTCAATTGTAACCATACACTTAACCCTAGCATAGTACTGTATATTATAACCTATATTTTTAGTTTTGGCTTAGACATGCAGTCTAGAGATTTTAGAGTTTGACAAGCATATCTTGTCAAACATGGGAAATCACAATCAACTATTGTCATTTTAAACTCTTTGTCCAGTTTCTTTAAATCAGTCTTGTATTTGAAATTCAAATTGATCCGACAAGAGGAAGCTAGTGATGGTGCTTTTGTGCACGAGATTGGGTTTGTGGTGGACTTGTCCGTTAATTAAGGACCGAACTCGACTATTCAGTTCAAGTCCCACATACTTCACATGCAAAGTGTATGGGCGCTCGCTTGGTTAAGTAAAATGTTGAGACTATTGAGTTGGAAACAGAGAGTAAGGATATGTGTATCGACCTTGTATGGCATAGATGCTCGTCCGAGGACTTCGCTTTATGCCATGTGAGCTTTGTATGTCAAGATCGATGTTCTTAGGAGGGTGAGGCGTATATGTGCCTCGTCGCATATACGATACCTTAATGGTGCCGATAGCATTCTACTATGGGTAGGGAACCCAATTGCATTAAATTGTTTGGATCGGCACATCGACGCAACGTGTGTGCCCCGTTGAGCAGATGCTACGATCGTTGTTTAAGCGGGATCTGTTCACACATGGGGTCCACTCAATAGTGTTGGCTTGTTGAAAATACCAAATCTTAGTTTCCGGCCGGCATACCAAAGGAAGTATGTCATCATTCGGAGGCATCCGAAGGCAACGGGCTAGCTAAGTCATGTGGGTAAAGATGTACACCCCTGCAGGGTATAAACTGTTCGAATAGCCGTGTCCACGGTCATGGACGATAACTTGAACTGATATCACCTGTATAGAAGTTTTGATTTTAAAAATGTGGTTTCGGTTTATTTTCGGTTTGCATGAGGGAATCATGCACTGTACTGTTTATATTTAATGTATTTACTCACTATTTTACTTTATCTTTGGTTTATTAAATTGCTTTATCCAAATTTAGCCTTTGTAGGTTAAGATGTATCGCTTTATGCAAATTTGAACCTTTACACCTCCCTGTTGCAACCTTATGCATGTAACAACTCTACTCCTTTGATTAGGCTCTAATAACCACTTTCTTTTATTAGTTTGTGTAAGACTTGCTGAGTACCTTCCGTACTCAAGGTGCTACCACCTATTGTTGCAGGTGAGGATGGTTTTCTCTATGAAGTACCCGTTAGCGCCGATCAGGGTGACGCTAACGAGTAACGCTACTTCTTTCCTCCACGCAATTGCTCATGGGTGGATGAGGCCATTGGTGGACTTTTTCAGTTTATTTTGCTTCCGCTGTTGAATATGTTGTAGTGACCAAGTCACTCTATATTGTAGTACTAAACCCGAATGTTGTAAACTTATGTTTAATTATGCAAATGTATGACTTGTATGTGTATGATGCAATGTTGTTAAAGGATATATATATATGCAATGGTCACTGATCCTAGGAACCATTGTGGGATATATATATATCCGGGGATCCTGTTTATTGGAATTGTTACTTATTGAATTTATACCTTTAGCATGATCTTTAATTGGGGATGATCTTGTTCCTTCATTAATAATCATGCTAACTGATGAATTTAATTAAGTACACTTCCAATAATCCGGGAGCCCACATACCATGTCTGACGCTCGTAAAGGAGGACTTCATATGTAGAGCCATTATCTTTGTCACTACCAATGATTACCTCATACTGTTTGCTTTGTCCGGACAGATCAAAGGAAGACGGATGCTTAGTATGCTTGGATGGTACTACATGGGTGTTCTGGATGCATCCAAGAAGACAGTTTACCTAAGGTACCGACGATTCTTAAAGACAACTCACAGATACTGCAGCAAGTTGTTCTTCAAATTTTATGACAACAAACCGTAGACCGAATCCCCTCCAGAGACGCCAAAACGGGCAACATGTGTTCGAAATGGTGAAACACATACATGTCGATTTTGGAAAGAAGAATGCGGATGGGACAAAGAGAGATAGAAGCACACCTCCGTCCCGGTGTACCTTTTAAGAAAAAGTCGATCTTCTTAAGTATCCGCCTTATTGGCGGACTTGGAGGTCCCCATGCCATTGATTCTATGCACTTACAGAAGAATGTATTTGAGAGTCTCATTTCTACCTTGATGGACACGGGCAAGACAAAGGATGGTCTAAGATCACGGAAAGACATGGTGCAGCTAAATGTGAAGCCAGAGCTTCACCCGATACGTCAGGGTAATGGAAAATACCTCCTACCCGCAGCTAGTTTCAACCTGACTCCAGATGAGAGGAGGGCGATCTGCAATTTTGTGAGAGGGGTAAAAGTTCCCACTGGGTTTTCAGCCAACATGAAGAGGCTAGTGTCAATGAAGGACCTGTCAATAACACGCTTCAAGGCTCACGATTGTCATGTTATGATCAATAACACGCTTCATGATGACTAATAGCTGGTTAGACTGTTGTAACGCCTCTTATGCTCTCAAACTGAGTTTCTGTTTTAATGATCATGTCAATTCTCATTGGAGTGCATATGTTCTACTTGTACTACTATCGCTGCTCTATTAGAGGATCGAGTAATAGTGTTGTTTATCCGTATTTGTTGCATCTATTAGAACAAAGCACAAAATGACGGGACAACAGACGACACAACCTCGAGGCCCCGAACAAGTGCCAATCTTTGAAGACGAACAACCAGAGTTGCTTATCGAGGAGCAGGTTCAACCAGAGCTAGACGATGATCTACAAATGTTATTAGATGGGGACCATGAGGAGGCTAATGATGAAGACGCTGACGAGGATGAAGAAGAGGGATATGTAAGTCCGAGGATCCTTTCCCACCTGTAATGCATGAGGCCAACCAAGAGGAGATGGACAGGATTTTGATCCGAACGAGGAGGTAGGGATAAAGCCTTAGTTCATACATTATGCTTGTATATAAGATCGTGTTGTCATTACTAACACTTCGACCTAATAGGCCCCTCTCGAACTCTCTACGACGCCGCGACATCTCGCGGACAAGAAGTAGCAGAGGAAGCTGGAGCAGCAGGCAAGAGCCACAGAGCCACAGAGGCAAGAAGTAGAGGACATCGATGGCGCTGGCTCCACAACCCAAGCCACAAACTCGGGCACAGTAAAGAGGGGACGAGGAAAGAAGTGCTAACATATATCCAAAGGACACAAAGATATGTGATAAGAGAGGTCGGAGGCTAGGGAGCCACTTGAGCCAAAACATCTCGAGCTAAGTGGCGTAACGCACTTGGGCGCTGGTAAGAGATGAGTTGAACCCGCAATCCCAACTTGGAAAGAAGTACCACTGATACAAAGAAAGTCTTATGGGATAAGCCGATGACCAATTTTAGATTCCGCGGAACCGAGGAAATGGTACGCCACACGCTATGAAGCGATTGGAGAGTCATGGAGAGGTTGGAAGTCGCTCTCAACGCCAAATATGTCCAAAGGGATTAACTCCCTTCAAGGAGTTTGGCAACATAACTCCCGGACAATGGGAGCGGTTTGTGGCTCGTAAGACTTCGGAAGCATTGGCCCTCGTTCGTAACAATCGAGCGGGCGAAGAAGAACGTGCACCACCATCATCTAGGACCGTGGGTACTATGGAAAGGAAGAGCAATTTAGGAAGATGGAGGAAGATGCCGCATCACTGGGACATACAACTTGTAGGGTTTCAAAGCGCACAAGGAACTGGATCCTTTCGAGGAATAAAGAAGCATCCAAGGCGCTTAAGTTTAGTAAGTCTGAGATCAAGAGACAAAGATCAAAGATATTGAACTATGCTTACAATGCGTAAGGGCTTATTTAAGCCTTCCAGAGAGAGGGATGAGCTTAGCCTTGCCTTGGGAAACCCGAGCACACAGCCGTGTCGTGGGCTAGGGAAAAGAGTGATATGGAAGGAGGGATTTGAAGAGGATAGACACATTTACAAGAAACATGATAGAGACCGAGAGGCTAACCTTGAGGTCCAAGTAAAGGCTCTAGTTGCGAAGGTGTTGCAGAGCAAGGACATCAACGAGGCGCGAATGTAATGCCACCACCGGACAACTGGAAGTTCGCAGCAGCCAAGGTTCCACTGCAGCCCACAACCGCCGCCGATCGATACGGGAACCTACTCCTTGCACTTTGTTTGTTCTCATGGGCAGGCAATCAAATATGATTGAGGTGGCAACGGGTGAGGCACATCCTCCAGGAGGCACTTATCACACTAATCGGATCCCGCCGGACTAAACTAGGGTCGAGATTCGCACCGTGAAGCCCGAATTCAGCCGGTGGAGGATAGACTTTCCAACTCCGAGGACTCCAAATACTCGAGAAGTAGTGAACAGTTCGTCCTCCGCACAAGCGAGACATCATATTGACTACGATTACATCGCTCGCGGACACACCGCTACGCTTGGAGGAGTTGAGGAGGGGGAGATGTGATACCACATCATGACCAACAATTGCCTAAGATGCGACACCGCCACCTAGCGATGACGTGCCTCATGATATGCCACCGTCTTCACCGCCTCCGGAGGATGTGTAGAGCCGACACATGAACAACAAGAGGTCGCACAACAGCATGAAGAGCATGCGAACAAGTTGATGCACGAAGGTGCCCACTACGAGCCGTAAATTAAAAAGCATCCAATCAAGATAAGGCCGACTTATGTGCCGGCGACGGATGTCGTGGGGTGGAAAGGTGGTATGGCCATGATATGTTCGCCGGAGAACCAAGCGCCAAGATCTCGAGAAGGCCGTCACAAAGAAACGGAAACAAGTGCAGGCGGGCACCAACCAAAACCAACCGTGTTACTTGCAAGTACGTAAATGTTGAATGCATCACATGGTCAAAGAATTGCCCGCAAAAATATGAAAGAGGCAAGTGTTTCCTTCCAAATCGGGTGATCCAAGATCTACCAATTGGAATGAAAAGGTTTCATGATTGGTACTTATGTGCTATCCCGATTAAGGTACATCTCATAGAGGCAAGGTTCCCGCCATGACATTTGGAGGCCCAAAAGACAAATTGCCTTTGACTCGATGACATCCATACTATCTTTCGCCTCTGAGAAATGGAAACCAATCTCATTCGCGTGTGGTGCCTGTAAGTCCTAGTCCTATTGCATTGATATGATTGTAATCTTTAGATTTTGTTGTAACTAACTAACCCGCGCTATGATTTGTAGAATGCAAGTGCACATTTCAAGTAAACTTCCTAGCAAAGACCAAGCAGGTACTTGGACCTCAATTAATAGCCCAGACGAGGTTTAATTTCCCAAGAAGTGGGGCTGGACCACAAGGAGCTGGCCCGTGGAGAGACTGTTGAGGAGAAAGATAAAATATGGAATGAAAAATTAGGAAGGAGTGCTATAAGGTTGCGCGTATATTCGAGAGCTTTCTCCGAATGCAAGACAAATCCTATATATTTCTACCCTACAACTTCAAGTAAGTTTAACTATATCCTTCAATCTTTAATGAGCCATATTATTTTGTTCGATGCAAACGAGCTTATCTATTCCTATGATTAAATTCATGCAGTGAGCATTGATTTGTGTAGTCACGACCTGCTAGGCATGGCGTGGGTCATGGATCCACTTGATTATGACGAGTCGCTTACAAAGATTTCATAAGCATTCTTAAGACGTATACTTATCAACCATCCTCATCGCTTTTGACTTTTCAATACTAACTAACTTGCTTTTGTTAAATTCATACGAGCAGAGCGCATGGTACTACGTCAACAAACTCAAAGGGGTGCATGATCTAGAGAGGAAGGGTGACCTATATGTCAAAACAAGATGGCGGTAAGTGCAACTTACTTTAGTACTTCCATTACGTTGCCGCCACAAGCATTGACGTTTATATGCGAAACTCACGGTGCCATAGCGAAGCCCGGAGTTTGCACTGTGGATATTACGTATGCACTTACATGAGTGTCACCGGTGCCTACAGGAGACACCCCTTTATGGTATGTTATAACTAATTCACTCGTCGTATAACACACGCATATGTTATGAAATACTAAACTTAAAATTGTCTTGTAGTGGAAAGATGAGATAGGAATTTGTAGAAACCACTCAACGATGATAGCCTCCCTGAGCTCGTCGGGACATTTGCAACTTCATAATGGATGCTATTATACACGCCGAGGTACATACCATGACGACACGCCTATGCTAGGACGTCGCCTCGAGTACGCAGTTCCTTCGTGAGTGGGAAGGAATGCATTTAGGACATTGAGAACAATGTCTATGTAATGTTATCGCACTTTATGCTACAAGTGTTTGTAATGATAAATTATAAACATGATGTTGCGTGGATGTGAATATAATGTCTCGTTGATGACCAACCGTCAGAATTGTAGTATGCTTAGATGACCACCGCTTTCAGATTTCTGAGGCGGTTAACTTCTACCGCCGCTTCTGTTAGCCAAGGAAAAAATTTAAATTCTCAAATTTGTATATATATCAAACCATGCATGATATATATATATATATATATATCATGCATGGTTTGATATATATACCGTGGTTTGAGAATTTGAATTTTTTTAAGTGAAAACAGATTGTGGGCGGTCAGAGCAAGCCGCCTCCACAGAAAATTACAGAGGCGGTTAGTCATCTAAGCCGCCCTTACAAATCTAATTTGTAGAGGCGGTTTAATCCAGCCGCTCACAAAACAGTTTGTAGGCGGTTCTAGAAACCAACCGCCTCTACAAATAAGATTTGTAGGGGCGGTTCAGAACCGCCCTACAAATCTCGATTTGGCGACGGTTGGGTAGGCGGCTGGCCGAGCCGCCCTACAGAGGCTCACCACCGCCTACGTTGTTCTCATTGTAGTAGTGTAACAAAGGCCCTTTCAAAATAGCAAAAATATGTAGTGAAAACCTAGGCATGGAAGTTTTCAAGAATTCTCAAACATTTACCCGATGCAGGAGATGGCATCTCCTATAGCCATGAAAAAAATCAATACTTAGTGAACAGTGAGAAATCATTATTCATGCAGAATTTGTGTTTTCATATTTTGCAAATGTGATTTGAGCCTGACCATGAAACTTAGCTGAAATATATAGCAGCTCTCCCATATATTTGGTAATGTTTTACGAATTCAATACTTAGCTGAAATATATATCCGGGTGCAAAAGATGGCATCCGTGACATGGCAAACAAGACTGCTACCCCATGAGATGAGTCCTCGTTGTTAATCGGATACTCAATTTAAAAGATATATACTTTAGAATGTCTGAAATACTTTTTAGGGAGTGGATACGTGATGTGATTATTTTTTAGGGTTTGCTAGAGAGTACTCGAGTGTTTTTTGGATTTACGAGTACTGAGTTTTTTTTAATCTATATTATGCTTGATGGTATCTCATGAGAGAAGAAGGCAAAGTGATCTCATACATTGAATCTAAATCTAAGAGTTCAAAATTTGAGTACTAGTTAGCAACAAAACACTCAAGTACTCTCTAGACACTCCCTTATTTTTTTTCCATCAATTAGATGTTTTTTTTTAATCTAAGAGGGGTGTGCATTCGTTTGCTGTGCCTCATGGGCATCACACACTACCAGAATCGTCTAATTTCCCGAGTGCTCGGAAGTTTCCCGAGTGTTTTGAATAATACACTGGGAACTTCCGAGTGCCTCATGAAACACTCTGGGAGAGAGTAAAACACTCGAAATTAAAGTCCCCGAGTGTCTGAGTCGACACTGGGAAACTTTGACGGAGCAACGGAAAATGCTCTCCGAGTGTCATTCGTTACGATACACTAGGGAGCTAAAAAGAATAGGCGCGCTTATTATTTCCTCCCGCGGCGCGGCCGTTCTATCCCGCTCCCAAATCCCCACCCCGGGCTGCCGATCTCCCACGCACCGCGCGCCTCCTCCCGCCCTCCACCACTCGCCGCCGCTCCTCCTCCGCCGCGCCGCCGCTTCGACTCCGCCTCCCCGGCCTCCCCACGACCAGCCTCTCCCTCCCGCCCTCCGCCGCTCCACCTCGCCCGCCGCGCCCCTCGCCGCCTCCCTCGCCTCTCCCACTCTCCGCGACGGCGCGCCGCCTCCTCGCCTCCCTCCTCCAAGATCAGCATCGCGACGCCTCTCTCGCCTCGTCTCCTCCCCACCTCTCGCCATCGCGCCGCCTCCCCTCGCCTCTTCTCCGCCACCTCCGCCGCCTCCACCTCTCGATCCGGACCCCGCCGCCTCCACTCCCCTCGATCCGGACCCCGCCCCTCCTCCACGGACCGCGCGCGCCTCCTCCCGCCCTCCACTGCCCGCCGCGCCACGCACTCCGCCTCGACTCGCCCCCGGCCCCCTCCTCCGCGGCTCCCTCCTCCGCTCGCGCTCGACTGACCGCTCCACGCGGGGCCTCCCTCCTCCGCTCGCCGCTCGACTCCGCCTCCCGGCCTCCTCCTCGACCGCCGTCGCACTCGCGCTCGACTCGCCTCCCGGCTCCTCGGCTCCCTCCTCCACCGCTCTGGCAGCCATCCGCCGCGCCGCACCGGACGCCTCCTCGCTGCGCACGCGCACCGACGCTCCCCACCTCGTGACCGCCACTGAGGTATACTACCCCCTTAATCCCTCTCTCTCTCTCGCTGTCCCGGAATGCTCTGTGATGAATCCTAGATGCTCTAAGAGCTATGATGCTACTGCTATTGTGATGTGTATTGTGATGTGTATGATGCTGCTGCTATTGTGATGTGTATGATGCTGCTGCTATTGTGATGTGTATGAAGTAGTTTGACATGTTTAATTTACCTCTTTTGGATGTTTAGTAGCCAAGTAATAAATGTCAACTAACTTAATCATCTTATTCTTTATCAATTCTTTATTCTTGGATTGTAGTGCTGGTTTCATGGTGAGGGACGGAAGTCGATTCTAGGAGAGTGTTGCGAATTGTGTTAAGAAGTTTATCCCACGATGTTCTACGGCACGCATCCAAGCGTGATCTGTTACCACACACAAGTCCTTGACAGAAATTCGAGGGCCGACGCTTGCCGACGATATCACTTTGGACGAGTACATGCAGTAACCAACCGAACAAACGATATCCTTTATTACAATCAATTCTAGTTTATTTATATTTAACACTTGGTTAATGTAGGCAATACCTTGGTGGGCCCTTATGTGAAGATGCATGGCGCGATTCTCCGAGAGCAGTGGTGCAACGAACGATGATTATAGGCCTCTCGTCGCTAGGGAGCGGAGATTGTTGATGGATCGACAGACATCGTCAAGGCGCTCCTCCATGGCACGTTACAAGAGGAACTCGGTAGGTCAACATGTTCATATTGATTGTATGTTGCGATACATATTTATTGACCGTGGCTTTTTGGGTGCAGAAAAGAGTAGCAGAGGTCCGCTCTCCGATATTGAGGCATATGTAGCAGCTAGAGGGTGATCAGAGGGCACCTTGTGCAGCAAATACGGATGAGAGAACTTTGTACGATTTCGATCATTTTGTCCCCGATGATTTTTGCTCTCGATGATTTTGTCCAACAGTCTGCATATATCGATGTCGTTATGAGATTCATGGTCGGACTACGACGCCATGAATTCACCACTAGACGCGAGTGTTGTGTACAAGGTCGAAAGGGAAGAAACATGGTCGCTTTCTTCATGGGTGCCGGTACATTAGCACACCGACAACCCTCGAAGGTCCGATTCACGAGTGCTTCATCAACGGATGAAGTACACTTTCAAAGTCGACAGCAACCATCACATGTTTCCCAGTCTCAATTTTCTGAGCTTTAGGCATAGCTGCGACAGGAAATTGAGGCTAGGCAGCGGTTGGAGCAAATACTCCTGCAGGTTAGTTGGAGCAAATAACAAAGTAATATGCAATATATATATATTCGTACTTGGCTAATGTATGGCAATGTGCAAACAAAAAAGCATATGGCACTCGGGACCGGGACTCCACTTCATGGCCCTCTGCCGGGGGAAGCACTGCCTAACTTATCTCCTCCGGTTAGTAAATGCATACTGATTATCATATTGTTAGTCTCTTATGAGTGCTTGATTCAGAACACATTGAAATGACATGCAATGTAATTATTGGTCGCTCACGCAAATTTCTTATAATGCAATTTCTTATGAAAATGTAGGGAACAGCGGGATCGGTTTGCTTCATCTAATGTTGAACTCGCCGGTGCTAATGTTGAAGATCATGTGAATGCGCCCATCGCCGAGAGGCCACCACCAGTGCTTGCTATTTTCATGATGTACTAAAAGGATAATTTGTATGTACAATACTTTCTATGAATTTGATGATAAGTGCTTGAGACATAAATGTTGATCAGTAGTTCACAATGACAACATATTGAGAGTTGGAGTTTAACATTTTTAGCACTTGTGCTTTTCATGTTCTATGTTGTTAGGTGCTAATATAGTTTCAGCTCATTCCTTTTTACAGTAGTACATCATTATACTCAAATTTCTCTTGCATGTGCTGTACATGGCATAAGTAAATGATCAATTAGGCCACAAGCTAGCTAGCCCACACCCCAGGCATGCCCTTAACTGATTTGCCATGTTGTTAGGTTGCTCATCATTATTTCGGGAATTTTTTTGCTTTGTCAATAGTTTGGTTAATTATCTTCTCATGTAATATCAATTCCTAACTTTTGTTGTAAGATGGCACTAATATTAAGTTTTGCTCTATTTGCAGAACTCGAAAATGATGCTTTTGTGCACGTAAGATTGAAGTAAAGAAATTTGTGCATGCAAGACTATGAATTTACTATTTCGAATCGTTATATGTATCATGCCATCATTATACTTAAATTTCTCTTGCATGTGCTACATTTTCGAACTTGAACTTGAATGTTGTGCGCTTGGGAACTTGAATCATGTCTTTTGTTTGTGGAATAGATGGATGGATGGATTATTTGATTGTTGTGGAATGGATGGATTTGTGGAATGGATGGATGAATGGATATTTGATTGCTATTGAATTGCTGTGGAATGGATATTTGATTGCTATTGAATTGCTGTGGAATGGATTTTTATTGAATTTGTGAAAAATGGGTTCTGCTGTTTTGTCGTTTTCTCGAGTGCATTTTCCGAGTGTTGACACTGGAAATTGACAAATTTTCCGAGTGTCGACACTCTGAAATCGACCAAATATTTCCGAGTGTCGACATTTCGGTAACATACACTCGGGAAAAACAGCCACGTGTCAATTTCTGGCTCGGTTTAGTCCGAAAGTCCAAAACGCGTTCGAGTGTTTTGAACCTTTTTCCGAGTGTCGACATTTCGGTAAAGATTCCCACACGCGGCCGCTCGCAGGTTTTCCCGAGTGTATTAGTTTCCGAGTGTATAAGTAAACACTCGGAGAAGTTATATTTCCCGAGTGTTACACTCGGGAAACTGTTTTTGTCCCGACTAATCTATCCCCAGTGTTATTTCCTGAGTGTGACACTCGGGGAATATATTTCCCGAGTGTTTATACCAGTTTCCCGAGTGTTTTTGGCACTCGGGAAAAATCCTGATTCTGGTAGTGACATACGGATCGTATGGCGTGAACACGCATGGGCATATGTTCGATAGATCTTATGATAGCATGGCAGAGAGGATTCAGATCAAATTCAATATCTTTTTTGCTTGCATGTCATGCGGGCCACAATTATGCATGTCGTGTTATAGAAAAATATCTTCGTGCTTGTTGTTTTCACGTATCCAGCTTGCAGCTGAGAACCACATGCAAATATTTATGCAATATGATGATACGCAGAAAATTATATTGTGGGATCCATACGGCTAGCTTGTTGTTGTTCAATCACACATTCACACGCACACGTCATGAGAATCGAGAACCAGAGATACTCGCGAGATCTACGTGACAAAACTGACTATTTGGCTCAACTCTGCTGACGTTAGCTTATCTGTGAGGAAACAACCGCTTGATGATAGGAGCTAGTATGATATTATCATATATATGGTAGCTATGTACTTTAGGGACGATAGCTAGCAAACAATGATGCATATATACTAAAATTAATAGCAACCAAATACCAAAATTAATAGCAAACAATGATGTTGTTTTCGACAAAAAAATTGTCACTAACCCCTTGCAGGTTATCTTTTTGTGTGGGCATTGGCTGCGGGCTTAGGCAAATTTGCAGAAATTGACTCAGAAGGAGTCCATGTTGACCGGAAACGACAAGTTGAAAGTAGTGGCGAAGCAAATATTAAGCATTCATGGGTGGCGATTTAGTCACAGGATTTGTAATAATTGAGTTTAAAATTCAGTCATCATTTGCTTGTTAGGCTTCAAGCCACTTTTAACAGATTTGGTTGTTTTGGTACTTTAAACTCTTTAATAAATTAGGCTGTGTGCATCCTTAATGCAAAGGCCGGGAGAGTTTTTCTCTTCCATTATCTAAAAATAGCAACCAAATACTAAAATTAATAGCAGCCAAATTACACGATACAACTAAGGGCTTATTTAGCCCATGCTATCTGTTAATTAATTCGTTTTATATATCCAACCAAATTCATGCCAACAAAATCTGAAGTATTGTTTGATGTCTTCTATGATTTCAGTGCCGAGCACTTCATCAGTTGATCAAAGCTGGATTGATATTACAAAATAGTCTCTACAAGAAAACAACGAGCTGGCTCTTAGGAAATTAAATTACTTATACAAGGTGGCTAACTTCTCTTTCCTCACCTTCGTGGAAGAGGACTTGCATAGCACGATAAAAACGTACGACGATTTCTTGTTGTCATTGGTAGGAGAAAGAAACAAACAAGCTCGATCGTTGAAATTTACCATGCTCCAAGTTGGTTCTAAAATTTAAATAAATATCTAGAGAGAATTCCATGCATGTAGGATATATACGTCCAAAATATTGTATTCAAGGTAGGGCTGACCACACTTGCAGAGTTGAAGTCCATGCATCTACAGGCCTTCACAACATCAAGTATAAAAATCAACGCGCCAACCTTGGAATCATTCTCAAAGGTTTCACCTATATAAACAGCAACCCTGTAACACGTGTGGACCAGCTTCCTAGTACACACCCAAAGCACACAATGGCATCTCCCCCGGCCACCGTGATCCAGATGACTTCTAACAACAACGGCGAGCCCACGGGGACAGCAACCGGCACGGCTCCACAGACGCCTAAGGGCGTCGTTGAGCTCACAACGGCCGCTGGCCCGGCGACGGTGACTGACAAAGTGATGTCAAGCACGGCGAACCTGGCACAGCTCCTCCCAACGGGAACGGTGCTGGCGTACCAGGCGCTCTCGCCGTCCTTCACCAACCACGGCCAGTGCCACCCCTCCAACAGGTGGCTCACTGCGGCGTTGGTCGCTATCCTCGCGGCCTTCTCCCTCTTCTTCTCCTTAACGGATAGTATCGTCGGCCGCGACCACAAGCTCTACTACGGCGTGGCCACGCCGCACGGCTTCAACGTGTTCAACTTCTCCGGGGAGGAGGAGGAGCGTGAGTGGGCGCTCGGCGAACTCCAGAAGCTGCGCCTCCGGCCGCTAGACTTCATGCACGCCATCTTCACGGCGGTAGTGTTCCTCACCGTGGCGTTCAGCGACGTCGCGCTCCAAAACTGTTTCTTCCCCAACGCCACCGCTGGCACCAACGAGCTGCTGAAGAACCTGCCACTGGGGATGGCGTTCTTGGCGAGTTTTGTTTTCATGGTATTCCCGACGAAACGGAAGGGCATCGGATACAACGACAGCACCCCACCGGAAGGCATCATGAGCTCACTTAAACTTTAGATCACAGGTCTTCGAATGATTAATTAGAATTTCACACAGTTAGTTACGATGACTTGTATATTGGTTAGTTTGTTCTGGGCAAAATAAAGTGATTCTTTTGATATACATATATATGGGAAAAATACTAACTACTCTCAAGTGTAGTTACTCCTGGTCTCCTTGCCATCCGATCGCACTGTGATCCGTATGCTTTTCAATTGGTTGCGGGCACAAAAAGGGTTGGATTTCTTGGGAGCATCCGATTGCAGTCGGTACAAGCTTCCGGTTTTCTTGGGCTCCTGGTTTTTTGGGTGTTTTAAATTTTATTCATGGTAGATTTAGGTGAGGCCATGAAAACCATTCATTCCCCTCCCCCTCCCAACGACAGCAAAAACAGCAAGGTAGGAATCTAGATTCATCTACCGATGTGTGACATCCCAAAATTTGATGTATTTCACATTTGTGTGAAAATGAGGAATTTTTAAAACTTTTTATTGCCTCCTTTTAGCATTCGAGTTTCTCCGGATTTTATTCGAGATATTGTCAAGATTTGAATTTCCAGAAAAACCATTTACAAAATCCAAACCTAATTTAAGTCAATGAAACCTGAAAACAAATTTGGAGTTAAACCTAAATTTAAATCACCAAACTAAATTTCAAGTTAAAAATTTTGAACTGAAAAGGGAAAGAAAAGAAAAATAAAGCAAAACCCCAAAATCCGGTTGGGCCAAAACCCGCACTACTACAGAAACAGCCATCACAGACGGTTCGGAACCGTCATCACAGACGGTTTTCGAACCGTCTCGAAAAGTTGGTCTCGATAACAGGTGGTTATCACGTGCACGGTCGCAAACCGTGCGTGATACGAATATCACTGAGCGGTTGGAAGTAGAACCGTCACAGATAATTACTATCACGCACGCATTTCTACTTCCAACCGCTCCGTGATAGTATATTTTTCGCATTCGTTCTTAACAAGAACCGCTTGTGATAGTAATTATCTGCTGACGGTTCTTGTTAAGAACCGCTCGCGATAGTTTTTTCAACCGCAAAAAAACTAAATGTATAGCTTGCGTGGCCCAAATGCCTTCCTTGGCCGTCCGTCTTCGCTACCTCCACCGCCTTGGCCGAGCTCCGGTGTTGCACTCCTCAATATAGGAGATGGTGGAGTTGATGAGGAGGAGCACGCGATGATGCCGACGAGTGCTGCCATCCGACGAGCGGTGGTCGCCGTTGGCCATCACGATGGCCATAATCGCCGCCACCTCCATTACCTCAAGAACTTGAGGATCTCGCCTCCTGCACACACGCAGCACCATGCCACCATTGTTACAACATTACGCAAAAGAAAAGCTCGCAGGCTAATCTAATTAGTCAAAACTCACTACTAACCTTCTTTTCTTCAAGCTTGTTGGGGCCGAAGACGGCAATGCGGCGTCCGGGAGGACCGCATGGGGGAGGAGGCCGGCAGGAGAGGAGGACGCCGGCACGGGAGGAGGAGGACTAGAGGAGGAGGAGGAGGATCATGGAGGTTGGAGGACCGGCTATATAAGTGACTCGCTACTCCGCGCACGCTGCTCAAAATTTTCGAACCCGCCTTGTGATTATATATCACGCATTGTTCGTATCACCAACCGTCTCGTGATGAGGTGCTTATCACAGAGCGGTTCGTGATACGAACCGCTCTGTGATATTATCATAAACGGTTCTATTAAAAACCGTCTATGATATCGAGATTATCATAGACGGTTTTTTAATAGAACTGTCGTGATACTATCACGACGGTTCTTTAATAGAACCGCTCATGATATCGAGATTATCATAGACGGTTTGTTAATAGAACCGTTTATGATATTATCGAGACGGCTCTTTAATAGAACCGTCTATGATATCGAGTATCACAAACGGTTTGTATTACAAACCGCTCGTGATAGGCCCGACAGACTCCAACATAGACGGTTTCTATTTTAACCGCTGCGATAAGGCGCCTACTATAGCTTGTTTTGTAGTAGTGCTACCAAGCCATCCCATCCTTTTATTTCCTACCTTTCTTTCCCCAGCCCAATTCTCTTTCTCCTCCTCCCGCCGCGTGCCTCCATCTCCGTGACATCCATCACGACACCCTCGACCGTGCCATCGCACAACGCCGCACACCCAACCCCGCCATCACACCCGTGTTCCGCTGCCTCACCCAAAGCACGCTCCACGCCGACCCACCCACTCTGATCGCCGCCACCATTCTCGCCATAGCGCCACCGAGGACGTCGCCATGCCCACCGCTCGCACCGCCGCCTCGTCGTGTCACCGCTCCGCTCCTAGCAGCTCACTACCACCTCGCATCGCATAGCCCCGTCACACCTCACCCCGCTTTACTTAAGCCACACCTCGGCCATCTTCTTCTTTCTCCCCTTCCTCCTCTACCTCCCTTCCTCGCGCAAAGCGAGCCACAAACAAGCTCGAGCCCTCGTGAATGGCCGCCGCTTTCCTAGCTATTCCACCGCCAAGAAGCCACTATTGTTCCTTTCATGTCATTCAAGATTCCTAAGCCTACCATTCATTCTCTCTCACCCAATTTGGGTTTCATCCATTGTGAAGTCGCCGGTGCCTTCATCTTCATCACGCCTAGCCAAAAGCACCCCACCACCGCTGCCTTCTCCGTGAGACCCTGCACCCCCTTCCTCCTAGAGCGCCACCGCCTTCCCAACCTTCTCCACCACTCACTCTTGCTCCCTTCCTCCACAGCGTGCCGCCACACCTCCAGCTAGTCACGCCACCCATGGCTCTCGCCGCCATGCCCCGCTCACTTCCATCCCCACAACCACCCTCATGAGCTCCTCACTCCCTCATGCTCATACTCACCTCTATTTCACCCTCTTCCAACCAAGTGCTGCCGCCCCATTTCGCTCCCACTCTGCCACGTGGACCGGCACCATCGACCTCCTTGAGCAAGGTCGCCACCACCCACGAGGTTGCGTAAGCTACCGCCACCCCCGTAGAACATTCCAAAATCATATTTTGGGAAAATTAAGTGAAAATGAGTGGAGAATAAGTTTTGGGCATAATGTTGTATGAAAACTATCTTAGCATGATTTTTGAATTGTTGTATTACTCAAAGAGTGAAATCACATGCAGACCAGCAAATTGTAAGAATTTACAAGAAAAACACAAAGCTGATAAAATCCTAAAATATTTACACAAGAAAATATACAGGGTCAGGAGCCCCACAAAAATTTCATAAATTGTTGACTACATTAAGTACAAAAATTTAGGAATCATTTAGATTTTGGAAAAATTCAAAAGCAAAATCAGATTTTCCGCTTGCATCTTGCGCTGAAACCCAACTCGCCCAATTGCACTCTCGCCACCCAGCCCACGCCAACGCCGCCCTCTCTCACCGATGGAGTGGCCCCACCGGTCAAGTGCTTCGCCCACCACGTGCCCGCCTCGCCGCTAGCATACCTCGCTTGCTCCACCTCAGTTCGCAATCGCCGCCACTGCCGTGCCTCAACCACCTCCGTCACCTTCGCCACCTCACCCATGCTATCCACCCCATTGATGGTGCTCTTTTCTCGCAAGGACGGAGAGACTAGAGTGGCTCTGCGAGTATCTCACGCGATCGCCGACATCTCGCTCGTTCTTCTCGCATAATTATCCTAGCTACTTAAGCACTAGAGCATTCACTGTCATCCTCACTCGCCCACATTTCATCGCTCCTTGGTTTCATAGGAACGCTTGCGTCGTCTCAACATCGCTGAACACGCTCGCGCCATTGCCTCTCTAGTGAGCTTCCTCACCCACGACGATCGCACCATTGTGATCCTCTTGCATCACTCATCTCCCTCCATTGCTTTATACTGACCTCGCAGAGTCACGTAGCTTGGTCGTGTTCGCCGCCCACGACTGAGTGCACACCGGATCTTGCCACCGTGTTCCCGCCGCTCGGTGAGTTCGAGCCCACCGAGAGCATCACAACGTGTTCCAAACCCCATTGATGTTATTACCTCACTCAATGCAAGCGCATTCGCAAAGAATCCGAGCATAGTTGCCATCTTCCTTTCTCATCGCTATCGCCACCATTTTCGCTCTCCTTCAAAGCCCGTGAGCCTTAGACCAACCCCGATACCTACACCATCTCTAACACCTACGTGCGATTATCGTGGACTGAGGCGCTCCGCACTTCGCGCCATAATGCCACCTCCGACCATCCCGTCGCCGCCACCACCACCCATGGCTTGGCCATGCTTCCTCTTTCCATTCTCCCACTCAACATCGCGCCATCGCATCGTTCATCGGGCGCGAGCTCGCCATGGCGCAGGCCACGCGCGCGCCTCATCGCTTTCATCTCTCTCGTTGACCGGTGGGGCCACTAGCGATTAGGATTTAGTTTACACTAAATGACTTTGGTTAAGAGTACTAAGTGGATGACAAGGACCAATGACATGTGAGACCATCTCGGTTTAATCAATAAAAATCTAGATAATAAAACTATGAGCAAGCGACATGTAGGCCCCACATGTAAGTTAAGAAAAATTCAAAATGTGAAAGCCTCTTTCAATTCATAGGAGAATACTTTTATACTACGAGCATAAACGTTAGTAGAACTCAAAGGAGAATACTCTTTCTCTGCTGGAGCGTAAACCTCAAGAAATACATTTTGGACATCACTCCTTTTAATTCTGAATTTTCAAACCGAAGCAAATTGAAATGTTAATAACTTTTGTATACGAATTTCAAATTGAATGAATATTTTTTATAAATTCATGATCTATCTAAATATACAAAATTATTTGGATTTTGTTTCTGATGAAATTTTTTTCCATATTTAATTTGCTTCCAACTCTTTTGATTAGACGTTGATTATTCGAGCGAAATTTACAACGATCATCCATCCCCTTATTCAGAGCAACCAGAGCAAGGCAAGCACCCTCTTTTACCATGTTGATCCTACTATTTTAATTATTATACTTATTTTTGCAAAATCTATTATGCATGTTGCTTAAAATTGCTATATTTGAGGATAATGGTAGTTATAGTCCTATTCGATGCATTACCCTCTTTGAAAAATTGGTATTCTTATGATTGTAGCTAATAGGTTATGGTTTAGACAATGAATGATGTCGAATTTGGTTTTTCGAGTGCAAATATCTCAAAATGCTTAGCCGGACTCTAGATTTACTAAAATTGGAAAATAGATGAAATGTTGAACATGAATTTTGGAGATTTTGAAATGATGGTTTAGAGGGGTTTACCTCTGCTATTTCTATAAAAATAAAAATTAAAAACTTAGTTTTAACGCAAGCGAGTTATATTATATTCTAAGAAGTGTGAGGTGTATCTCATAAGTAGATAGAGGAGATCCTCACCGGGTCAATTGAGGACCGAACGTTGGTGCTCCCAATCTAAAGTCTAAGCGTATAACCACATGTGTGTTGGTATGGGACGCCTTAGCTAATTAAGTCATCGAAAACTAACCTTGCATGTTGGCAGGTCGTGATGACTTCTATGCTACAGCCGCTAATCCAATCACACGAAAAGTAGAAGACACAAGTAGTAGTCCCAACAGCCTCTCTCTTTATTGATGGGTGGATATGAGATCTGCAGGTGTGTTTAAAATGAGAACCATCTGCCCCCTTATATAAGCAGAGGGGGTCTCCCCTCATGAATCAATAAGTAATATAGGACTAAACTAGACAGTCATGTCTCATGAACTTTAATGGGCTTTAACCACGATTGAACCTTGTTTAGTTAAAGTGTCCGCATGGTTTGGCCTAACAGGCTAATATTACAACACCTTTCAGTAAAATATCATCTGATCCATATAAATAAAACAACCTAATTGTAGTAATAGCATGCTTGTCTTATATAAAATTGAGTTTTCCTTGTTAATTCCGCACCTGTTTCTATTCATGTATAGGAGAAATATAATAATAATATTGAGAAAAATCCTCAGGCAAAGACCTAATCGTCGTATATAGGAGGATGCATGGTCTCCCCATCCTCACGTGTGACCAGTCTGTGAAGTACTAAACACATCAGCAGTAGTACAGCAACCAGTAAAAATTAGTATAACAACTGATCAAACTGGCAGCCGCGGTAGTACAGCAGCGGAGATCAGCTGATGGGAAACACCAATATGCTAATTAAGTCGAAATTAATAATATCAAGCAAGCAACCATGGCAACATGATAGAATTAGCGGAAAGGGGAACGAAAGAATGCTCGAGCATTAATTTCGTTGTGGCCGGGCAAGCTCGTCGAATGTACGTGTAAGGCGAAATAAGTATACTTTCTTCCCGTTTCGGTAATGACGGAACGGCATAACTCGGCCACTAGCACAATGGTAACAATGCTACAACGTACGATATGGAGAATATTGATTTCTTGGTCCAACCCCTATTTGTCCACGGCCGCGTGGATCCAATGGCCAAAGAAATTATCGGCGTTCTCGATCGATCGTGACGCATCCATCTAGCTCGATCCATGCGCGCGTGTCACGTCGACGTCCGACGAAGTCGACGACCTAGCTGGCCAGTGACGGAGAGAAACGGTCATGAGCCACTCGATCGCGCTAATGGTTAATTAGCTCAATTGGCGTGTTTGAATGTCTCGCCTTCCTTTCCTTTCTTTCCTTGTAGCCTATATAGTACGTACGTGTGGCATTGCACCACGCG